>JAOSBP010000206.1:7666240-7676633 GCA_027563825.1 Erythroxylum mucronatum
TGCATGTATGTTCATACATGCAAGTCATAACTTATCACCATTAGGATAGTATTCAAATAACAAGTACTCGTATGATTATGTTTTCAAATGAATATTATGTGACTTGTTAATATATTAATTATGAAATTGGCAAATGATTAAAGGAAATGTTACAGTGCCTACTTCATTATCTTGGTGATGGATAGATAGGTATGCCTATAGGGTTATAGTGCAGTTGCTATAGTTTGATATCACCGGTGTCTTCATTTCGAGAAGATAGGGTCTCTACAGTTCGATACCTCCGGGTATCCACAATTCAATACCTCCGGGTATTTATAGTTTGATGACTTCGGGTATCCATAATTTGATATCTTGGGATATCCACAGCTCCTATTATCCACGTCCACAAGAATGTGCAGGCCTAACACAGAAAGGAAATTAAACAGTTATAAATAAGAGATACAATATGGTAATATGAATAATTTGTATTGATGAGCTTTGGAAATCAATATTTGACTTATAAATGTGAATTTATGACAAATGGTTGAAGCATATTTGCATTATGTACTTTGCTTAATTATTTCATCATTGTTTAGATGAGTTTATGATATTCATGAATGTGTGTATGCTTGGCGGATGATTGATGTAAGTAGTCATCTAAACTAAGTGTTTCCCCATTAAGCTTTCAAGCTTAGAATGGGTGTTAATCCATATAGATCCAAGTAATAAGAGTAAGGAACGGGGATCATCTACAAGGACCAAGGTCAACCGTTAGAAATAAAAGTACCTTTGGATGTGTCTTTTGATTAAAGAATAGATGTATATGTAATGGAGAAAATTGTAGTTTCTTAATAGTTTGTAATTAAAATTTTAAGTTGTGTGTAATATCTCTTTTGGATTACCATATAAATATAATGATGTAATACTACTTTTAAATGAAAATGTTAAAGAATATGAAATTTTGTCATATGTATATGTACAACATTGAACAGATAAATGAGTGATGACAATCCCTATAAATGAATAGAATTGCATGTCATAAATTTGGGTGTCATGTGTGTAGGTGGTTGTAGGTTTCGTATGGGGAATGTTACATTTTGTAGTCAAACTATAGCAGCTGCACTGTAACCCTACAGGCATGCCTATTTATACATCACCAAGACAATGAAGTAGACACCGCAACATTTCTTTTAATCATTTACCAATTTCATAATTAATATATTGACAAATCACATAATATTCATTTGAAAACATAAAATCTATTTTTAAGTTCATATATGCAAGTCATAACTTATCACCATTAGGATAGTATTCAAATCACAAGTACTCGTATGATTTATTTTGTATATGTTTTGATTAGTTGTATTTCTTTAGGTACATTCACATAACCAGTATATAAATTCCTATACCTCATTTAAATATAAAACATGTTAAATTGTACTTAATTATCTTAACAAAATTAGTATGTAAACTTGTATAGCTATACTACACACATATAAGCAATAAATCTGCATACAAACAAATTATACAACGGTCTCCACTTGTTTTGTAATTTTCACATAGAAAACATTCAATTTAGGTTTTAATGTCTTCTAAACATTTGTCTCCCTATATCTTTAGTTTCGATAGCATTAAAACTAGACCATTGAGATTTCTAAACTATGAGATAAGCACCAAACATCACAAGCTGCTCCAATATAGGGGGCAACATCAGGTCACTATTTTCGATTTCAATTTCCAATGTCATAAAGCCAAAATTAAGTCTAAGTCTCTCTAGAGATTTTTAGTTATATGTCTTAAGTTTCATCTCCAATTAGAATCATCCAATCTGGAAGTCTATACGCCGATTTATGGCTAAAACAATGAGATTGGCTCAGGGGAACTGAGAACCTAAGAGAAAATTTCACTAAACCTTACTCTCTCTTGTCATATTCAACCAATTCCATCCAAAGTAACACCCAAACATCATTCCAAAAATCATTCCATGTCCAATTCAATCTTTGTATACATTCAAATATGTAAACATACATAAATTAACTAAGTGTAGTCCCAAACCTTAAAATTTGTTAATTAGCTCTTCTTTTAATGCTCTTCCTTCTCTTCCCTTTTAGCTTTGCTTGTTTCACTAACAAGAACACCAAAAATACATATCTCAATCCCATATCCAACCTTATAATTCCAGCTCTTCACGAGCAAAGCAAGAAAGATGAAGATAAGAAGAAAAACCACAAAAGTTTACCTTAATTTTCACCTAAGATTAGCTTGATTCCTTATGAAAATGATGTGATTAAGGAGATGGAATAGAGAGGACATGAGAAGAGAAGATTCTAGAGTTAAAACCCTACATGCATGTCCCTCTCCCCTCTCTTCTACTCCCCTTTCATGAAGTTTCTAGTCTTAAACACATGTTTCAATTCTATTAGACCATATGTTGATTTTTGGCAAAATTGCACATTCAATCCTTCTTCTTCCTGTGGTTCCCACATTGACATATAAAATCATCAATTGATTTAATTCTAGTCCATCTTGCACATATAATTATTCATGTCCGTGCCTAAATGAAGAAATTACCAATTTACCCATGTCTTTTAAATTAACTACCATTATGTCCCTTATTATGCTTAGATACACTCAATTCTTTATGTTCACTTTTTAATACAACCTAAATATACTACAATGCTTCTAGGGTATAATTGGGGCCTTACAACTTAACTTTATCTCATACAAATTTGAATCATTTTTATTCATTCACAAAACCCTGTCTCATACAACCTTTTTGTTAGTTTATGTGAATGATATTTTGATTACTAATTTTTCTTCCTCCTCTATTTCATCTTTAAGTCATAATCTTAACTTTGCTTTTTCTATAAAAGACTTAAGTCCTATTCATCACTTCCTTGGAGTTGAAGTTAAAGCTACATCTTTTGGATTATTTCTTTCCCAATCTTAATACATCAAAGACCTTCTCATTCGAACAAACCTTGAAAATTCTAAACGCGTCCTTACCACGATCACCCTTACCCTTCCCCTCTCCAAAAATTATGGCATTCCTCTTTTTGATCCCACTGAGTATCTTAAATTTTCAGTGCCCTTCAACACCTCTTTTACTCGTCTTGACATCCAATTTTTAGTCAACAAAGTTTCTCAACTCTTACAATCTCCTACCGACACTCATCAGTCAACTATGAAAATAATTTTGTGGTATCTTCATTCCACCACTTCTTTTGGCATTCATTTCATTAAACCACCCTCACTCTCCCTTCATTCCTACTATGATGTTGACTAGACTACTTGTCATGATGATCGTCACTTCGTGTCTAGTTGTTGCATATATCTAAAACCAAATCTCATTTCCTGGAATGCAAAAAAAAAAACCCACAGTTGCAATATGTAGTACTGAGACTGAATATCAAAGCATTCTTCTCGCTGCTGCGAAACTTCATTGGCTCACATCACTTCTTGGTGAACATGGTCTTTCTCACCTACACGCTACTCTTTGGTATGATAATCTTGGTGCTACCTTCTTAGCTACAAATCTGGTGACTCGTGTTCACACAAAATACATTGAAATTGACATTTACTTTGTTCGTGATTTGGTTGCTACAAAAGTCATGTTCATCTATCATATTTCATCCTCTGATCATTGATATTATGATAAAGGCCTTATCTTTTCCAATATGTCCACGAGTTTAAGACAAACTCATAATTATACCTCATTGTGAGCTTAAAGAGAGCCAATAATACATCTTAAACACATTGTCTAATTAAATCTCAACTGTATATATCCTATGTATGAATGTCTTATTTTTCTCTTATCATGTACATATACCAGTGTCCATTAAGAAGTCGTTACCTTTCCATCGGATTAAGAAATGCAAGAAATACCCTCTTGAGGCAAAGTTGTGGGGTGTTTACTCGGGTTTTCTTTTGGCCTGGAACTTAGGATATTGCCGAATGGAGTTAAACTTAGACTTCCTAATTGTCTTCAATATTCTATCGGACTCGATAGGGAGGAATTTGACAAATTATTCCTTGGCTTAGGATATTAAGTTACTAATGACTAAAGAGTGGGTGGTGAAGCCACGTCATGTCTCTCGATAAGGAAATTAATGTGCTGAATGGTTGGCTAAATTTACAAGTCTACATCATATTAGTTTTATGTACCTTCAGGAGGCCCTTCAGGTTGTCTAACCCTACTACGTAAGGACATAACTTATGCTTCTTACCAGAGGCATAGTGTGTAGCTATTTAGCTTTTGTGTTTCATCTCCCTTGTATTTGAAAAAAAAAAAGGAAACACAAGAAATACAACTTCATTTTCTTACTTCATCACGTGACAACGCCAACCTAATGCCATCGCATAAAGGTTTCCCAACTCTTTTAAGGACAAGTAGGCATTTACCATAAACAAACAGGACTAATAGTCTTTAAAGAAAATCAAAATGCTCTCTACTACAACTGCTCTCAACTCCACTGAAACTGATCGCCAAGCTACCAAGAAAGTACGCCTCAGGGAGAGGGAAGAAGACCCCCCTCCTTCTGCACCTGCACCACAGACCAAACCACCCATCTACAGTTCGGTGGTCATTGGCCAAACCGATTCTGGTAGAGGCGAGACAGATGTTGAATGGCCTGAAGAGGACCCTATCGAAATCATCGAAGGAGACATATCTGTTATCCAAGGAAATTTCAGACTGGGGTTAGAAATTTCCAACACACTAAAGGGCAAACTCAATAAAATTAGGGCAAATGCAGTGATCATCAACTCCTAGGCCGAACAATGGGTTTCCATATGCTCAAATCTAGACTACTCTCTATGTGGAAACCAAAGGGCCCCATGAAAGTTGTAGATATTGAAAATGAATTTTACCTGGTTAACTCTATGGAGGAGGAAGATTATATTCACACTCTTACCCAGGGATTGTGGATCATCGTTGGGCATACTTTATCGGTTCAACCGTGGTACCCTAAATTTCGACCCTCTTCTGGGAAAATAACACACGTGGTTGCTTAGGTCTGTTTCCTCGATTTACCAGTTGCTAGATACCACCCTTCTATCCTCTCCACACTTGGGAATCTGGTGGGGAGAACAGTCAAAATAGACACCCACATAACCTGTACACAAAGGGGCAAATTTGCTAGAGTAGTCGTGGTTATAGAACTCAACTCCCCGCTCCGACCACTTGTAGAGCTCGATGGCAAAATCATCCACGTTGCCTATGAAGGGCTTCTCCAGATATGGAGGGCCCCGACATACCCCATGAGACTGCTTGAACAACCCGTGCAGGAAAACCCCACAGTGGACTGGTAACATCCGACCCATCCGACACCCGCCCTACACCTTCTTCAGATGGACTCCTATAGGTAAGTTATGGACCATGGATGCAAGTGCTTCGTCGTCCTCACCGGTCATTAACAACCTCCACGACACAATGACTAACTCGCCTTAACGTTCCTCCCCGAGCCGTCTCCAAGGGCTTGAGATTCACAGCTCCGATTTAAAGCCGTTGGACAGCGGCACAAACATCCCTTAATCATCTGATGCGACCTTGACTTCGGCTCCTCAACATGCGGCGAGTCAAACCTAAATCTAGATGACATCCCCAAATCCATCTCTGACTAAAGAGGGTCAATCAAAACGCGCATCGTCTGCTGGGCGAAGAGGTGCGTTTAACGCCAATCACCAAACGATGTCGCACGCTCCTCTTCGGTTCACGGCCGTGGACCCAGCTGGCCAGGCCTAAATACTGGGCCAAACCTGCCAGAGCTAACCATCACCTCCTTCTCAGCCTGCCCAACCAACAAGCTCAAGGCCTAAAGTGGCCCACGTGGCCCAATCCATCCCATCCCACGCAGATATTATAATTCACGATCAATCTTTTACTCTGCCCACACCTGCGGACTTGGAATGCGGGGACATAGAAGAGGACCCCACTGATGACCGTACGTACCCTGGCTCGACTTCGGATGGTCAAGTCCATAACATACCCCCTTTGAGACCACCCGATCCAGATGACGGTTCCACATTAGACACGACAATCAATGTTGAACCTGATACTCCAATGGAGGAGCCTCCACTGGCCCTTATGCCAGTTCAAGGTCAGATCCCGACTAACACTACAGTATGATCGCAGACAGATTAATTTCCCTTCCTCCGGATCTTTTTTATGTCAATTTTTATCTGAAATTGCCAAGGGGTTAGAGCTAGGACCTTCAAGCCTATTATCAAGCACTATATTCGTATTCATAAACTTTGGCTTCTTGTTCTTGTGGAGCCTCGGATTAGCGGTGTTCGAGTGGCTAGAGTTATTCAAAGTTTAGGTTTTTCTCAATCTTACAAGGTGGAAGCAGAAGGATTTTCGGGCGGCATATGGCTGCTTTGGAATGCTGATATTGTGGTCCATATTCTGTTAGCTTACCGCCAATTCGTGCATGCCAATGTGGAGTGGGACCAGTTATCGTTCGGTTTCACTGCAATTTATGCTAGCCCCACATATTCGCTACAAAATTATCTATGGCAATACCTACGGCTTATTTCAAGGATTATCGACAAACCTTGGCTTTTGGGTGGAGACTTTAATGCCAAGTTGGAAAGTACTGATAAACTAGGCGGCTCTCACCTACAATCTATCGTCAACTCCTACTTTCGGGATTGTATGCAAAGTTGTCAGCTTCAAGATCTAGGATTTTCAGGACCTCGGTTCACCTAGAGGCGAGGCCACATACTCGCTAGATTGGACCGGACCTTCTGCTCCAGTGACTGGCATACTACCTTCCAGAACACTACAGTCTCTCACCTCCCTTTCCTGAAATCAGATCATCGGCCTTTAGTAGTGTCGCTCAACAACAATATGCATTCTCCTCCGACCGTTTGTTCCTTTCAATTTCAATCCGTTTGGTTGACGCATGTTGACTTTAGTCAATTTGTAGCAGAGAATTGGACCCCTCCCAATCTTGACTTCAACAGGGCTATTAGAACCTTTTCGAAACAGTTACAACAGTCGAACTATACCACGTTTGGAAACATTTTTTTACCGGAAAAAGCGTCTTCTGGCCTGACTTGCAGGCATTCAAAAGCACCTAGAAGATATAGACTCCATCTCCCTCAAAGAACTCAAGGAACATCTTCGGGTTGAATTGGAGCAAGTCCTATACCAAGAAGAACTCTATTGGCAATAATGTTCCAGGTGCTAATGGCTAGGTCAGGTTGACCGCAATACTAGGTACTACCATGCAATCACCATGGCTGAACAACGACAAGCAAGGATTACCTCCTTGAAAGATGAAACTGGCAATGTGCTGTCAGATTCGTCGAACATCATAAGACTCACTCAACATGTCCTTGCGCAACTATACACGGCGGATAGCCCTCATTCGATGGACAGGCAGCTCCATGGGCAGGGTCCCTGCCTCACCCTCCAAGCTAGAGCAGACTTGGATCGACCTCTCCCTCCTGATGAGATCAAAACAGGGTTCTTTGATATGGCACCTAACAAGGCCCCAGGATTTAATGGCCTACCTACTTTATTCTTCCAATCACATTGGGATATTGTGGGCCCTTCCCTGATATTATTCTTCCAGCAAATTTTCTGACATGAGGTATGGGAATCTGGTCTAAACCGCACCATTCTGGTTTTTATACCGAAGATCCCGTCTCCCACTTCGATCAAATAGTTTTGGCCCGTTGCTTTATGCTCGGTAATTTACAAAGCCATTACCAAAATCATTATTAATCGGCTTAAACCTTACCTTGACGATCTGATAACCCCCACCCAATGCAGTTTTATCCCAGGGCGCTTGATTACGGATAATATTATTATCGCCCAAGAAGTCATTCACACAATGAAAAGGAAAACAGGTCAAAAAGGTATGATGGCTATCAAAGTGGACCTTGAGAAAGCTTATGGCTGCCTCTCATGGGATTTCATCCAAGATACCTTATTCAATGTAGGCATTCCCGAGTAACTGATTAATCTCATTATGAAGTGCATTTCCTCGGCTTCCCTACAAGTAAGGTGGAATGGCGAACTTAGTGAGACTTTTAGGCCATCTCGAGGCATTCGACAAGGCGACCCCATATCACCCTATCTCTTTGTCCTGTGTATGGAACGCCTAGGACAATCAATCACTCACGCTGTGACACAAGGCAGATGGCGCCCTATTAAATTAAGTAAAAACGGACCGCCACTCTCCCACTTATTCTTCGTTGATGACCTTATTCTTTTCTCAGAAGCCTCTATGGATCAAATGGACATTATTCGGGATACCTTAAGTTCTTTTTGCATTGCTTCGGGACAACGTGTTAGCTAAGCTAAACCTAGATGCTTCTATTCAAAGAATATTCCCCACTCAACAGCTCACTCTTTAAGCAGTGCACTGGACTTCATCCAGGCGCAAGATCTAGGACACTACCTAGGCGTTCCTCTTCTACATGACCGGGTGAATAAGCAAACCTATCAATATATCCTGGACAAGGTTCACCAACGCTTATTAGGCTGGGCTTCCAAACTATTGTCCTTTGTAGGACGCATCACTTTAGCCTAATCCGTTATAGCGGCTTTACTCAACTATACCATGTAGACGGTCTGACTGCCCCGCAGTCTTTGCGATGCACTAAAGAAGTTAATGCGGCAATTTTTGTAGGGATTGTCTAATGGTCACCGGCAGATTCACTTAGTTAACTGGGAGGATGTTTGCAAACCAAAAGAGATGGGGGGTCTTAGCCTTCGAAAAATTCGTGAAACCAATGATGCCTTCTTAGCCAAATTAGGATGGACCCTGCTTGCCAAGCCGAATGCTCTATGGGTTCAAGTTCTCACGGCAAAATATAACTTTGATGTTAAAAATCCCCCACCACTATCGACACAACTGGTGGATCCATGATCTGGAAGAGCATCAAAACCACCTGGCACCTAGTTCTTCAGGGCATGAAATGGGTGATTGGAGATGGCGCTAGGACCTGATTCTGGCTGGACCCTTGGGTCAAGGGCGCGGGACCTCTTATTGACCATACCATCAACCCTATTCATACTCCTTCTCGTAACCTCAAGGTCCAACATTTTGTCAATAGTGACGGGAATTGGAATTAGGATGCATTCCAAGCCTATCTCCTGTCGTCGATCTGCAGATCAATAGCAGGCACTTTCCCCCCACGGCAATACCTAGGGTAGGATAAATTAAGTTAGCGAATATCAGACACTGGACAATTCACTGTCACTTCCACTTATTCCATGTTAATGGATCACGAGGACACAGAACCTTCCAGACTTTGGAAGGTAATCTGGCTTTAGAATGGCCCTCAACGCATCTGAACCTTCCTCTGGTTCCTTACTCAAGATCGGTTACTCACCAATATCGGGTCAGAAGGCACCTCATTACAGATGGAACATGCTATCACTGTGCTCTTGATGAATCCTCGCAGCATACGGTGAGAGACTGCAGCAAAGCTCGCCAAGTGTAGAACACTTTCCCTCCTCACCTAGTGAATTGTGATTTTTTTCGCTATGCCGCTTCGACAATGACTCAGCACAAATCTTCAAAACCACCGAAGTGTGTTTGGGCAGGATTGGTCGATCATCTTTGGGGCCACTTGCTGGCTCTTATGGAATTGGAGAAATATGACACTTTTTGATGAGCAATTTATTTGGCCGTCCTTATCCATTTTTTATTTTGTCTTATGCAGATCAAATCCGCAAGTCAGCTACTTGGCAAAGGAGTGCCATTTCGAGACCTCGCCCTCAACACGAGCAGCTCATAGGCTGGTGCAAATCTCCTAATGAATGGGTCAAGTTAAACACGGATGACGCGAGTAAACGCTCCGCATTGTCAGCTACAGCCGGAGGCATCCTCCGCGATAGTGTAGGTAATTGGCTAGGAGGTTTCATCCAGAATCTCGGTTGGTGCTCATCGGTGTCTGCCGAACTCTAGGGAGTGTATACAGGGCTCATGCTCGCGTGGAACCTCGGTTATCTTCAGATCAAACTTAAAGTAGACTCCGTAGCGGCGATCAATCTCATTTTTTCCTCGACGAGTCGATCACAGATTCTCAATCCCATAGTTCAGGATATTAATATACTATTTACTCATAACTAGAGGGTAGTACATCGTCATATATACTGCAAGAGTAACAGATGTGCCGACTGACTTGCGAACTATGCTGAGTATTTTGATATAAATACTATTTATTTTGATACTCCACCCATTGGATGTCATGTACTTCTTTTAGAGGATATGTCAAAGAATCTATTTCTCACGATTTGTCGTATAATCTTTTTATTCCCGCTTTATAAAAAAAAAAGGAGTTGGGCAAGCCAGACTCAATTCCTAAGGGTATGTTTGGATGTGGGTGGAGGGATGGAAGGGAATGGAATGGAATGGCCCAAATGACTCAGGCCATTGTTTGGGAGTCTATTTTG
>JAOSBP010000206.1:7690584-7701290 GCA_027563825.1 Erythroxylum mucronatum
AGTTATTACTCACTAAGCTATATGCTTAGCACGGTGGATTTGCCCCGTGTAGGTTCAGAGCGAAGAGTTTAAAGACTAGGACAAGTCTACTGCACTGGCCAAAGGAGTCTGTTCATAAAGTTTGAAAATGTATTTTGTTTCCTTTGTTTAGACTTGTAAATATTCTTTGGATTTCTGTTCTGAGATTTACGATATGCAATATATGTGTGTGGGTTTGAGTTACTAAATAAAATAAATATCAGAATGATGTTTGGTTTTGTTTGTTCTGTCTTGGGTGGCATCCATGTATCCTCCCAGGGGGTATTTGGGTGTTACACTATGAAAAAGGTTTAACAATTTGACATAGTAAAGTTCATTTAATTATTCATTAATTTTGATTTTCACACGCAATAACAAGTGACTAAGGGACTATGTTTACTAGTTAGAAAGTTGAAGATTTTACCAAGGAATATGGCATACAATTATTGAATTAGATTTCTTACTACTCTCAGGTTAATGGACAAGCTGAGGTATTGAACAAAGTAGTCATTAAAATCTTAGGGAAGATGTTAGAGGAGAGTCCCAGATATTGGCATAGGATTTTGTCTGAAACTTTACGGGCATATCAAACTTTTAAACACATTGTTATAGGGGTCAGTCCATTTACTCTAACCTATGGTTATGATAATGTTCTCCTTATGGAAGTAATAATCCCATTTTAAGAGTGGCTAAACAAAATTCTTTAAAGATATGCAAGTATTCTGTTGCGATGATGATGGAATTAGAGGATCTAAATAAGTCTATCTTCAAGCTTTAAATAATACGATTTACAAAAGGAAAAGGTGGCGAAGTTTTAAAATAAAAGAGTTTATAAATAGGCATTCATGAAGGTGATTTTGAGTGGAAGGTGATTTTGTCATCTGGGATTAAAGACATAGAATAGGAAAAATAGTCTCCTAATTAGGAAGCACCATTCAGAATTTATAAGGTTTTGGAAAGTAATGCCTATTTGCTATCTAGTCTGGAAGCAAAACCTTATAGACATTTTTTAATAGAAAATATTTTGAATTCCTATATGGCTACTTTGTGAGAGAGATCAGGTTTAAAGTAACAAGAATAAAATTCTTTAAAACAAAAACCAAAATAATTATTCAACTGGTGTTTGTTATAAGGGAAATAAAATTATAAAATAGGCCAACTTGTGGGCCAGTAAATTGTTTATTAAGGAGGTCAAAATTGAAATTTGATATAGGTCGAAAAAAACAAAATTTACCCTGTTGTTAATACATAAATAGCACATTGGACTTGTTGCTTCTAGATGCCGACTTCTTCCTTTTGCAACATCAGTAAATTTTCTAGTTCTTTAATCATCTACTTGACTTTGTTAAACTCCTAATGAAATTGTTTACTATCTTGTTTTATATACTCTTATTTTTTCCTAATCAACTTAGTGACTCTTTCATGTTTGATAGTTATATTCTCTAAGGAGTCGAATTCTTTCTTTATCCCTTGAATCCATGCTAAGAGGAATTCACCTTTTACTTCTTTTGCTTTATAATTATCTCAACGCTTTTGTGAAATGTTTAGTTTCTTGGAGTAGATAAATTGGTCATAGCAAGATTTCTTAAACGAAGAGAATACTTTTTAATTTTTGCTTAGGAGTCCTCCAATAGTAGTGAACTGGGTCACAGAGCTAATATAGGACAACATGCCAAGAAAGGAGCTATGTTAAATTTCAGTCATAAATTGGAGCTTTTCTGCTTCTTAAGCTTAAGGAATTATTTGACTCGGGTCAACTCCAAAAGAGGTATCAGGCGAAACATATAAGAAGCTTAGACTAAAGGCTTCTTCAAAGTTACTGTTACTATCTAAACATCTCCAACCTACAGGATATAAACTAATTTGTCAAAAGTTTAGAGAATTTTTATAAACATAAAGGGAATTACTATTGTACCTCTATTAAAATAACTTATGTGTTCTTCAACTTAGGGGAACTTCTAATTGTCACAAATTCTGGTTCATGAGAGAAGGTAGATGGTGATAGATCTGATGTCTGGTCATATGTGAAAGAAAATTGAAAGTATAAATTTATGTTAAGAATAAAAAAGTAAGACAAAAATGAGGTACCGTCACTGATATCTTCCACAAACTTCTCGAGGGTGGAAGAAATCTCATCAATGAGGACAGTTTCTTTACTAATGGGCTTAGTTACTGCAATTTGTTTAATCATCTTAATGGAGGAGGGGGTCAACTTTTTGGCATATTTCTTCGAGATTAGTAGTTTGGCTTTCTTGGAGCTCGATATGGAGACTTCTTTGAATTTCCGCTTAATGGTAGAGTTTGTAATTATGTTTACTTCTTTTTTAGAAAAGGTCTTTTCCTCTTCTTTGCCTTCAACATCTAAAATTTTGAAATATGAAGCTAAAAGTTGATTATAAAGATTGATTAAATGATCTATAAAAGACCAAGACAAGAAGAACTATCTTTGAGTATTGCCAGATCTATGTAAGGAACCAACTATTGGCAGTTCTTTTGCCACTATATATTATAGGCTTCTAAGTTGACAACATTCGCCATAGAAATCTTATACTTTAAAGTATGATAATGCTAAAAAAAGTTCTCGTATAAATTTATCATTAATGGCATTAGCTTCAAAGGGGACTCCCACTAGATAGTCCAGAAGGTGGATAATTGGAGGAATTCATAAAGAAAGACCAAGCTATCGGCTTTAGAAATAAGGTTGTTATATTTTAAAGCCTAAAATTGTAATAAAAGGGTCAGGCTTAAGAGCCTTGTCACTACCCATTACAAAAACTATCAAATTGGTGTAAGAAAATAGGAGTTTTTGATAAATAATTAAGTAAAAAGAAGTAGAAGGTTAAAAATTTTCAACTAATAGGGTCCTTTAGAGGAATTCTCGAAAAGGTTGAGTTGGTCCATCGATTTGGATTTTAAAGACAACAGGATATTACGAATATCCTTCACGGGTTTACAACACAAGCTCTTCTAAAGATAAAGGCTAAGAAAATTAGGGAATTTGGAGAACTATACACTTAAATAAAGCCTATGAAGAGGGAGATTGGATAAATAACTTCCTAAATTCTTGTAAAGGAATAATAGGAAAATAGAACCCAAATTAAAAAAATCTACTCGAGTCTACTATTCTATAAAAATGGAGGAATTTTAGACTCATTTTATTGTTTACTGGGAAAAGGACAAATTGATTCAATAAGACCTAAATAAACTTAGTATGCTCTTCTTTAAAAACAAGATTTCTAAAAGAAATATAACTATTGATCAGGCCAAAGTAAGACGAACATTTGAAGGCATTGGGATTTAAACTAGAAGTGTCATCAACTAAACAAATAAAATGATCTCCAATAATGGACAAACTAGTTAAAAAGAAAACATCTTTAAGGGACATAGAGGCATAGCCAAAAGGAAAACTAAAAGAATGTCAAGATAATATATATCAAATTAGGTTGAGTGGGTTCCTAGCTAGAGTTATTAATTAAATAATTCTTTATCTCTTCCAAGTATAATGGTAAAAGTTGTACAGTTTATCTACCTATTTGACCTATTGTTTCACATTCTTTGGTTATGGTTTTAAGGATTTTAGGGATTGTGATAAGGGAATTTCTGGTAAGAAGTTAGATTTACTTACCTCTCCTAGATACAAGAGAGAAGATTGAGGAGATCCAGTAAATAAGGGACTTTAATAGTCAAAGGTAATCCTTAATCGTGATCAAAGTGTGGAATTCCCTCTTGAATGTTAAAAAAATGAGATTTTGATGACAGAATTAAAAGAAAGTTTAGAAAGGGGTTTTAAGGTTTATAAGTTTCTTACCTTAATATAATAAAGGCTAAGAGAGGCTCAACAAGAATGGAGACTACCTCAAGTCTTATAACCTGCATGGTAAAATATTTGAATAAAAGACAAGGAGAAACGAAAGGCTTATTTCTGTAGCATTCAACTCGGTGGAGTAGTAGAGGATGAAGAAGATGCATGATGTGTGATAGTCGTAATATAGGATGAGTTTTAGTGAGTTTTGTAGGAATTTACAACAAAGAGAAGGAAGAGAGCTTATAATTATTAAAGAAGGGGAGATTCCTTGGAGTTTAAGTTAGTAAAAGGTGAAGAACAAGGGGAATTTATAGCAAAATGAGCAAACTCTAAAGGAGCAGGTGGAATTTGTAATTCAAATGGAACAAATCTTTTCACTTCTGAAACTAAGAGGGAGTTGAGACTCTTTTAAACACACATTAGTTTTGATATAATTGTTGTTCCCAATTTTCCCTTTACATCATGGATTCTTTTAGCTAAGGGTTGTATTAAGGTTATCTTGGCAACATTTCCAAGCCTCTTCTTCTAGACGGATTCTTTTGGGTTCCTAAACTTACCAAAATCACTGGTCCATATTTAAATTTTTCATAAATGGTCATGAGTCTTGTGTGGAAGTCTAGAAGATCTTTAATACCATATATTTTGCTTATTCACCCAAGCATATACAATGGACAATTGTTGATAGTCTAAGTGGAATTCGGCTCATTTAACTCAAAGATTAAAAGGACCAATTTCTAATATTTCCAAAGGTCAACTAGATTGCCTAGAAAATGCTTAGGAACTAAAATTAGTAAAGAATTTTAAGAGTTAAGAGTCATAACGATTCAAAATATAAGGAATGTATGGAAGACAAGTAATTAGGACGTGACCCAAAATTGAAAGATAGTTAGAATTTGAGCAATTACAGGAAAACTACTTGAGGTGATTGAAGTTGAGAAAGTTATATAAGCACATTAGCATGACAAAAAAGGAGGATATCAGACAAAACACAATCACAAACAAGAAAAAAAACACTATCATGGATATCAGACAAAACACAAAACTCAAACAAGAAAAAAAAACATTATCATTGTCTCAATTTTCCTTCGCACCTTGTATTTATCCTTTACCCAAATCCATTTATCTTTTTTACTTAAATTTTATTACAATACTAGTAACTTAAGAATTTTGATCTCTAATTTTTTCAAAACCCACTTATATTGTTGATAAGAAGTCAAGCATAACTTTTAGGAGAATTCATCTTAGCACACTTGAATTCTAGGTTGATCGTAAATGTGATTAATATAGTCCATTTATCCTATAAGGCTTCTTTGTCTATTAATGTTCTTTATGTCCTTTTTATCAGCAAAACTTTGTTTATGGTTTTGATAAAATTGATGCCTAAACCTCTTTCATCAATAAGCAAGCAAATATCATCTCATTTAACTTTAGCATGCTAAAGTCCTTTGAGAGATCGCCAAACCACAAGAAACATCTAAGCATCTTCTTTAAACTTTTGATTAATTTCTTAGAAAATACCAAATGTGAGAACTAACAAATATTAAAGCTATTAAGGACATATTTCATTAGCTAGACTCTTCCTACAAAAGAGAGTCTTCTATTACACCATTTATTAATTCTCCTTTGAAGTATTTCAATCAATAGGGTGAAGTCTCTATAAATAGGTTCTTTTATAGTGATTGGAATGTCTAGATAAATGAATGCAGTTTTCTTGACCTTGAGACATGTTAAATTAAAGAGCCAAGTAGATAAGTGTTCAACTATTTCTAGTATGTAAATCTATATAGACTTGATAACTCCTTAAGTGTTCTAGTTATTTTCATTAAAGCAGTTATTAAGTTAGGATAAGCCTTAGATAGAAGGGCCAAATCTTTAGTAAAGAATAAGTTGAAAGTTTTCAACCTTTTTTTTATTTTGATACTTAAATCTCCTTTCCTACTTAATAACGTGACTAACAAGCCTATTGAGTATCTCAGTGCATAAGGTAAATAAATTAAGAGAGATCGGATCACCTTACCTGAGACCTCTACCACTTCTGATTAGGTTAGTTGACTCCTTATTCACTAATACATTATAAGAGATAGAGGTAATGTACAACTTAATCCAATTGATTAACTTTTGGGGGAATGTCAAATGTTATTAAAGACTGTAAAATATAACTCTAATTAATAAAGTCAAAATCTTTGTAGAAGTCTATCTTGATTGCACATCTTTTTATAAAGTTTTTTCCCTATAATTCTTAAAAAGCTCATATATTAGTAGAATATTATCCCTAATTTACTCCCTTTAATGTAAGCACCTTGTGATTTATTGATGAGAGGTTCTATAGCTACATTAAGTCTTGATGTTAAAAGCTTTACAATGATTTTGTAAATTGTGTTACAACAAGAAATATGCTTATAATTAAAAAAAGGGAACTTGGATTTGTTGTCTTTGGAACCAAATTAATGAATTTCTTATTAATTTCTTTCAGCATCATTACTTGCTTGAAATATTCAAGGATTGCATCAATAATTATATGCTTGGTGTGAGTCTATGTCTTTTGGAAAAAAAAATGCATCAAGTCTATCTAATCTAAGGGCTTTGGTATGATTAAGTTCAAAAATGGTTTTTCCAACATCTACTTCACTAAATGGTTTGAGAAAGCTTAGAGTTACATCCGTAGAAATTTTCATATATGTGAATAATTTAAGGGTTGCATAAAAGAACAATTATTAAAGGAAAAATAAAAAGTGTTGAAATAGCACTTATATGTTTCCTATAGCAATTCAGTTTGAGAATATGTCAATTATCCATCTTTTATTGGGAATGCTACAATCATGTTAATATTCCTTTTTTATAAGAGTGACTTGTGAAATAAACTAATGTTCTTACCACCCTTTTTCATCCATTGAACTCTCAATCTCTACCTTACAATTAAGGAATTGACCTATAGGGCCCGAGTGTAAATATTCAAAGCAATCATTTCCTTGATTGGCTTAGATTCATTATTAAGTTTCTAGAACATGTTGCTCTTAGCCTAAATCATTTTGTTTTTTTGTTTCAATAAATGCTTGTTGTGTATTGCTATGGCTATTGTGATTTAGTTTCTTAAGTTCTTACTTGACCATTTTTATCATACAAATGAAAGATTTGAATCCCTAGAAGTAAGTGCTTAACCTTTTAGAGAGAGCTTCATTAAATCCTTCAGCCTCTGGTAAGAAATTGTTGAAGTGAAAAGGAGTTTTCATCTTATAACCTAAATTCAGGTTATGAATTTCAATTACAATATGGTTAGATAAGAAGGGCCTATTAAAGAAGTCTTACTCCCTGGAAACCTGGTTAACCATTGTTCACTAACAAGAGCTTTATCCAACCTTTTTCTAATAAACCAACAACTATATTGTTTGTTATTCCCAGAGAAAAATTGCCATTTTATTCTCATTTCAGTTACTTTTATATGGCTTGCATAATCCCTAAAGTCTTTACTATATAGTTTCTCAAACTTATATGCCTTTTAGCTTTAGAATGATGGAGGGTGCTAATGAAGTCTTCAAAAATTAACCAAGGGGTATCCATATTATGATGAATTTCCTTTAATTTATTCTATAAAAGGAATCATTTTGAATGCATGGTTAAAAGCATATATATTGAATACTTGAAACTTGATTACAAGCATAGATAACGAAGACTTAAAACATGATCTTCTCCTTAAAATTTCTTAAAGAAAAATGGATAAATTGCTCAGTGATAGTGGAAGGAAACACCTTTAATTTTTTATGATCATAAGCAACAATTATTCACCGTTATAGTGAGCTTGATTTTTTGAAAAAACAAACTAGTTCTATTTCAAAAATTCTAACTTCTTGTAAATTTCTTCTTTCAATTTAGTTTTTGAATGTCCTAAAAAAATAGGATTGATGTCTTGCAAGTAATCACACAATACTTGTTGTTTATTAAGGTTATTAATCCCTCATATTCTAGGAGAGTATGGATATTAAGAAGGCTTTAGAGCCATTGCTTTATTTTTTTTCTTTTAGATTTCTTTCAATGGCAACTTTGAAATCTTTAACATGTATTGTGATCTCCTTTTTGATCAATTGCGATGCTTTCAAGATTAGAGATCTTAAGATTAAAGGAGGGGGTCTATATCTATGATCACATCCATTTGACAAATTTTCAATTGTATATTAACTATAAAAGTTCCATTTCCCATATCTACCTCCAAATGTACCTCTTTTGTTCATTCTACAAGATGAATTCTTTCCAAGAGTTACACTTGTATTTATTTTATTGTAGTTCCCTTAGGCTCTTCAACATTGTCAAAATTCTCTTTAGTAAGCTTGTCAAGTTGCATAAGTTCTTGAAAATCATCTCTCTGAAACTTCATGGTAGTAGGTATCTATTTTTTCTCCTTGCTTTCCAAGTTATGCCTTCATTGATATGAATAATGATAAAGTCTTCCACCCTATCATTGTTTTCTCTTAGCCTTATGAGAGGAATTAACTTTGGAAAACTCGATTGACCTTAACAATTATAAAAATTATAACATAACTATTTCTCTTTATCCTAATTATTGCTTCATCCATACATAAGGGTCTACCAACATAACTCACAAAATGGATTAACCCTTTAGTAGACTAGTATTCCAAGGGAACATTATGGATATTAATCCACAGCAGAATTCATTTTTGTTTTAATCCATCCATCTAAACGCTAGACTTCCATTTTTTAAGAAATAATGGCTTATTTTTATAATGTCATGGACCTACTTCCAAGACCTTTTGAGTGAAGAAATTTGATTCAAACATAAAGAGAAAAATATTCTCTTTATTGAAAAATAATTCCTTTAGTCTCATCTTTCGCTAGCGATAAAGGTTCAGGAATTCATCAAACTGAACATCGAAAGTTTATCTATAAACAATCCTACAAGGGTCAAGCTCCATTTGAAAGATTCTTTTTTAAGTATTTCCATTTAGGGAGAGATTATAGTGTTCTTTGTAGTGAGCATAAATGCACAACATGGAAGCTTATCTAAAAGAGAAAAATTGCCTAAGATCTAATCCATGAATGCTTAGTGATTGGAGGTTCAACGAGCACTTGCTCTTTCTGGATTGGATGAGAAATATAGGAAGGATTAGTTCGTATAAGAGCAAGCAAATAGCGGGCGAAGTAAAAGTATGTGGGCCTTTAAGGGTGGGGACATAACTAAAGCACACATGGGCCTAAGAAGAAGGAGGGGTTGAAGTTTTGAGGCTAGCAGAAGAAGGTAAGGTTCATATAAGTGAATGGTCTCAGAATAAAAAGAGTGAAGAAGATAAGGAGGTGGAGGAGGTAAGAATTCCAAGCAGCTAAAAGAATAAGCATTAAGCTTACGGTGGATTCTTGGTAGAAGTCGACACCAACAGCTAAGAAAAGTTAAGAAAACAGTACAATAGAATTGAAAGTTAAAGATTACTAATCAGGATTTAAAAGATTGGAAGGTCGAAGTTAGGAACTAGCAATTAAATAAGGAAACTAGGAATTCGTCATTGTCAAGTTTGCAATATAAAAAAAGTAGATCATTGTTATTTTACATTGATTTTTGTTAAAAATAAAATAAAATATTTATTTAAACTACAAAATCTTAAATAATTTTATTTTAAAAATAAATTGAGTTTTTTTACAACTTTTTATATTTTAAAAAATTATCTAAATTTTCTACTTTTTAAAATATTTTTAGTTTTATAACAGTGATTGTATAATTTTGAACTATATCTATTAGTAAAATAATTTTCAAATTTATATTTTTATATTTATATTTTTTACTTTTATATTTAAATTTATTTTTACTTTTATATAGTTTGCTATTTTTTAAAAAAATTATCCTTATCTAGTAATAGAATTATTAATTAACAAATAACTAGATAAGTTTGTTATAAATTCAAGTTAAGGAAATTACTTCATATTAGTTTAATAAATTGTGGAATCTGAAAGAAATAAACAATTTAATGAAAAATAAAATTTAACTACTTTTTAAAAATAAATTTCAATGGAATAAGAAACTACAATCCTACCGAAGCATGGTAATTCAAGTAATATCATCATTATCATCCTCGTCAACACCAATTTGCAATCTCGCTGAAGTGCGGGGTTTGGGGAGGTCAGATAATACACAACCTTACCCCTACTTAATAGAGATGTTATTTTTAATAGATTCACATGCAATATATCATGAAAATCTTACACAATGATAAATGAATGTCATATCTAAGAAATAAAGTCAAAAAAATAAATAAATCAAATAAATATAAAAGGTAAGAAAAAAACAATTAAATACAAAATACAACACAATACAAATAAATATTAATGAGAAACAATACTCATAATATTAAAATAATTGGCGAGAGTACTAAATACAACACAAAATAACGTACTTGTAAAATATGCCTAAGATTAGCAACAAACTTTAGGAGAAATGCATATCATAAGAGACCCCGTACCAAACAAAAGATACGTACATGAGTAATTCTGATAAGGTCTGTCAAATCATTGATTACACTACACATGAAACTAATTAAGCTATACACCTTAGGAGGTAAATATTACGCATTAAATGCAAAGCACCCAGGTTATTGTAGCTTACAATAAAGCGAATGTCCTCTTTTAAAAGAGACCCTTACCCTGCGTATGGTTAGTGTCTGCAGCAGGTAGGGACAGGACGAGACGGGACAGAGTTGGACGGGACAGGACAAAAACTGAAGACAGTACGATGTTTGGTTGTACTGGACAGGACAGAAAATATTGTCCTTGTCCTGAGGACAGAAATGTGTTTGGTTGCAGGGGATAGAACAAAAAACAGTGTTAATGAAAAAAATGCCCTTGTAGTATAATAAGAAGAGTTGATGTAATTCATTTATTATTT
>JAOSBP010000206.1:7701390-7721764 GCA_027563825.1 Erythroxylum mucronatum
AACCTATGTAGCAAAAACAAAATCTTGAACATGTTTCCTTGAGGTCCTCCAAGACTTGACTTAGAAAACATCTTCTGTAATTTCAGTTTCCAAGTGTACTATTGGACAATGAGAAAATTTAAAATATAAACAAAATAGTTTTAAGAAATGAAAATCAAATATGAAAACATCTGAACAGTTTCTTTTAGCCTCATCGCAGCAAAGTGAAAGAAGAATGTCTCTGTTCAAAACCTCAAATTTAGAACAAACACACCCAACAACAGAAAAAAGAAAAAGAAAACAAACACACCCAACAACAGAAACAAACACAACCATTCATCCCGTGATATTATTTCATGGAATGGGCATATCACGGGAGAGAGAAGTATTCTCAGGAAACAAACACACCCAACAACAGAAAAAAGAAAAAGAACCTAATCCAAAGTGAAAAGAAAGGCAAAAGAAACGTACCAGAAGGTGTTGCGGTGGTTTTGGTGTTGCGGTTTGTACTACTTTTCCTAACCAAAAAGTAGAGATTTTTAAGAAAAACGTATTTTTGTATCAGTGAAAAACGGATGCATGGAATTTAATGGCTAAGAATCAATTGGGATTCGAAGGGCTTACAGTTACACATTATAGAAGATGGATTGATAGCATCTATGGATTTGCGGTGTTTTAGAGCAGTACAAAACGGATAAACAGAAAAGCTTTCATCTTTTTCACTCGTCTAACTTACGGTCATCAAATTTCTAGCTCACACAACAATAGAAGAGAATATGCTATTTCAGACCCACTATCCAACAACGCCGGTTGGATAGAAGACGAGTTGAGAAGGATGTACACAGTGTACAGAAGAGAAGAATGTACAAGAAAAGAAAGCGCATACCGTGTTCGGAGTGGAGATGAAGCCGCACGAAGCAGGTCCTGTCCGGTTGTTCAATGGGTGCTTCTCGTCTTTATCTTCTCGTCTGTCCGGTGTTTTGTGTTCGTGGGAGACGTTAGGAGGATAGCATCGACTTTTGCCTTTCTAGTCTGACGGACAAGCACGCACGTCCCACAGTTTTTTGTTGGACAGCTTTTACCGTCCTTGTCCATCTGTCTGAAGGACAGAAATAATAGCAGACAACAACCAAACATTATTTTGGACAGGACTTCTCCGTTCGTGTCCCCTGTCCTCAGGGGTGAGGACGCGAACCATACACTGGGTTAATCTGTATCTTAATACGCAAAGTTTTCTATTATGAGTCAAGTTCTCGGTAAGATCCAACCTAGTCATATCATTCTTGATCACTTCCTCTCAATTCTTTTTAGGCCTTTCTTTTTTCTTTTACGGTCTCTAAGTAATATTTTCTCACATCTTCTCCTAACATGTTTAAACCATCTGAGTATTGACTCTCTCAATTTGTCATTAATATTAGTCAACTTTAATATATCTAAGACCATTAGATTTTTATCTTATATTTTCTAATAAAATTACACATCTACCGAAACATTCTCGTTTCTGTCACCAAAAGCTTATTAGTATGTATTTATTTAATGGACCAATATTTCAAATCGCTAACATTAGGTAAGGGTAATACGGTGCAAGTAAAACGACAAGTTGTACGTTGTGGTAGAATGACTATGAGGATTGAGGAGTGAAAATGGGGAACTGTACGTAGGGGGGCGCACAGACTAAGTGTGTGCCTGGGTGTTCCGCCTTTTCTGATCTAATCAATCACTCCTGCAACAACAAACAACAACAAGAAGAAGAAGATGGGAACACTAGGAAAAGCAATCTACACTGTCGGATTCTGGATCCGCGAGACCGGCCAAGCCCTTGATCGCGTCGGTTGCCGTCTCCAAGGCAATTACTACTTCCAAGAGCAGCGTCAGTTCTTAGTCCGATCTAAATCGTATTTGTAAATTAAAATTTTCACCATTTGGTTTTTTCTTCTTTTTTGGTTTTTTAATTTTGTGGATTATAATGATGATGATGATGTTGATCAGTGTCGAGGCATCGGACGCTGATGAATGTGTTTGATAAAACTCCGTTCGTTGATCAAACTGCTTTTGTGGCCCCCAGCGCTTCTGTCATCGGTGATGTTCAGGTGGGAAGAGGTTCCTCCATTTGGTATGGATGCGTTTTGAGAGGTGATTTTTTTTCTCTTTTTCCTTTTCTTTTTACTTTACTGTTGGAACATAGGTGTGACTTATAGTGGCTAATGAGAAATTGCGATTCCCCTTGTGTGTGCGTGCAGGTGATGTTAACAGTATCAGTGTTGGGTCTGGAACCAATATACAAGATAATTCTCTTGTTCATGTTGCAAAATCAAATTTGAGTGGCAAGGTTTTGCCTACTCTTATTGGGGATAATGTGACTGTTGGTGAGTGATGGCATCCAATCAACTTAACTCCAATATTTTTTAAGTCTTGGCGTTGGAATTTTGAAGTTTGACTTCCAATTTCCACTTTGCAGGTCACAGCGCTGTTTTGCATGGATGTACTGTTGAGGATGAGGCATTTGTTGGCATGGGTGCGACCTTGCTAGATGGAGTTTACGTTGAGAAGCATGCCATGGTTGCTGCTGGAGCTATTATAAGGCAAAACACAAGGATCCCTTGTGGAGAGGTGGGTCTTTCTATACAAGCATTTCTTGTTTAACTATGTGAGGATATTCCACTTTAGACATTATGCTTAGTAGTCTTGAGTTCATCGCCGAATTATTTATTACTTAAACAGATATGTGTTACCATGTTTCTTACCCTATATTGTTTGAGATGATTTTACTTGTAATTGTATTGGTTGGAAGAGATCTAATTTTTAGCATACTTAAACTTAGACTGTACATTGAGTGGTGCGCATATTGTTTTTCACCATGAAAGAATGTCTACTTTCTTCCTTTTCCTGTTAGTGTTGCGGCAATAGGGTAGATATCTTTTGGTTGCCTTGAGCAGATGCATGCAGTTCTGACTTCAGTAACTTAGCTAGTTATCCCTATAATTTAATGAGCCACAGCTATAAACAGCTACATGGCTTGCCCTAGTTTTGTTTATTTTGGTTCCAGTTTCCATTCATGTTAATATTAAACATTTTCTCCAGTAGAGAGGTTGTGGCAAGATCCAAGAGAAACAACTTAAAACTTCCTCATGGGCCCTGACCAAATGTGTGTCTTCTTCGATTTCTTCATATGGCTTTTGATTTATTACCCAAATCTCAGGTATGGGGAGGCAATCCAGCCAAGTTCCTGAGGAAGCTTACGGAAGAAGAGATGGCCTTCATCTCCCAATCAGCCAGAAACTATTCAAATTTGGCACAGGTACATGCAGCAGAAAACACAAAGAGCTTTGATGAAATTGAGTTTGAGAAGATGCTTCGCAAGAAATTTGCTCGACGTGATGAAGAGTATGATTCAATGCTTGGAGTTGTTCGTGAAATACCACCAGAGCTTATCCTTCCAGATAATATAATGCCAGACAAAGTAGCAAAAACTGCTTGAAGTTTCCAAATCTTGGATTCGTAATTCATCCCTGGATGTTCTTTTGCTATGGGCGGATTTCAAAGAGAAGTTGCTTTCCACTGCAATAATTTATTTTCCCGACTTTGGTGTTTAGGTTAAGTAGTATTATGCCCGTTTCAGTTTTGTGGGCATGCTCACCCATCTTGGCTTAGAGGCTTCAGTTTTCCTTCCTTGAGAAAATCTTGGGCAATGAAGATACTTCTAGATAATTAGTAATCCGGAAGGGTTTTCACTGTATCTCTCACCCAGAACTTAATCGTTTTATTTGCTTCCCTGGAATAATCAATGAAGAAATTGGATACCCATTTATACTTTTCCACCAATGGAGCTCTTATATGCTATTTTAACTTGCCAAATTTGCAACTCTTTACTGATGAGACTGGAAACCTTTAGCAGATGATGAGTTAGACAAGCGGTTACGTAAAATTAGAACAAGAACGGGTGCATGTTTGTCCAGATACCCCTGACACAAAGTTACAGATCAAGGCAACAAGTACTTTTTGTTCACGGTGGAGGCAACAACTGACACGAAGTTACAGATCAAGGCAACAAGTACTTTTTGTTCACGGTGGAGGCAACAAGTTATTGCTAGTCGTGGACAGGGTATCAAGATACTGTTGACGGCAGAAGTTTATTGCATGTGGATACCGGCCCATTTCAATTTTCAACTGACGTAGGTATTTATGCCCAGGTTGGCTTCAAAACTTCCAATCATTGCATCAAAACCATGCCTCCTGTTTTCTCTTATACTTAATGCCTAACTAATAATTCAGCATCATAATAGGTGCCCATAATGACCGATGCATGATGAGTCTAAAGCTTCTTCATGGACGATACAGTTCCTGCAAACATTAAGGTAGAAGACATTTAAATTTGTGATCACTATTTGTTCGTATGGACTTTAGTCAAATTTTGTCGAACCGGAGGGTGATAGTGACTCCGACTAAACCGAGAAGTGATCCCCTGTCTAAGTTGGGGTGTACCAACTCTGGGGGTACCAACTCTGTCCAATGGCATTTTAGCAGAGTTGGTACACCCCAACTTAGACAGGGGATCTGGGGTGGACTAAACCCTGTTGATCAAACTTCTATTTGGTTTTTGTTCTATTCACTTCAGCTTTGTCTGTCTTTGTTTCTACTTAGGTATTCGGTAAATACAAACTTTACGTATTCTGGGTCGGGGACAAACGAGCTGGTCCAAATTGGATTGTGGCTGTTGTGAATAATGGTTCAGGATTTATTCGTCTTAACAAAATTGTTTCAATATAAAAGAACCAAAAAAATAAGAGTTATTTCTATTAATAAAACTTATTTTTTAATGTTTTTAAAACTAAACCTTCAATATATTCCCATAATTTATATCAATTTTGTTCGAAATTTCAATTTCACCTTCAATATTCACTAAATTAAATTCTAAAAATTTAGATAGGCTATAAGTTATAAAAATGTAATAATCAGAATCAGATTTGTGTTTCACATCTAAAAAGTTTTGGAAATTCATTTTAAGTAATTTAAGGCAGCAGAATTTTATTTAAATGCATAAATCATAGTATGAAATTTAACTCTTGGATTAATTAAGAAAAGTCGAAACTCAATATTTACCCTTTGCATTGGTTTTTGTTAGAAAGTGTCTAACTCACCCCAAAAGCTAGCTCAAGAGGGAAAGGTTTGCACACTATTATAAATTCTTGAATGTCTTCATAGTTGTCCGATGTGGGATTTCTGACACACCCCCCTCAGTCCAGAGCAGGACTGAACATCTGATTAACATATTCAGGGACGGAGCCAGACTCAACTTTAAGGGGGGCCGGGAAAAGAGGGTTGTGCTTGCAGAATTGAAGAGAAGAGAAGATAGGAATTTTTTTTAAAGGGGGGCCACTTATATTTGTAATTTTAAAAATTTTAATTAAATAAGTAATTTTTTTTAAAAAAAAAATTCCCCCTCCCCATCAACATAGCTCCGTCTCTGAACATATTGGACAAAGGGATATAACCGGGCACCGCCTTAAATCTTCAAGACAAACTGGCTCTAATACCATGTTAGAATTGCCTAACTCACCTCCAAGAATTAACTCAAAAAGAAAAAATTTGCACACTGTTATAAAATTTTGGTGGGATTCCTGAAAGTTTTCAAATCCAAAAAGCATTATTTTCTCAAAGAAAGCATTAAATTTATGAACGAACATCTTGGTTATGAAGTAATTTAATTGCAGGGAATGATGACTTCCTTGAGCTTTTATGCAAAAATTCAGATAAAGTAGCATACACAAGGGTCCCAGAGGAGCACCTCTGCTGCTCCTTTTTGGTATTGGTGATTGGTATGGTATGAGCTCATGAGGTGGGGACTACCGACTAGAGACCCCAGCTTGGGTTTCAATTATTCACACTTTCGTTTTGTTTCTTTCTTGCGCCTACAAAATTACACATGCACCCATCCATGCAGAGATAGTGCTTTTGATAGCTTACTAACACGGCCAAAGAAAAGAAGCTGAGGACAAAATCTTCGTTTTATAAGATTGTTTTCTTTGAATCTTTGATTTTGAACGATAACACAACGCAAGTTGTCCTGTAAGAACCAAAGTTGAAGGCTTTAACAAAGAGAAGAGTCACCACTTTAGATATACGGTTAATTGTAGGCTGGTCTGGGGACAAAATGTCGAAGTATTCAAAAGGAAGATACTGCCAATTGTTTGATAAAAACTATAAAATTCTGATTCCAATTACACAATTTTTATGCTCTTTCCATTGTCTTGTCTGTTTCAAATAGAGATGAGTATCCTAGAAGGACAAAAACTAATCAAGTAGATCTTACCAAACAAGGCAAACATGGTTTCTGATTTATGATTCATGTTTCTAAAGACATGATTGTCTAAAATGTTCACTTCACTTGTCAACCAACCCAAGCCAAACCCAGCTTTCCTTGCTAGCTTGTCTGGTCTATTTGTATACAAAAACCATATGCTCTATTTGTACTCACAATATGTGAATGTGATGTTTAAATCACTGGTAGATTGTGATCAAATTTGTTCATCAAATATGTATAGTTTCAAGTGAGTGATTAACGGTACTAAAGGAGTTAAGTCGAACTCCTTCGGGTAAAGTTGTATTATATATATACATTGTCCCCGTTAGTTTCTGCTGTCATCTATTTTACTTTAGCAAGTCCTAAGATCCTAGTATGTATGTAGGTTGGACATAGCAATGTTTGCAGCAAGAGAATTCAGATCTGTCCAATATTACTCTGTCTTATTCTGTCTAATAGAATCTCAACTATTTATTTAGCGAGACCCACGTGGAACTCATGCCTGAGATTTATTGAACACAATAAGAAACCATAATATTAGATAGAGAATTCGAACTCGGAGGGCGTCACATTAGTAAATTGTCCTTGGGAAATGGGACGTTGTCCAAAGAAAGAGTTAAAAGCTCCGCATGTTGTTGTGCTTGTTTGCATGTGTGGTGGTGGTGGTGGTGGGGATGGTACTTATGGCGGTGGGCGGCGGTGACCACCCCACGTTATGCATGGTTACCATCTGGAGTTGTAGGACAGTGATTCTGCTTAATCACATATAATAATTAAGTGTCACTGTCACCAACCTTCCCCAGAATTCTTCTGAGATATGGTCTGCATGTTATCCACGTACTAATTAACTGGAGGTCGACTATCCCCTCACTCTCACTTGCCAACTTTATCTTATGATTCCTATAGATTCAAATGTAATCGACGTATTATGCGAAATTAAACATTATGCATAACCATACTCTGTAATTACCTCTAAGGACACTTCATGATTGACGCTAATGTAGTAAGAAATTTAACTTAACCATGTCCACAACATGTAATGGTGCTGAGTAAGCATTGATTAAGTATACAAATGATTATCAGGCAATATAATCATATTTACAACTCACATATATTTCTTTCTTTTGAAGGAAAGGAAGTCTAATAAGCAACAATACATTACATTCTACTGATTCAGTCGACTTAAATACTGCATTAATGATTAAGACCCTCCAGCTGGAAAATCCCATTAATCAAATGATTTGACTTGCGAATTTATACCAACTCCGATCGAGTAGGGTCCAGATCCAGACAGCTTGAAGAACTATGTTATAATTATTTGAGGTTAGAAGGATAAAATAAGTTTACATGTAACCGAAGTCAAGCTTCACCTTAATACCTTGTCTTATGTTCTGTTCTAATTATTGTGTTCTTTATCTTAAAATGTGGAATTGCTCACCTTAGGTGCCCCACACCTCGGCCTGATAAAATAGTAAGCAGCCTGATAAAATAGTAAGGAGTAAATTATAGTCTGATCTTAACCAGTTTTTCAAAAGGGTGACTCAACGTCGGTGCGCACAAGGAATCACCACATTGGATGAACTCTCACACTATCGCTGCCAAAATTCGAACCTAAGGCCAACTGAGCTACCCATGCGAGCCTAATTATTGTGTTCTAACATTACAAAATGTACTGAAATCTCTTTTGTTAATCAAAGCAAAACAATTGCAATCCATTTCCCGCGTTTCTTTCCATCGGT
Organism: Erythroxylum mucronatum; assembly: GCA_027563825.1. NCBI lineage: Eukaryota > Viridiplantae > Streptophyta > Magnoliopsida > Malpighiales > Erythroxylaceae > Erythroxylum > Erythroxylum mucronatum. Next base: position 7,709,410 of record JAOSBP010000206.1, read on the forward strand.
TAAAATCCAAATCACCACATCTAAATCACACTACTTAAATAAGAATATAATAAGTCAGGCCCTTTTTTGTCATTTTATGTGTTGTGTCTTTTTAAGTCTTGCTCTCTCTTCCTTGTCTTTCTCTTCCTTTTTCGTCTTTCTGGTTCCGACTGTGTACACTGTCTCACTGCATATTTAGAGAGAGAAAAATAACACACAAAGCAAAGAGAGAACACTTGAAAACTCAAAAGCATCATAGGGAAACCCTAGCTTGAGGCTCTCATTTCACTGCACTTTCATGGAAAATCTCTCACATTCTCATCAACCAAAAACTGCAGTGTCCAAGAAGAGTTACAATGGCAAAGCGCACCACAGCTTCCCGACGTCCGCGAAGACCGTCTACGACGACGTGTTCGGTAGCGCTCAGAGGTTCGGTGGTCCCCCGAATCTCTCGCCGCGGGTCGAAGACTATGCCGAGATATTCGGCGGATTCCACGCGCCACGCGCCTCCTCGATTCCCTTGCTCAGTCTTCCGGTTCTCGACGAGGCAGAGGTTTTCTTCGATGTACGGAGCGCCGGTTTCGACTACGGCGAGGTCTTTGGAGGGTTGAGGGAGAATGACTTCGCGGTTTCGTACGAGGATTTGGTGATCATGGACCAATCCGACGACCGTGATGATTCCTCTAACGAGGCTTGGTATGCATGATCATGCACTCCTCTGCTTTAAATTCGCAAGCTTTTTGCATTTTTTCTTTTCCTTGGAAGGATAGAATGTGAATGCGGTGTTTTCCTTCCTTATGTTTGTTTTTTGTGTCCGGTGCCGTTCTTTCGTTTTCAGCTGTCGTGTTCGTTTTTAAGTTTTTTGGTCCTTTTTTTTTTTCGCTTCTTGTGTTTGCTTTTCTTCTGAAGCTCGAAACAAGAAATGGTCAACTCGAACTCTGTAATAGGACTCCCTATTACCATTTTCAGCTCAAATATTCGTTCAAAGTGATGTTTCGTGTGTCCTTTCAGGATGGTGGCTAGTTCTTGTTCTGTTTAAGTTTTTTGTCTGGGTAGGAAAAGATCCGATTTTATTAAAATGATAGTACTTTTCAGTATACATCCGCATTTTATTGCTTTAAATGCTAAAATTCCATTTGAAGATGGGTTTGTGATATACCCTATATGCAAGTGGACGAGCTTGTTATTCGTTTTGATTCTGGATTAATTGCTCTATTGTTTAACGGTTAGTCGTTGTTTGCTTTCTTTCTAATTTGATTACTTTTATCATCCAAAATGAGAATTTGAGACCATCATGGTTATTCGTTTCCTTTTGGGTAGGACTCCTTCTGAGGCTGAATATTTATCGGATGAGTTGGATCATTCAACTGAGGATCAATACTTGTCGAATGGAGATTCTTATGAGACAATCAATGGGAATATGGAGTTCAATATATCATACCATAAAGCTGGTCAAAGGAGCAATGGAGTTTCGTCAAATGGGTTTACTCAGATAAGCCAGCTACATGCCGTACCTGGATACAGTTTCATGGTTGATAAAGACACTGTCTTGCCTGAAAAAGAGAAGGGCTACTCACTTCTCCAGGCAAGTGATGATGGTTATCTCAACATTGACTTGAGTCTGGAGACGAACGGTAGAGGCCAACTCAGGAAGACCTTGTCACATCCTGCCAACACTATCGGTGAATTATCTTTCGAAACTGATCTCAAATATCAGAAGAGATATGTGAGAAATGGATCTCTTCCAAATGAAACGTTTGTCACCATATCTGATGTCAGCCTCAGAACTCAGCCCTCTGACTTGCCACCCCCTTCTAGACCTCCGCCTCCAATGGATGGCAAAAAGAGGGATTCTAGAAGAGAAACTTCTAGTAGTAAAAGTGTTTCTTCTGGTGGGCTTGCCGATGATAACTCTCCACCTTACTTTGATGTAGAAGTCGATGCAAGTTCTTCAGCTGCAGCCTCTGCTGCTGCCATTAAAGAAGCCATGGAGCAAGCTCAAGCAAAGCTGAAAAGTGCAAAAGAACTAATGGAGAGGAAGAGTCGGATGAAATTGGGCTCGAAGGATGACAAGAAAGGCAAAGAAGAAAAGGTGAACCATTTTGACAATTCTTCTGTTAGTACAAGAGATGAGAGATTGCAAGGGACTTGTACGAAAGAAGAACATGGAGTGACGGAGGAGTGCCAAAATGTTCAGTCGGTAGCTCAGCAAATTGGGGGCTCAACCGAAAGGCATAAGCATCGAAATGGAGACATGAAATATGTAGAAGAGAAGCAGGGGAGGGAATCCTTTTCATCTCAAGGATCTGATAGAATTGATGGAGCTGCAGAGTGGAAGGAAGCTACACAATTTTTTGAATTGGTGCAAACAAATAAATCTGGGATGATCTTCGGCCATGCAATGAATGGAGACATTTTGGCGCAGGGTATCAGTATCCAGGAGGGTGGGAAGAGAGAAAAGAATACAGCCATAGAATCATTCCAGCAATACACACAACAGGAAGACAAAGTAAATGCAGTTAAAGCTGGTATGCAACTAGGTGAATATGAAATGAAATTGCAATTATCAAAAGATGATCTTTTAAAAGAGGAAAACAGTGGGAAACCAGCAGCAGTTAAATTGCCTCACGGTCAGAGAGGGGTTGAGAGGAAGGTAGAAATGGTTCAAGGAGCTTTAAGGTGGGAAGAGAGTGTGGAGATGTGTGGAGTGGACTGGCAGCCTCTAACAACTGAAAAGAAAAAGATTAAGGCAGATGACTTGCAAAAACATGAGAACATGGTGGAGATCCAACTGAAGAAAAATACAGATGAAGATATGCTGACCATGAAGCACATGGAGAAAGGGCCACAGCCAAGAGAGGCTAGTAAACGCATCAAGGATGAGAAAATAATCATGTATGATAGGGAAGATGGACAAAAGAGGCAAAAAGAGACTTTTCAGCAGGATGAGCATGAGAAAAAGCTTAAATTGACTCCTGAACATGCAGACTATAAGAAAAGACTGAAAGAGGCTCCTGAAAAAGAAAACGAAAAAGAAAAGAGGATGAAGGAGGTTCGTGAACAACGAGAAATTGCAAATAAAGAGAAAGAGGCTCGTGAAAGAGAAGTAAAAGAGAAGAGGTTAAGAGAGACTCATAAACAAGAAGAAAACAAGAGAAGAGTGGAAAAAGCTCTTGTGAGGGAAGAGAATGAGAGAAGACTGAGAGAGGTATGCCAGAAGGAAGACAAGGAGAGGAGAGGAAGAGTGGTTGTTGAGCTGGAAGAGAATGAGAAGAGAAAAAGAGAGGCTTATTTAAGAGAAGTATATGTAAGGGGAGTAAATGACATGCATGATAAGCTGGAGAATGAGAGGAGGAGAGAAGTGGTCGTTAAACAAGAGGAGAATTTGCAGAGGCAAAAAGAAGCTTGTGAAATAAAAGACAACTACAAAAGATTTCAAGAGGCTTCAGAACAGGAAGAAAATGATAAGAAACTGAAAGAGTCTAGAGAAAGAGAGGAAATTGAGAAGAAACCAACAGAGGATTCTAGAAATGAAACAATGTGGAGCAGAATTAAAGAGAGTAGTTCTGGAGAAGATGTAAGTATAACAGAATTTGAGGAGTACTATGACACATCAAAGGATGCCAATGTATTGACAGATAGGGAAGTGGAAGAGCGAGAAGCTCGTGGTGATGAAAAATTGGAGGAAGCCTGCAAGCAGGAAAAGGCTAATATGAGCCATTCAGATGCTGGCTTTAAAGGGCATGAGGAAATCAACAAGATTGGGAAGGATCATAGTACATTTAATCAGGGAGGTAAGGTAGATGCTCAGGAGGATACTGGAGATGTTCCATCAGCTGGCAACCATATCAGAAATGGTGAAAGTCTGAAAGAATGTGACGTTAGCTCTGAAGGAACTTCTAAGATAATAACTCCACCAAAGAGTAATAACAAGGAAGCAGTAAGTTGGTTCATTGATAGAAAAATTGAAGTGTCTTGCCTAGCCCAAGAAAGCTCAGAGCAAGAAAAGGTTGCCTTTCCAATGCAGGAGGCCTCAAAATCACCTTGTGCAAATGAAAATCCGAAGAAAGTAGGTCAAGCTGGACAAATCAATGAACAGCAGAATATAAATATTGAAAATGCATTCCCTGTGGATTCAAATGTTGAGAGTCAGGAGAAGAAATTGGCTGAAAGTGTTGAGACGGGAAAGCTTAAGGAGGCCAAATTTACACTAAATGTTGCAGACAACAAGGTTAGTTTTAAACCTGCTATAGCAGCAAATGACTTGACGGAAACTGGACAAAAAGCAGAAACAACAAAGCCCACCACTTCAGAAGTTCAAAGTAATGCACAACGAATAGCTCAACCGGTTCAATTTCATCAGATTGCTGAAAGAAAAGCAAAAATTGAGACTCTACCTACTGATGAAAAAGAAGTTGAAAGGATTCAAAAAGAAAGAGAGATGGAAAAGGAACGACTTAGAATGATAGAAGAAGAGAAAGACAGGGAACGGGAAAGGGAGAAGGATAGAATGGCCGTTGATAGAGTAACACTTGATGTTCGTGAAAGAGCATTTGCAGAAGCTCGTGAGAGAGCAGAACGGGTTGCTGTCGAAAGAGCAATGAATGAAGCTCGTGAAAGGTTAGAGAAGGCATGTGCAGAAGCAAGAGAGAAATCCCTTGATTATAGGACATCCATTGAGGCAAGGCTAAGGGCAGAGCGTGCTGCTGTTGAGAGAGCAACTCTGGAGGCACGAGGGCGTGCTTTTGGAAAAGTAATGGTTGAAAGATCCGTTTCAGATAAATTCTTTGTGTCTTCCTGGAATAGTGGAGTGAGGCCAAGCTCTTCATCCTCTGTGAGTCTATTCCTAATTACCATCTATTTAAATCCAGCATTGCCAACAACACTTAATGGAAGTTAAATTACAGGATCTCCAAGATCTTCAATACCAGGGAACTGGTTCATCTTGTGGCCCAAGATATCCCTATACTTCAGTATATACTGGTATGACACGGTTTGGTAACCAGCATTATGTTTTTGTCCTCGGACATTGTCTGTTGTACAACGTAAATTTTGAGAACAGTTGCCCTTCACCTTTTATTGCATCTAAACAATTATCCCCTTTCCAAAAGGTTCCAACTCTAGCGAGAGATCTGAGGGAGTTGAAAATGAATCAGCTCAAAGGTGTAAAGCTAGATTAGAAAGGCATCGAAGAACAGCTGAACGAGTGGTACAAATTCTGTTCTGGTTTAATCATCAATGCTTTGCATAAAATAAAGGAACTGATACCTAATCTGGCACTGGTGCAGGCAAAAGCTTTAGCAGAGAAAAACATGCGGGATCTTCTTGCTCAGAGGGAACAAACTGAACGACATGTATTTTGCTTGTCAATTAGTTTTTCTAACTGAATTTTATGTATCTCCCCACTGAAATTCCTGGACACATTCGGCTTGCAGAGGCTAGCAGAAACTCTGGATGCTGATGTCAAAAGGTGGTCAACTGGGAAGGAGGGGAACTTGCGTGCATTACTTTCAACTTTGCAATATGTATGTTTTATCTTCATTGGATTAATTTAATGATGGATTTAAATTTTCTGATTTCCTTTAGTGCACTTGATTTTAGTTGCACGTTAAAAGTTTGAAGGTTTTGATTCAATCACCTGATCTTGGATAAAGTATGAGCATTTGCCTCAAATGAGTATTTGTCTAAAGTAATAAACATTGGAAGCAGAGTCTGGTTTCTTTTGATATGTCAGTGTGACTAGTTAGGCAATGTTCCACATGCAATGGTGTTTGTGGTTAGATGGATAATTAGTATAAGCTTGAAATGTCCTTTAATTGTCACTTTCTTGTTACTGATTGATTTTGAATTCAACCTGTTCTATGCTTCTTTATCTGATCTTTTAGCTTCTTTTCTAATATTTCTTTCCACTGGTAGATCCTTGGGCCTGATTGTGGTTGGCAGCCAATTCCACTGACAGAAGTAATAACTTCAGCTGCCGTAAAGAAAGCCTATAGGAAAGCTACTCTGTGTGTTCATCCAGATAAATTGCAACAACGAGGCGCAAGCATACAACAGAAGTACATTTGTGAGAAGGTCTTTGATCTTCTTAAGGTATCTCGCTGGCATTCTCTCTGTCCTGTCCATGTGTGATATGGTGGTTTGCCAATTCCCGCTTGGGTTATGCTTAAATTCACTAGAGGTGTATAAGCATACATACAAGAAATTACACGTGAAAATACTGACATGGTGCTTCATGTCTTCTATTTCAAATTGGCAAAACATTGAACTTAGTGATGAAAATTCTGATTCTACTCTTTGCATTTAAGGGTTGCTTTTCCTATTGTAGGTTATTAGGACTGCCCAATTATTCCACATATATACACGCACCTTTATGTATATATGATCAAACATAATTGAAGGGGTTAGAAGTACATATTTGAGCAGAAGTCACTTGCAACATGTTCTTGTTGGTGGCAAGTAGACTTCGCTCATATCTATGGGGTAGGGGCAACAGTGAAAGTGGTGATGGTAATGTTATTTGATAAAAGTCTTGTTTGTAGTACTCACCCCTTGTTTTGTCTTTAGCGTTTTGGATTTATTAATTGCAAATAAAACTTAGCTTACTGTAAATTTAAAAGCATGTGTAAGGATGACTTTCTTCACATACAGCTATAATCACTACATATAAGCAAGCCTGAGAACAAATTCAATAGTCTTCATGAAGCATAATGTCTGACATTATTCAGCAAATAGTTATCCCCTGATCATTTCCTGACATTAAGCATCTTTACATGATATTTATGATTTGTTTTCAGGAAGCCTGGAACAAATTCAATTCTGAGGAGCGGTAGAGCATACAATATATACTAGCTGTCTGGTTACTGTGCGATCCTTTCTGTAAATTTTTTCGCTTTGAAAGTAAATATGTCCATGTTCATTTGGTAATCTTTTTTAGTATCTAAATGTAATTTACTCTCAAAGGAAATAGGTAGAGACAACATTGTTCAGTATTCCCAATTACGGTAGCAAGCAAATTCATCCATTGATACATATTCTCCCTCGGAAGTGTATAAAAATTTCATCAAGTGGGTTGATGTGTGTTGGCTAAACTTATCGACGAATAACCTTGCGATGAGTTCTATGTGATGTGTCTTAGAGGGTCGATACTGAATTTTTTGATGGCAAGTGAAAAACATATGGCGTACAGAAGTTGGTAAATGTGTCTAGAATTAGATACGGCTCTTACAGTTGTACGTTTTCTTGTCATATCTTCGTATTCTTTTAAGAAACAGTCGCCTAGGCCTGGCTGCTCAAGACTATTTCAAAGGCTGTGATTCCGTCACAAGTTTTACCATAATGCCAAAGTATACAAGATACAGGCTGTGAGCTGTTGTCATTGCCCATGTAATACTACGTTTCCTATACTACCTTTCGGGTTTGCCACCAAATACTTTAATATTAAACTCTTCCATGATTGCAAATCAGCTGAATCAGAATCAGATGTAGCCTGTAGGGCTTGAATCGAACTTGTAGTTTCGAGAATTGAAGGGTTACTTCTTATATTCCGTTGACTACCTTACTTTTGACCAGCAAAATATATGAGACTAGTGTAAATGACACAACTTCCCTGGAAAAAGAATAATAATAAAGGGAAGCTTGCATCACCGAGGATGAGGATTGAGGAAGGTCCAACTTTATGTGCCAAGTCCTATCCGTCTAGAAGAAGAGTAAGCAAGCACCAAAAGCCTAATCCACAAAAAATCACAAAAGCAATGAGTAGCAAACCAAACATGACCAAGCAGTCAAACCCACATCGGGACATACAAATATGGAAATTTATTAATTGTAAAGCATCTTGCCGCTTATCTCTGCCTTGCTATATAACTATGTTCTTGTCTGACGAAGTCCACACCTACTCTCGTATTTTCATTTATCAACTCCAAGCTACCTGTCATACGATCATCTCATTTCAGCCATGTTTAGAGCTTCAAGCACAAGGAGAGGCCGTTACAGGTATGAGAGGTTGGCCGACGAGTCTGCCGCCGGACTCCTGGACGGAAAATTGACGAGGGCAAGAAGCTTGCCGTCGAAGGTATTTTCTCTATCAAGCTCGTCAACAAAAGAACTGACCTTTCCCAATAATCCAGCTCCAGTGAAACCATCCAAAAAGGTTATCAAAAGTCACCCACTTCTCAATCTCTTCTACTCTGGTCGCAAGAAGAAACCAACTGCCAAGCCAGAATTTTCAAGGTACTTGGCGTATGTTAAGGAAGGTGGTGTATGGGATTTAAGTTCCAACAAACCTGTCATGCACTACAAATAAAGAGAATCACTCCTGCTTCTGCTTTTGTTTCCTTGATTAGTATTATTCTTTCTTTTCACAACGAAAACAACTAGTTGTGTACTTGCCTAAATCTATATTATTTAATCTCTTACGTGAATGAGTAACGAAAATCTGAAATTTGGCTGCGGCAACAATAAGTTAAATCTTCTTTTCTCGACACTACTGTAATTTTGGTCTGTGTTAATCAGGTTGGATGACTGGAATTTGATGCTTAGTGTTGCATTATGAAACTAAATCTTTGGTTGGGATTCGTTGTAAGCATATGGAATGCATGAGGTTTTGTATGAATCTCTCAACTATAATGTTTAATCTCATATGAAAAATCCAATTAATCACATTAAAGATGAAGCCTTAGTATTGAATTAGGTTAGCCAGCAGCTGCTCCAGAAAAAAAAAAGTTCAAATGAAAATTAACGAAAAAAATAGTTAAGTTTGATAAAGATTAATACAATTTTATCCTCGGTAACATGTACTCCCGTTCCCACGAAATTTCAAGGCACGACTTTCTCATTGAATTAGTGGAGTACAGCAGTTTTCAAAGATAAAGAGGGAGGGCACGTGTCAAGATACAGTAAATTGGAATTGCTAATAAGAACTTGGAGTACATAGGTAATGCAGAATCTTTTAAATGCGTTAATGCTCTATGGTCATGAACCGTGACTGCCTTTCAGAGATGGTGTCAGGTCCTACCAGAAAAATATGGATGATATGGTTGCAAGATAAATCGATATGTATATTCACACCTTATGTCTATTTCATTGGATATAGTAAAGATTGGACAATTCATGATCTTTGAATGAAAGTAAAGAGCCCCCCACAATTGAAAATTGATGTGGTGCCTACCTAAAACACTGTCCTATCTAGACAACACACAACCGAGAAAGAATGGCACCTAACAAATCTGCAAAGTCAAGCCTGCCAATGTTACATTCTCACGGGCAATTCAACAAAATTGTGGTTGGAACTACTCAAAAGTCTTTATCATCTCGATGCAATTCCTCATTTTCACATGCTGCTTGGTCTCTAAACATGTGCTAATAAATTAAAGAAACCAAGTTATTCAACGTTGATGATGACGTGAGTCTACTCTAAACAGCTTCTCTACAATGTAGGAGTAAAGCTGCGTATTATCAGAGCCCCCAGATCCTGCTTCATTACAGGACTTCAGGGTATGATGATGATGATGATGATAGATGAGGTTAGTTCAACATTGATGCCTACAATGCTCCAAGTAGAAGCAGCCAGTCCCAAGCTAATTCATGGTTAAATCTTTGTGTTCTTCACATTGAAAGAACGAACGGTATCTTTTATCAAGGAATTTGGCTTCTAATAAGATTCAAAATGCACTACAAAGCTTTAGATAGATGCCAAAACACTTTTTGTCCATTGGTATAGCTTCTGTTGCAACACTGACACAGAGGGAGCCTCTCATGATTAGACCAATGCTTATCAGTCATCCCTTTATATTTTACTATCTCAACCTATTTTTATTAAAAAATTGCCTTTCAGAACCATTTAAATAACATTATTTTCTTATATATTTACTTTTAATTATTAGTAAAAATGTATATAGTGGTTGGTAGATATACATACAAAATCATGAGATGTATCTTTTATATCAGAATTTGTTTTCCTAAGATAAGATATAATTTATAATTTTAATGATAATAAAATATTATTAATAAATTTATTTTTAATGATATTAGTAGTTACATTAAGCAATATCTGAAAGATTAATAGCAGGATAAAATGAACAATGGGTCAATTGAATAAACTAAGCAATCAAATAGTAAAAAAATCAAAGTGGAACAAAAATATAACTTAAGAGAACTTCAAGAGAATTCAAATGAAAAACCAAGAACAAGAACGAGTCAAGCATATCAAAATTTAAACAAATCACTGAAATTATTTTTGTATCTTATCCTGGTCATTTTAGTGAATTATAGGCTCAATCATTATATGATTATTTGTATATATGACATAATGCACAAATCATTTTACAATCAAGAAAAAAATTATTTTGATTTTAAAAAAATTTCTTGATCAAACAAACTTTTGGAAGCTTGTATAATGATTTTGAATCAAATTTTTATTGAAGGAGCATATTTAATATTTGAAAAGACTTGGGAATTTAAGTTTTCAACTTAGTTTAAGTAGATGTTTAGTTAGCCTAACGATTTGGATCGACTAGCTGCACAAAATTACAAGAAATTACAAAATGTGCAATATGCAATTGGCTAGTCGATGGCTAATTGATGGTCAACCAATTAGTTGAAAATGGGTGTTAGTGTGCTTAAAAATCTAATTTATGTGTCTAACAATTATTTGAGTTAATTTTGGATATAAATAGACTAAATTGAGTTACAAAAAGAACGTTTAACTTACTACAAAGTTGATAAGAGCCTAGAGAGAGCATTTGAGCGAATGTTTATATTATATATCATATATTGAACCTTAATTGATATAAGCGAGAAAGATAGATTTTATGTTGTATATGGTTATGTTATTGTAGAAATTAAAGAACTTTTTAGAGATACAAATTATAAGGGTTTCTCTTATCGTTTAATAAAATTTGTAAACAATTACTGTTCACCGTGACAAAGAAGATGTTGTATGGAAGATTTCTCTCTATGCATTAAAAGAAGAAGATAGTGAATTCCAAGTGGAATTTGGATAGTAAATTTATTTCAGGAATTGTTTGATCAAATCACTATAAATTAGTCTTTATCTCTCTTTGCATGCTCTCTTTTAATATTCTTATATTTGTTTTGTAATTGCTTCACATGAATTTTTCACAATCATTCATTAGTTTTCAAATAAAAAAAGTGAAAACACATAATTCACTATCTGGCACCAATAATTAACATCAAAACAATAGACAATAAGATTATTGATTCAAGATGTTGTAATAATGTAACTAGCTCTACTCTTATAGCAAAATTAAGTTTACCTACTTAAAGTATCCAAAGCTATACAAGATTTAGTGACTTAATGACTTTATAGAGATCAAGGTGAATAAACAAGTCTAGTTTCTTTCTTTATTAGAAAGCATAAGCATGAGGCACTTTATGATGTGGTACCTATATAATTTAGTCACATACTTTTGAGGAGGCCATAATAATATAATACAAGACTTGTACATGATGGTTTCAAGAATTAGTATACCACCATGAAAGATAAAAAAGTCACTTACCCTTATAATTTTGACACTTAAATAGATATATTAGGACCAATTAAGTTAAGAGGGAGAATGAAGAATAAAAGAGTGAGAGTAAGGGTTCAAAAGTAAAAGAGTTAATGGAGAGAAAAATGAAAAACAAGTGAGTTGTTACACAAGAGGAGTTATTTTTATACTAACAAATCTATTATTATACCTTCATATAAAGAAGCTTCTTTTAATTTTTATTTAGAAAAAGATTTAAGGATGATTTTTTAAAAAAAATAAGGGGATGATGCTATCATGACTAGCCAAACATAAGATCTGTTATATAAAAGCTTAGATTAATTATAACGGCTGGAGTTGGTGAAGATTTAGAAACATAAGATTCATCTTTGGCTAAACATAACCTTAGACACAACCATGTCTCAACCTATGTTCCTCCATGGACATGCAAAAATTAGATACAATCTCATATACGTGCCTCTCTCTAGATATAAGAGTTTTCCAGTAAAGAAAACTGTTAAGTCAAAATGACTTTATGTGTTTAATAATTTTGATGACAAACAAAAAGAAGACAAATGAAAAGCAGACGGAAGACGCAGACGGAAGACGAAAGCTATCCGAGAAAGCAGACGAAAGCTATCCGAGAAAGCAGACGAAAGCTATCCGAGAAAAGCAGACGAAAGCTATCCAAGAAAAGCAGACGAAAGCTATCCGAGATAAGCAGAGGAAGTAAAAAAATAGACGAAGACGAAAAACAGACGAAGCAAAAAACAGACGATACAATAAGCAGACGAAAGTGAAAAGAAGACGGAAGTGTCAGTCTGAGTTAGTTACAGAACTCAACTGAATAACCGTTTCTTTAAAGAATCAAGAAGCAGTTATCAAGA
>JAOSBP010000206.1:7721864-7740470 GCA_027563825.1 Erythroxylum mucronatum
TCACGGAGCAAAGCTCTACGTGGAAGCGCTTCATACTGGCTACTCAAGTCACAACGCCTTTATCTGAGCATGCATTTATGAAATGCATCAAATACTGATTATGCCATATTAGACAATCACATATGATATTCAATCATAAACTTATAATCATTGGACCTAAGTTTGGCATTCAAATATCAGACAGTCACATATGATGTTCAATCAGAAACTCATAATCATCGGACCTAAGTCCGGCATTCAAATATCAGACAATCACATATGATGTTCAATCAGAAACTTATAATCATCGTACCTAAGTCCGACATTCAACATTCATTGAGAATTCACATATCATAAAGGATTTCACATCAAATCAGAACACTTCTAATGCATCAAAATTGAATATGGCATATATGGCAATCATATAGGAGGCTCAAACAAAACTCATAATCATCAGACCATAAGTCTGGCATTCAACTTTCATTGGGAATTCATATATCATAAAGGATTTCACATCAAATCAGAACACTTCTAATGCATCAAAACTGAATATGGCATATATGGCAATCATATAGGAGGCTCAAACAAAACTCATAATTATCGGACCTAAGTTCGGCATTCATCTTTCGTTGAGAATTCACATAACATTCAGAATTTCATAGCACTCAAAGCCATAATCAAAGCACTTCCAATACATTCCTGAATATTGATCTCCTCGGACAATTAAAGTCCAGAATTTATAAACAAATCGCAAACAATTTGATAATATTAGAAGCTAACAAAATAAATCAAATCAATCCTAGGAAATCATCTAGGATGACTCATAGTACGCTCCAATAAGCTATTGCCTGGATGGTCCGGCAATGTCCGAATGGCATCCAAAAAGCTCCTCTATATCATACAAAACACATTTGCAAATATCACATTATTGCACAAATGTACAAGTATTCTTTTACGCACATCAATGTATAGAATGTATGCACAATGCATGTTCAATGACAGTTCCGGGGTACTCTATTGCGATCCTTATCAAAATTCATTCAGACATCAAAGCCCTCATTAATACCATGTATATTTACAATTGAATCTAACAAAACAATATGCGTAGGTCTAGTTCTCCCTTTATGAGCTGTCTACTGTCCCTAAGGCCCTGCATATCATTACATATTTGTGAGCCACAACCAGTATCTAATACCCATATGTTATGATCAGAAACAATATTAACCTCAATGACAAACATACTTGAAGGAGTCGGGCCATTTGATGCCTGCTTTTGCTTCAAGGACTCTAGATAGACTTTACAGTTTTGCTTCTAGTGGCCAGTCTTGCCACAATGGAAGCAAGTTCCTTTTGGCACAATTTTTTTGGGTTTCTTTTTGGCTGCACTTTCTTTTGGTTTCTTAGAATTTTTCTTCTTTAGGTTATTTTTCATGAACCAGAAGAAGAAGAGTCCACCACTAGCAGTGGCTTGCTATCCTTCTTGATAGCTTGCTCTGCTGTTATAAGCAAATTGATCAACTCAGGGATTGTCGTGGAGATTAGATTCATCCGATAGTTTAACACAAACTGTGAATAACTATCAGACAATCTAACTAGAATTAAGTCAATACTTAATTCATAATCTATAATAAAACCCAAGATGGCCAACCTCTCAATATAATCATTCATCTTTAGTGCATCCTGTATTGCAAATGTCCTTGGAGTCATCTTAGTCGTGAAGAGCAACCTCGAGGTCTCGAACCTTTCTAACCGAGCTTACTCATCAAAAAGCTCTCTAAGATGAAACACTATGGTGTTAGCATCCATAGACTCATACTGCTTCCGCAGCTCTAGTGACTTAAAGGCTAGCATAATACATGTTGCCATGCCACTATCTTTGGGATGGTTATGATATGCTTTCTGATCCTCATCAGAAGCATCAACAGCAGGTGGATCAGGAAGTGGAACATCTAGGACATAGCCCAGCTCCTCAGATCTGAGAACAATTCTCAGATTTCTCAGCCAATCGAGAAAATTAGGTCCAGTTAATTTATTAGAGTCCATAAGTGAGCGCAAATTCACACTGGAAGACATCTTCAATCAACCTAAATGTGAAGAGAGAAAGAATGTTAGAATATTAATACATGCATGATCATAAGGACTTGCATGACATGCATATGGCTCCCACTAGTTTCAAAGAATCCATAGCCCTCATTACGAATCCAAAAAAAAATATGACAAAGTGTCCTAGTGGGTCGATATCTGACATTACTAAGAATGACCTTAGATTTACCCGACAAGCCACCTTAGGTCAATCGGTAAGTATCGGTCATATCAATTGCATCATATATGCAACTATCATCTAGTGCTATCATCTCGTGATGTATGCACACACATTGGGTTATCAACTCTTGATGCGCGTACATCTAATGTACATTACCCAATTGCGCCTCTATCTACGTTGACCTTGAGTTTACTCAACAAATCAACGCTTCTAGTGAAAACTGACCCATTAATACGAAAATCTTATTTCCATGGTTCGAACATATCCGTATAAAGCGAGCTTGGGTTTACCCAACAACCCTTAACTCTAAAAGAATTCTGGTTCTCCCCATATTAATGGAAGGCTTTAGTTTTCATATTATGTGTGAGGGATTTTATACTCCAGTCTCATCTAAGTCATAAGATTATAGTCACAATGACTATATGGAATGATTTAGGACGTTTCATCAATTACATTGAATCTATATCCATAATCATCCATCATCCCACCTAATAACCCTAGCATGCATTCTTTAATGCAAACATCTCACAAGGTTTTCCTATATAGGTTATGACGTGTTATGCATCTAAAGATTTGACATTCGATTCAACTTTTGAACTGAATTGTTTTTGTTGGAACCCCTCCCTGGTGCGACACGTGTCCGACGTCCTGCATGACATCTGGACGCGCATCTCACGAGGGAGCGATTCCTCACCACTAATTACACCTCAAACCGGACTTAATTGCACTTCATCCGAATAAACCTTGATAATTTGATCCTAATTCTCTTCCAATAAATTTGGTCAGCTTAGGGCCCACAATTACTCCTCTGCCTAAGCTAATACGAAATTCTATACCTCTAGGTCAAATGAAAACAGAAAACGTCTCAATTGGATCTTTAGAGATCATCCAGAACGAAATTTTGCACAAAACCGACATATAGCGACCAAAAGGTCCAACTGAAACCCGACACGTTTATTTTACTAAAAAGGGATAGAAAATTTGATTAGTTAATCAATGCTTCAAATTTCATGCAAATCGGAGGTCAAAAGGCAAAGAAACAAAGAAATTAGGAAAACGAGTATTATAGGTTTACTTAAAATCCAACTTTGCTTATTTATAACCTTTTTACCCCGAAATCCGAAATTTGAAAATAAAATTAAACATATCGAAACTTAATTAGAAACAAAGAAGAAGAATCATCCATATGTTGTTTCAAAAGTTTATTCCAAGCTTAACTTTTCCTACATTTGCAAAAGTCGAAAATGTATATCATTTTAACCAAAAGAAATCAAATTTGACCTATATTACTATATCGGATAGATATAAGGTTCTTTACAATAATTAGAAAGGAAACAAAAGTCATATTAATCATTAAAAGACGTAGACCTTTGTTTAAGGTTGTTATTTAGCAAATTACCATATGAATAATACAAAATACCAAATGAAAGGTAACATTTACCAAATGAATAGTAATCTGGAAATTTTAAGCGCCCATAACTTTGTCATCCTAAGTCGAAACTTAACCCATTTTATCCCGTTTTAAAGATCTCGCCAAACTCTATCAACCTTAAGAAATACCTTTTCCCCAAATTTTGACTCTAAGATGCTCTAAAATACAATACAAGGTGGCTGCCCATTTTAAAAAAAATGGACAGCACCTCCCCTAAAATTTGATCTAGCCAAACTTTCCAACCTAACTTCTACCTGCACAAAAACACTTCAATCTTCCAATTCTCACACACAATCAATGACAATTGTCCCAAACTCCAATTCAAAAGCCAACAACGCAATCTTAGGCATCTAACCTAATTTCTAACATCCATTCATTTCTAATGCAAAAAGGAAATTACAAGCTCATGCTTGCTTTACAACATACAATCTTATATGCTCAAACGCATACAACCATACATACTTAAACATATACAATGGAAACTTCAAAACCTTTAATATTTACATGAAGAAGTAAATACAATGCGTTAAAAAGCATTTTAGCCCGAATATGTCCAAAAATCCAAAGAACGCTTACAAAAGCCTAAAATGCTAGCCAAAGCATTGTTTTCAAAGTAGGACTTCAAAAATACAAAAGCATCGGAGTAATGCCTTATTCTCGATGCGACAACCCGGTTTCTCGCTCAAGACCTGTGGAGGGAGGGAGGGGGGTGAGCTCGACGGCTCCGTGGGTAACAATCTAATAAACAAGCATAAGCTAAAGCATGCATCGATAATTATCATTTCAAGTCAATAGTCATCAATTTCATTTTTTTTAACAAATAAGACATTTACAAAAATCACCAAATATCAGATAACAGCACAAAAACACATCACAGATGGTCTGAGTGATCCTAACAGGACGTACTACACATGTTCGACAGGCGACCATGTGTAGCCGTGAACAGAGGGGAGTCCGATTTCGGATCTCCTATGCCACTAGCGGGCAGGCGGGCGAAGCCTATGACAAGTGCGCACTTGTTAACAGAGGGGATCACTACAAACCCAAGAAATCATGTAATTTCACATTAGGTATTCTTCCTAATCTCATATTCACATTTCTTTTTCACTTTCAATCAAGTTTCCACATCTTTGCCATACATGACACTATTCACAAAGATTGCCACAAATGGCCATTTCATTCATTTTCCTTCACATAATCTTGACAAACAATTTTACACATATGTACACAATATAGTTACACCAAAAGGCACATAACACATACTTAAACTATCACAAACACAACTTCATTCAAACTTCGATTTTCATAAGAAAACATTTAAGAGATATTTACGTAGCTTATTACTTAATTATTAAAAAGTAACCCACCTTGACTTCGTTGGTTCGGAATTTGGTTCACTTGCCCCAATGGATTATTTTGACCCTCCTCAATGTCCAAACGCCGCAAATGACCTTAAATCAAGCATAATAAGTCCAATTAACAAATAAACATCATGCTGAAATTTTCTTTCAACATGTAAAACTTACATTTAAGCTAACCTAACCTTCCTTATACCTCCACTTACCTTATTTAACCTTAACCAAGGCATAAAACCCTTAATCAACACATAATTAGTCTAATTATTAAACAATGCCTATGCTGGAATTTTACTAAAATGACGAAACTTGAAATTAAACCGACTTAACCTTACCTAAACGATTCCTATACCTTTCCTAGGCTATACCAAGTAAAACCCCCTTCAAAACCAATCAGAATTTCGCAAATTTTCAAATCCTAAGCCATACCCAAATCTGAAATTTTCCAAGTATCTATTCTCTTCTCTTTTTCCATTCTTTCCTAATCCACCCCTCTTCAATCACCATATTAACCAAGAAAAAGGCAAAACCTAACAAAATATTAAGACAATTTCGTAAACCCTAGTCCTACCCAAATCTGATTTTTCAACCTCCATTTAAACCTTCTTTTTTCTTCATCAATCACCTTCCAAACATCATAGGTAAGCAAGAAAGGCCAAACTAGAACAATAAACCAAGGAAAATCCGAAATCCTCACCTTACAAGACACCCACGAAATCTCTTTTTTTTTGGTTCAAATGACAAGAAACTCTTCCTCTTTCCTTTAGGTTTCACGAAAATCCCTAGGAACCTCCAAAAGCCTTCACGTTTTTCTTCTTCTTCTTCTTTCCCTTGGATGGCCGACCACCTCTCCTTGTGTTCTTCTTTGTGTTTGTCGTAAACCTAGCCTTTCCAAGACAACAAAGATAAGTTTCTTAAGTTTAAAACCCTATGCCTTAAACGACCACACTTCATAACCTAGGAAAGACTTGCTTTTACTCTTTCAAAACCTAACAATTTCGTCCCTCACCCATCCAAAAACGACAACACACCATCACTCTTCTTATTTTGCTAAAACCTAAAGCATTTTCTTTTCCCATCTTGGCCAAAACGACAATGCTTCCTTGCCTTCTTCTCTTTTTAATTTTTTTTAAGCTTCCTTTGGAAGATTCCCAAGCTTCCTTAACAAGACTCCTAACCAAGCTTCCTTAACAAGTCTTTAGGTAAGTCAAATGGGCCAAGCCCAAACTTATTCCTTAGTCTTCAAACACACACATATATATATATCTCCCAATTTATCCTAACTCTATTTTATTTTTAATATACTCTAATTTAACTAAATTTCCTTCAATTAAAATTTATTACTTAAGCACTAAAATTCCTTAATTATTCTTTTCTTCTTTATGTAATGGCATATAAAAGGCTATAAGCCCACTTTAGTAACTTAAACCTTCAAGCCATATACAAACCTCCTAATTTGCCCTTTTTATTCAACTTATTCTATTTAAATTCTAATAACTCATAAAACTCTCAATTCATATAAGGCTTTTTAATACTACTAATGTATCACCAGAAATAATTTATCAACAATCTAATTTCACTAAATCCTTTCATACCTACACAATAAAATCCTCAATTCATTCCAACCAAATTAGAAGGAATCGGGGCCCAACATATGTAACTCTTAGGAGTCAAGCTTTTAAAACATGAGTACAAGCATAACAAGACTAGAGCTCATGTTAATTATCGTTGACGTTTTCACAAAAAATGAAGTATATAACACAATTATGCCCCAAACAATGTCTACTAACACCAAAGTTTTGTATTAAAATATGACCTGGAACATAATCATGTCTTAGATTTTTTCCACTACTAAAATCCTACTTTTTATATTGTATTTGAAGAGTGCTTCTACATAGTTTTAGTTATTCTTTTATATCTTGATTTGTTGAGAGATTTGAGTAATTCTTTTTCTTATTCTTTATAAAACTTCAAACTTATAAAAAACTTTCTTTTTAACATTCCAAATATTTTATAAACTTAGGGGGCGGTTGGTTTGTACGAGGGAATGGAATGTGAATGAATATAGTGAGGAATGAGAATGGATATTATCATTATAATTATGATGGTTGGTTAAGAAGAAGGAATGATTACCATTACCATTGATAGTGGTGGGATATCAAACCATTGCCTCTATAATCATAATCAATAACCAACCACTCACTTTTCATTCCTAACCCATTAACCCTTTCCTAAACCCATCAACCAAGCACCCCCTTAGTTCTTAATTCTTTATAGTTTATGGGTTAGTTCTTTTGATATTTGAGATAGGTTTCTTAGTGTGGTTCAAACTTGTTCGTGGATTCTTTAGGATTTATTCCTAAGTTGGTTTACATCAATATTCCTAAATAATCACATGAGCATGTTGCATCTTCTAAATATGTAAAAGAATTATATGCTCATCCATCATCCTCTAGGTGTCAAAAAAGGGAAATTACATGCATTTATTTATAGTTCACATTCTAAACGTATAAAGTATAACACTTAAGATAAAAATAGGCAAAAATTTTACACAAGGGCATAAAATAAAGGCTTGTAACAAATATGTGCATATTATAGACCTCAAATTTTTGTTATACAAGGAGAGCTCTTATTTCCTCATATATTCAAAGGAGAACCCCTCTACCACACATTCATCTAAAGAAGACCTGAAAATGCATATCTTTCTTACATGAAATAACACTTTTAATTCTCATTATTTGACAAGTTATCTTTGCGGTGATTTTAGAAATATCCACAAAAATTGCTCTTTGAAACAATGTTCATTAATTAGATATAGAAGAATATCGATTGAAAAAGTTCTCAGAGTTAACCCCTAAGGACCTAAGTTTATGTGGGTTTGTGGGTCCGTGTCAAAATGCACTCTTACACTAATGCTACAAGTTTCTCCTTTTACAAATTAATCACCCACTAATTAGGCCAATGCACATATCATTGATATGCAATATAATCATAAGCATGGTCAAATCACATGAAAAATATTAAATATAGTGACACTATTAACTAACCTAAAGATTATAAATAAAAAGATGGTTTTAAGGATAACTGGATGAAAAATAAAAAAAATATAAACTTACTTACATAATATCTAAGAAAAATAATGAAATTAAGCAAAAGAGAATGTAATCAAATAACTATACTTATATGAGTAGATCCCCTAGTAGTACCTTTCATTTCTAATTTAATTAAAGAATGACAAATTCTAAAGTACTCAACCTTTTGGGTTTTTTTCAATTCAATGTACAAAATTTTAAAATCATCAATTAAGTAACCAACCTTTTATAACCTTAACAACTCAGTTCAAAATATTAGTTTTGTTAATATTTTGCTAATGTGGCTAACGAAACCTCTTTTGTCAATGACGTGTAGGAATCCACATGGAAAATTGATTGTCAACTAATCATTCACATGGTCTAAAATACCTAATCTAATATGCAAAAGAAATTATATGTTAGATGTTTTAGTCGACATCGATGATTAGTTAGGAATTAATTTTCCACGTGGATGCCTATATGTCATAAAAAGGATCTCGTTAGCCAAATTAGCAAAGTACTAATAGAACTAATGTTTTGAACTGAGTTGTTAAGGTTATAAAAAGTTAGTCACTTAATTGAAAATTTTAAAGGTTTGGGCACTGAACTAAAAAATTTCCAAAAAGTTAAGTATTTTAGAATATGATATTCCTTTAATTAATTTAGATTAGATATATTCTTTAGACTGACACGACTTCCTAAAACTGAAATTGCACTTTCTCAAGGTACAACTATCTACTCTTTAGTTGGTTAACTCTTACCTGGAACATTGCTAACACTCTTTTCAATGAATTATGCTATACAAAATCCTATCAGAGGTTTCACTATAATATCAGAAACCCCTTAAGTACCCCATTCAACCCCCTTTACTTAAACCATAATCCACTCACAGGTAGACTTTCTGTTGTTATTCAAAAGAGAATTAAGAATGATATGAATAGATTATCATTAAGACCAATAAAGATAGCTCACATAATAAATCCTCTATTGTTAATTAAAATAAATCAATCCATATAAAAATAATCACTTGGTTTTTCCCTATCTAAATATAGAAGAAAAGTATTTAGCCATAAAATATATTCAAAAGAACAAAATCAAAAGACATAAAAAAGAAGCCATAGTAGAAATCAATCTAGATGAATTCGCTAAGTCTACTGCTAGCTTGATCAATTGACATGATGTCTAGATCTTGATTCTCTAGCAAAAGACATCTTAAAATTGACCGCTAAAAGATTGGAGAAGCCTCTTAATGACAAATCCTAGCTTTTAAAGAGAAAGAGATGTTTCTTATATGTGTTTTTCTCTAACAGATGGTTAAAAGTCTCATAAAATTAGGATTTTCCCTTAAATACATTTTATTTTGACTATGATAAGGTCTATTTCAAGATTTTGGCCTAAATTGTGGCCATTAGTGATTTCTCTAGGCGATAAACATAACCATTGGCATAATCATGTCTTTTAACTGTGTATCTCATTGTTTTATCTCAAACTTGTATATAGTCTCTTATATGAATGTTGTTTAGAATGTGTCACTTATTCTACTTAATCTTTTTAAGGTACAAGTTAACACACGAGCATGAACCAAATCACTTTCCTCCAATAATTATGTTTTTTTCTCATTTTATTACTTAGAATTACCTCTAATTCATGAGTAATATCATCCAAAGTCCAAGTGGTGTTACTTGAAAATATATCAAAAAAAATAAGTAAATCAATTTAATTATTTAACATTAAAATCAAACAAAATACTTAATAGAATATGTGCATGTTTCATACACGTTATGGGTATTTAAAACATATTGATTTTTTGTCTTATAAGTTAATATGAAGTGGTGTTAAATGAATATTAACAATTTTTATCCCAATTAAAATTAAATGAGGAATAACAACCGTTTTACTTATTTACTCTTTAACCTGCATCACTCTTTTATTGTCACATTTGCATGTGGGTCTGCTGAAAACAGCCTCTCTACTATGTAGGGGTAAGGCTACGTACTAACATACCTCCCCAGATCCCGCTTCATTGCGGGACTTCAGACTGGGTGTGATGATGATGATAATGATGATGATGAATAACAACCGTATCTTCAACAATTAATTTCAAAAGAAAAATCACCAAGAGCCATAACATGAGCCAAGTAAAAAGATTGGTATTAAGACCAATTGTTGAACTATGTAAGAAACAAAAGGAGATAACCATTAACAGTACATAAAAAAGGCATATACTTGCTCTTATATTAATAACATTTAAGCATATTGAATTGACACACATGTTTATGGGATGAAAACATTGCTGCATATACTTGAAAAGAAAGATATATTGATCTTTAAATTAGTACATATGCTTTCTAAAATTTTGCATTTACTTAATAGAATTTGGCATGTATGCTTTACCTATATAATAGAGTTTTTGAAAAGAGGGGGAAAGAAATTCTTTTTCCCGTTTTGATGCTTATATATTTATATATCGTATACCATTTTTTATATGGATAAAAATAAGGAGAGAATGATGATATTAAGACCTAATCCTCCATAATGCACAAGGTGGATCATATATTATATATTGGTTTAACATGCAGAGATTTACTCAATGTCATTTATTTTTCTTAGTATCACCAAATATTTCATCATCAGAAAAAGGAAGATTGTTGGTGTAACACCCAATGTTAGGGGTTAGAAAATTAAGAAATTCCAGTGCATCATTTGCTTTGCATAATTGAATATTCGTTGATATGTGCATATGAATTTTGACATATACAAATAATTGTACATGCATTCATTGAAATTTTTCCTAGTATAATTGATTTATAAATGTGATTATATTGAGAATTGTAGTTTAAATGTGTTAAAAACTGTTTTGGTGTTGCTACTTGTTGTTTCGGAAATTTTGGTGAATATTAGAAAATTTCGAAAATTTGGGGCACATTTAGACTAGGATAAATTGATGACATTTGGCATAGTTAAATTGGTGACAAATGAAATAGTAATGAATTGACAAATGGACCAATCATTGTGTGACAAATGGGCTGGTAAGTTGATGACAAATGGCATTGATAAATGGACAAGTGGCTGCTATACTTAAATGACATGTGACCTAGCTTTAATGGTGACATTTGGTAGCTTTTGGAAGGGATAAGTGGCTTACATGCATTAAGACATGTGGCTTGATGCATTACATGCATTAAGACATGTGGCTTGATACATTTAGAACACCTAGCAAAGCAATAGCTAAAGCACTCCAGACCATTTCAGCAGCCTACTCCCTCACTTTGGCTTCTTTCAAACAAAATTTTACTCTCCTACTCCTCCTCTCAACTTCTGGACCTTTGCTGAAGCTTGGATCATCATTTTTGTAAGTTATTTCATTAATAAGTAGGTCTTTTATGACTTCATTGATGCTGGAAAATGGTAGTTCTACTGGACAAGTTTCTGTATTTTAGCCATATCTTGCTCTGTAAGTATCCAAATTGGATGATTTTAAATTCGTATTAAACTAGAAACTTATATCTACAACTTTTATGAAGGCGTCAAATTTTAGTTTTGTCAGAAAGTGTGTCAAAAGTTAGCTTGAAGTTGAGCATCTGGAATCTGTCACTGTTTGTGAACAGTCTGTAGTCATTTGGGGATAATTTTCAAAATACTAAACCAAATTGCATAAAATTGGTGTCAGTAGAAACTTAAGACATAAAGGAACAAATGTTTAGAAGAATGTTTGGCCTAAATCCTCCATTTTCATTGTCAAAATGACTGTGTAACATTGACCCGAAAGTCTGTTTTTGGGGAAAAGCTGGAAGAAAAGGATGAAGTATGTGTTTTCACTGAACTTGCTTTGGTATTTCGATTATAACTTGAACTGTGGATCTCCAAATGAGTTGATTCTTGATTCAAATTAAAATAGACACATATGTCTACAACTTTTCTGAAGAAGCTGAATGTTAATTCTATCTCTAGGCATTTCAAAATCTGGCTGGAAGTAGAGTTAGGAATTCTGTTACAGTTTAAAAACAGTTTGAATTCTTTTGGATATAACTTTCAGTATACTGAATCAAATTGCACAATTTTGGTGTTATTACAAACTAGACACATAGTGGAACAATTGTCTAGAAGAAAGTGTTACTGAAATACACCATTTTCCTTGTCATAAAGATCATGCAAAGTTATCCCAAAAGGGGGTGTTAAGATGAAAATGCTGAGGTATGCTGGAATTTGATGACTGGAATGTTCTGAACATGCTTCGGTATTTTAGTTATGTTTTGATCTGTAGATTTCCAAATGAAATGATTCTTCTTTTAAATTGAACTAGAGACATAATTCTACAAATTTTGTGAAGAAGTCAAATTTTAATTCTGTCTCTAAGATTTTCAAAATTGGCATGCAAGTGAGTTGTAGCTTAAGCTGAAGCACTGTCAGGGACAGAAATCATGTCCTGTGGTTATTGAATAAACTGTATTGATGTGGTCCTAATTAGGCTAAGTTGTCTTCATGAACGTTGTAGCTTATTCTCTTAGGTTTAAATTGGTATAAAGTTTGTAATTTTTGGATAACTGATCTGAAAGATATGAGTTTTACAATTAGAGCGTATGATCACGTACTAGCCAAAAGTTTAAATGTGCACAGTCTGTGGTATTTTGTGCATAATTCATTGAATACTAAATCAAATTGGATGATATTGGAGTCTTTAGAAACATAAGACACTGTATAACAACTTTCCAGAAGGAAGTGTTGCCTAATTTCTTAATTCACCCTAGCAGATTAATTATGCAAATTTGACCCGAAATCATGTAGGTAGAAAATCTGAAGTGGTTAATTAGGTTATGAAATTGATTTCACATTGTTTTATTTTGGTCCAAATTATAAGTACCAACTGATATTAATGAGGGCTTTGATATCTGAGTGATTTGATGATGAGAATTTCAATAAGATACTTGAAATTGTCATTGAACATGCATTGTGCATACTTTCTATACATTGATGTGCATAAAAGAATACTTGTACATTTGTGCAAAAATATGATATATGTGAATGTGTTGTGTATGTTTTAGAGGAGTATATTGGATGTCAGTTGGACATTGTCGGATCATTCAGGCAATAGCTTATTGGAGCGTACAGTGAGTCAACCTAGATGATTTCCTAAGATTGATTTGATTTGAATTTAATTTGATTTATTACACTTCCATTATTTTTAAACTGTTTGAGTTATTTCTGGATTCCGGACCTGAGGTCCGAGGAGTTTAATAGTTGGGCATGTATTAGGAGTGTTTTGAATTGTTATGAATTTGCCATTTGATTCTCAATGAAAGTTCAATACCGAACTTTGGTCCGATGACTGTGAAATCTTGCCTGAGCATTTGTATAAGATTGTGATATATAAGATTTCCTGAAATTGTTACATTTTATAAAATGCGTGCTCAGATAAAGGCGTTGTGACTTGGGTTTCTAGTATGAAGCGCTTCCATATAGAGCTTTGCTCCATGATTTCTGATTTTGCACGTAGAGTTATGCTCCGTGATTCTATTTGAATGAGCCCTATGGGCCGGTATTTGTATAAATGTGATTGGCACTCGGTCACAACAATCATAAAGAATGTGAGTCTCATGCATATAACATTATAAAACTGAAATTTATTGAATGATTTGAAATGCTGAATGAGTGATAAATTGATGTGATTTAATTACTATGCTTAGTAATGTGGACTGTGCGATCTTATGATATACCATGTTGTGTGAACATCTGGAATGTGTTTAAGATCTGAATGAGTGTCTGTAAAATATGTATTATATGTATGTGATCCGGTGAAATCATCAACGATGGTTCACTCATTGAGTTCGCAAAACCCATAAAAATTGCAATGTGATTTTTCAAGTACGAGACAGGAGACCTAGTTCTTTAAACAGGACTAAAGGACCCTTTGGAATTTGTAATGGCTCAGAGGTCTGTCAGCTAGCTCTAGGAGTGTTGTGTCTTGTATTTTGTTGGTTTTGTTAGAACCTGTAGGAGGTTATAAATATTTGTTTTAAGGAAACAGTGTAAATTTTGTGATGTTAGTTGATGCCATGTGTAAGTTGGATTTGTTTTTGCTTTAACACGCCATTATCATCAGATATGTACTTAAATGTTTCTAAATGTTTGGGTATGTAACCTATGGTAGTGGGATGTTGTAGGTATAGTAAATTTATGGAAGTTTCAGATCGAAAATTCAACTTTCTTACTATTCCTTCCCAGAAATTTCTAGATTTCCTTCTCTAAAATCCAACACTTCAAATTTTTATTTCTAGTTTTTCTACTCCATTTCATTAAACTCATTTACCATAAATTCATACTACTCCAAACTATACAAGTTTGAATCAAAAATCATCAAAAGCCAAAAATTCATCTTCAACCTATTCATGCTCTGTCAATTTTCTGCATTTCCAATTTTCATTCTCAATCTCCATGTTTCCTCTCAACTTCCATTTAAACACTCATTCCCATCTAAGACTATCATTTTACAACTACTCTTCAACTCAAAAACCAATTTTTTGATCATCTCTAAAGAATTCATCAACTCATATATACACTTATATATTTTCATACATACACAGTGAAGAACAGAGCATGTTTCCCCTTTTTTTATATATCTAATTTTCTAAACTAATCCTATATACCATTTCATTGCTATTTCAACTCCAAAATCATTTTTACATCACCTAATTACTAACAATCTTTCAAAAACTAAATTAACACTATAACCAAATTTTTCATCCCAATAACATAGTATTCATAAATATACACGTAAACGTCATTTTCCATGCAGATGAAAGTAATTCATCAAATTTATTTCATAAATCTCCAACTCTAAAGGATGTATTCACTACTTACCTACTGAAAACTCCAAAGATTCAATTATCTTCAAGCCCTAAACTCCATGCAAATTCATGTATTTCACTGTGTACAATGACCAACTTCTGGTTTTTCTTAAGGTAAAAGACACAAATAGCAAAGTGGTTTTGGTATAGGAAAAGGAAAAACACAGAAATCTCTTAGAAGGTATTTGATAGAAAACTTTGTGCATGGAAGAAATTTGAACAAAATGACGATGAAGAAGGAACTTAGACATATAACTTAACCTTTCAACTCTCAGAGAATAGTAACCTACTTCTAACAAAAGTACAAAAAGCCTAAGTGACACTTATCACTCCTAATACCTAAGTTATAACTTAGTTTCTTTTGAAACTAATTCCCTTAAACTCTCATCTTTACAATCCAACTATCTCCAAATCTTCTTTTGATTTCTTTTTCCTATTTTCTATAATTTTCCAAAATTCACCAAAATTCACAATTACAACAATTTTACTAACCAATAGAATTTCCAACATAAACAAATTAAAATTCTCAAAATTCCTAAAAATCACAACTCAATCCAAATATACTCGGA
Organism: Erythroxylum mucronatum; assembly: GCA_027563825.1. Lineage (NCBI taxonomy): Eukaryota > Viridiplantae > Streptophyta > Magnoliopsida > Malpighiales > Erythroxylaceae > Erythroxylum > Erythroxylum mucronatum. The sequence goes on from JAOSBP010000206.1 coordinate 7,737,379, forward strand.
ATTATTCATGAATGCATGTAAAATTATTTTCACGTGCAACAACTTTACTATTCATGTGTATGTGTATGACATATTATGCATGAGCTTGGAAATGCCTTTCTAAACTCTCATTGATCACTCATATTTACTATTCTAAACTTCCCGCAAGTAACGGGATGTTACAAATAGTCTTTCAGCAGATTTATCAAAATTTACAGAAAGTTCAAAAAGGATGAATGATATGATTGGAAGTTATAGACATCCAAATGATAAAAATGGTTTAGGCTTTAAGGATAGAGATATTGTTCATAATAGTAACGTTTGTTATAATAGGAATTTTGTTCCTCATAGAAGGAAAAAAATAATATTCTTATTATTATTCAAAGAATAATTGTAAGACTAACCTCAAAGGACCCAAGAAAATATGGGTACCTAAGAAGGAGATAATATATACTGCAAATCTCTTTTCTTGGAATAAGTAACCACCACTAATGGTACTTGGACAGTGGCTGCTCGTGACATATGACGGAAAGAAGTTCTATGTTCCTAGACCTCCAACATAATCAAGGAGGAATAGTAACCTTTGGAGACAACCAGCAGGGAAACATAGATGGGATCGGCAAATTTGGTAAAGATTCCTTTTCGTCTATTGATAATGTTCTGCTAGTTGAAGGCTTAAAGCATAATCTGATTAGTATAAGTCAATTATGTGATTATAGTTTTGAAGTATCCTTTAATCAAAATCCTTGTTTAGTCAAAAACAAAGACGGTTCCATATTCTTTTCCACCAAGAGACGAAACAATCTCTATAAAATTACTTTAGATTATTTGAAAAGTCAAAATATTTCTTGTTTTATTTCAAAATATGATGAAAAGGTGATTTGGCACAAAAAGCTAAGCCACGTTAGTTTTAAATATATTTCCAAGTTAGTTAGACATGATTTGGTAAGAGGTTTACCAAAGATTAGTTTTAACAAAGATTTCTTTTGTGAGAGTTGTCAAAAAGGAAAATAAGTTAAAGCATCCTTTTCGTCTAAGAACATTGTAACTTCATCTAGTCCTCTAGAGCTATTACATAAAGATTTGTTTGGTCCAACAAGAACACCAAGTCTAGGTGGAAAGAAGTATGGTCCCGTAATTGTTGATAACGTCACTAGATTTTGTTGGATATTATTTTTATCACATAAAGATGAATCTGTTAAATGTTTTAAAGTTTTGTCCAAAAAGTTACAAAATGAAAATGGAATGTCTATTGCTGGAATTAGGAGTGATCATAGTGGAGAATTTGAAAATGAAAAATTCAAAATGTTTTGTGAAGAGAATGGAATTTTCCATAATTTCTTTGCTCCTAGAACTCTACAACAGAATGGAGCTGTAGAAAGAAAGAACAGGACGATTTAGGAAATGGTAAGGACCACGCTATGTGAAATGAATCTTCCTAAGTATTTTTGGGCAGAAGCTGTAAATACAGCTTGCAATATTCAAAATAGAATACTTTTGTGACCTTTCTTAAATAAAACTCCATATGAGTTATGGAAAGGGAGGAAGCCAAATATCTCTTACTTCCATCCATTTGGTTGCAAATGTACTATATTGAATACAAAAGAAATATTGGATAAATTTAATTATAAGATTAATTCAGGAATTTTTCTAGGATATTCGATGTCTTTTAAAGCTTATAGAGTTTATAATCTTGTTTCTAAATCTGTTGAAGAATCTATGCATGTTAAGTTTGATGATGATTCTCATCCAGATAGAAGAGACGAATTCTGATGATGAAACTCCATCTGCTCCCTTAGTTGATAACCTAGACATGTCACCATCAGATGTTCCACCTAATAAGGTAGAAGATATTCCTGAAAACCTTAGTCTTAGAAAAGACTGGAAGTATAAATTCTCTTACCCAAAAAACCTGATTATAGGTGAAACTTCAGAAGTTGTGAGAACTAGGTCTAAATTTAGACGAGAGGCAAATGTAGCTTTTTTCTGAATTAGAACCTAAGAAAATTGATGAAGCTCTTCAGGATGAAGCAGGAAAGAAGGTTAATCAAACTCTTTTCAGAGGAGTTATTGTTTCTTTACTTTACTTGACTACAAGCATACCTGATATATTGTTTAGTGTTTGTTTGTGTGCAAGATTTCAAGCAGATCCTAGAGAATATCATTATATTGTTGTTAAAAGAATATTGAGATACTTGTCAAGTTCTACTGATCTTTGCTTAATATATGAGAAAGGTAAAGATTTCAGGTTAATTAGTTACTGTGATGCTGATTATGCAGGAGATAGGATTCATAGGAAGAATACAAGTGGAGGTTGTCACTTCCTTGGTCATAATCTAATTTCTTGGTCAAGAAAGAGGCAAAGTTCAATTGCTCTTTCTACTGCAGAAGCTGAATATATGTCAGCTGTAAGTTTTTGTTCACAGATGTTATGGATTAAGTATCAATTAGAAGATTACTCCATACAAGAAGAACAAATTCCAATCTTCTGTGACAACACAAGTGCTATCAATCTATCAAAGAATCCAATACAACACTAGAGGGCAAAGCATATTGAAGTTAGACATCATTTTATACGAGACTATGTACAAAGAAGAATCATTAGTCTACAATTTGTTGAGACAAATCAACAATGGGCAGATATCTTCACTAAACCTTTGTGTGAAGATAGATTCAAAGAAATCAAATGGAACTTGAATATGGTAATGCTGAATGACCATTCTTCTGACACGTCATGACCCAGACGATTCACACTAAAAGAAGATAAAAAGTCATAAGTTTTCAAGTAAATAGTAACGTTAAGTTATGGATGGTAACTTTTCAAGTGTATGTATTAGAAGGAAATCCTCTCAAGATTATAGAATACCTTTTACTCTAAAATATCCTTGAAATACTTTGAAACCGACTTGTTTAGTGTTCTCAACCAAGACGATTCATCACTCTGTTCTAAGCTTCAAGTTCTTTCATTTCATATTCTTACTTTCAAATGCTAACGTCGGTACCTTGAGCAAAATACATTTGTGTGTTTAGTTTTTGTTGTTACAGATCACAAATGGAGCAATCTCTTATCTATGGGAGACATGTTGATTTCATCTCCTTGAAGGAAAATCAGA
>JAOSBP010000206.1:7769106-7780102 GCA_027563825.1 Erythroxylum mucronatum
CAAAATTATAAGACCAAAATAGGAAAAATCCAAAGACCTGAAGTTCAAAGCATGGATAAGAAGTTGACTATCAGTAAAGATAGAACCTGCTCGTAACATGCCATCACGAGCAAATAACAAACACTGCCGAAAAGCAAGCGCCTCTGCCATCGCAGGACCTCCATTGCCTTCCTCGTAGCCCGAAAGTGCTAATGAAAAGGAGCCATCTCCGTTTTCAAATAGAATGCCAAACCCAAGAAGGCCCGCATCTGCAAAGATCGAGCCATCAATGAAAGCCAACCACTGAGAGGACGGCGTCATAACGGTTGCCGACCGAAAACACAATGGTAGCGGGGGAGCAACAGTTAGGGGAGTGCCTACAGGCAACAGCTCCTTGAAGTCTGAATAGTAAGAATTAGCTTGAGTATGAATATGGTGAGGTGTAACTCGTTTATCGTGCCATAGTATGTCATTTCGTGCCAACCATAGCTTCCATGCCTGAATGCCGATTCTAGCAGCACGATCCCTTCCTGCTGTCTCAAGGACATAGGCAAAAAAATCCTGAAAAGAGGACAAAGAGGACGTTAAAACCAAGCCCGTTAACCGCCTTAACTCCTTAGCCATAGGACATTCAAGGAACACATGCTTCATGGATTTATGTTCATGGCAAAATAAGCTTATCCGGTGTGGGGCTAATGCTCAAGGGGATACCTAGAATAGCATACATGTCATCAGTACTAAAATAAGACAACAACTTCGCAGGGTCCCACTGCCTCTCTCCAGGGATGAACAAATCACATACACGCATAGCATCATGAATGGCCATAGGGCCGTCGTCTGGATGGAATCCACCAACCTTGGGAATCCAGGGATCCCTATTAACAAAGATACTTTGACCGTCCCCGACCCTCCACCTTACCCCCCTTAACAACACTTTTTGAGCAAACAATACACTTTTCCAGACTAAGTTATAGTTGGTACCCAACTTAGCTGTCAAAAAGTCCCCCCAAGGGAAATATTTAGCTTTGAGAACCTGATACGAAAGAGTGTTAGTGTCAACAACAAATCTCCACCCTTGATTCCCCAAAAGAGCAGTGTTAAAACAGCTGAGGTCTCTAAAACCCATGCCGCCCATCGACTTCTCACAACACATACGATCCCATGACAACCAATTGATACCCCTACTACCCTTCTGACATCCATCCCACCAAAATTTATTCATCATAACTTGTAGCTCATGACAAGTAGCAGTCGGGATAAGAAAGACATTCATGCAATATGTTGGGATAGCCTGTATGACAACCTTAATTAAGATCTCCCTACCTGCCCGTGACAAAAAACGGTTGTTCCAAATATGCTTCCAGATCCTGTCTTTAATAAATGAAAAAATCTGCCGCTTGCTGCGTCCAATTAGAGAAGGTAAGGCCAAATAGTTACTGTAACCCAAAGGTAAGTGCACTTCAAGTAAATCACAAATGGCCTTTTTAACATCCGATGTAATATATGGGCTAAAAAGAATACCAGAATTACCATAATTAAGGGCCTGACCAGAAGCTTCTTCATAAATGCCCATAATGCTTTTAATTTGAGTAGCTTCAGAGACTGAACCATTAAAGAAAAGCAGCGAGTCATTGGCAAAAAATAAATGTGATATCCTGGGACAACCTAACTTTGCCCGACAACCATGAATCACCCCACGCCTTTCACCATCTCTCAACAGAAGTGAAAGTCCCTCTGCAATGATCAGAGACAAATAGGGAGAGATAGGATCACCCTACCTCAGCCCCTAACTCGGGACAATAGGGCCTACCTCTTTGCCATTAACCGAAATTAGATAGCTAATTTTAGATACACACATTCGCATCCATTGAACCCAAACAGTAGAAAATCCTAGAGCTGTCAACATAGCAAACAAATAATCCCAACTGACCCTGTCATAGGCTTTTGCAATATCAATCTTTAGTGCACAAGAACTAGAATTTCTCCTGGACTGTTGTTTTAAACTATGTAAAGTCTCAAAATTCACAATAAAATGATTCGTAATTAATCTTCCAGAAACAAAAACAGATTGGTTCAAAGAGATAATCTTGGGCAATATAAGCTTCAAACGAGTGGCTAATGCTTTAGACAATATCTTATAGAGCACAATGCATAACGCAATTGGTCTAAATTCGATAACATGCATAGGATTAGCACATTTTGGGATTAAGACAATAAGAGTATTAGCCAAAGATCGTGGAAGGGAACCTTGTTGAAGCCATTCACGACAAGCATTAGATATGTCACCACCTAGACTCCTACAGAATTTTTGGAAGAAAGCGGGGTTCAAGCCATCTGAGCCCTACACTTTATTAGGGTCCATTTGAAAGAAGGCAGCTCGAAACTCCTTATCCAAAAATGGTGCGGTAAGTGCATCGTTATTCGATTCGTCTATCAAAGGTCTAACTAGTTGAACCACATGGCTACTGCAAGACTCGACGGCATGGAAAAGAGTAGTGAAATAAGTATGAATCAACCTGTAAATAGCAGTTTCATCCGTTGTAACGACCTCAGCTTCATCTGTTAAGCTGGTGATCCGATTCCTTTTTCTGTGAGCTTTGATACTATTATAGAAGTATTTAGTGTTTTTGTCACTATTCCGAAACCAAAACGTTTTAGCTTGCTGCTTTAATCTCACTTCCTCTTCCTCTAAGATTGCATTTCATTGTTCTTTTAAGCGTCGAACCTTGGCTGGGGTTAAGGTATGTTGTTATGCCCTTAATCTTCTTTTAATCATTTCTTTCGTAACCGATTCCTCTGCTTACCCTATAACTGTAATTTATCCACAACCGAAGACGTGCGTTTGGGGAAATTTAAAGCAGCCCCGTCGAACCAAGCCCTATCAACCGTCTCCTGAAGATCAAGCTCAGAGAGCCAAGAATTGTCAAATCAAAACCGCCTATTAACCCCATCCGAACTTGTTCTAGCAGTTGCAATCAATATGGGACAGTGGTCTGAAACTGGAGCAACGAGGACCGAACAAATAGCATCCCTAAACAATGAGCTCCACTTGGTATTAGAACAGGTTTATCAAGCTTCTCCTTAACACAAGCTATAGAACCTTCCCTGTAGGTGTATGAGAAGGACGAGCCCACGTGCATAATATCTGAAAGTTGAGCATCACACAATGCTTCTCGAAAACCATAAATTAAAAGACAAGGTCGAGGAGGACCACCCAATTGTTCAAACGAAGCAGCAATGTCGTTAAAATCACCACAACATAACCAAGGAAGCTGACATCGTGCTACCAAAGCCCTCAGTATGTTCCAAGAAGCCCATCACCTAGTACTCTCCGGAAAGCCATAAAAGCCAGTTAGACGCCACTGTGCATTACCAGTTCCAATCACACAATCAATAAAGTTGGAAGAATAACCTGAGACCTGAAGCTGAATATCAGTCGACCACAAAATAGATAGACCCCCACCGATTCCAATACTGTCTACAGAGAAGCAATTTGCAAATCGGAGCTGACTACGTAACGTTTCCATTTGCACACCATAGACTTTAGTTTCCATAAAAATAATTATCGGTCTATAACTACGGGCAAGCTCCCAAAGAGCCCGAACCCCAAAGGGATTCCCCGCCCCTCTGTAGTTACAATTAATGATCCTCATGATTGACGATCGACCCACTGAGAGGGTTCGACTGTTGGTCTAGAAGTGGTATCTATTACCGAATCTTTGGTGTTAGAAACGGTAACAAAGATAACACCAAAGATGGGTTTGAACCAGGCTCTTTTTTTCCCCTCATCATTTTTATCTGTAGGATCATCTTCACGAAGCCCATTTGAGAGTAATGGAACCTCACTAGTCTGGTCCATATCCATACTGCCTGCCTGTAATGCTGTCCGATCCCGATACGTGTGTGCCCCTAAGAAAGAATTGAGAAAAATATGAGATGGCAACGAATTGTTCAGACTTGTTCCCGTAGTGTTTGGTCTTGATTGCAAACTTTTGCCATCAAGTCCGAGTCTCAGCTAAGAACAAGATGGGCGAGTATTTCACGAGAGACTGCCCGAAGGTTTTCACTCCAGACAGGTTTCAGGTCTTCCTTCTTGTGATGGAGAAGGAGATCATAAAAGGAATCAATGTGGCCTAGCTTGCCACAGAAGTAACAATAAACCTGAATCCGCTAACATCTAAATGTGACATAGAAAGGGTTGTCATCAAAATCAATTAATTTCTTCTTCCGCTTCAGGGCTTGTCTAATGTCCAGACGAACCTTGATTTTCATAAAGGAATCCTCCCCTTCAGTATTAAGGTGAGTAGTGTCATACTCTAAGAAAGAGCCAACAAAATTTCTCAGCGAGGACGCCACTGTAGCAGTCATAAACCCCGGCTTCAAATCGTAGACCTCAACCTAGACATCCACCTACAACAATGGAATAGGAAGGGGATCTTCCCCTGGTTTTATCATACTAAAAACCAGGAGGTGCTTGTTAAACAACCATAGAGCCCCTGATATGACACGTTCAAGGTCAACAGAATGGAAGAATTGGAATAGGTACCGTTTTGCTCCTAAATCAGAAATCGCAATACCCCCAGAGGATGCCAGAGATCCGCAAGCACTTCCCGCATAGAGAGAAAATTAATACGGTTGTAAGTCAAAAACATATCGACCAAACAAAGCTCATAGGACACCAACGTCAAGGGAGTAGAGTGCGGGATTACCAGCTCCTGATCCTCCTCAATCGAAAGAGATAGATGGTTGAAGTCAGACTCCATAGCCAAAGATCGGAAAGATTCTGTTATTTAGGTGAGAGCCGAAATCATGCATAAAGCATACGAATCCTAATTGCCTTTTGCTTTCATGGTACGTCTTCAACTTTTTCCTATGAGTACATTATATAATAATAGACATTGATGTGTTTTTATTTCAATAAAATTTATTTTTACTTACTCTTATAAAATTTATTTATTATTTATTATATATCAGTTTTCTAGAGGTTTAATGCTTGTTGAATCTTTAAGCCTTAAACCTTTCCTTTGACCAGTTCAATGTTCGATCCGGTTTTAAAAACATTGGGTGGAGCTGTGAGTGATGGATATGGATAATAAACCTAAATCCAAGGAGAGATGATCAATTTAGACAGATGAAGTTGATGTTGCTCCTGAAATTTGAGAAAAAGAAAACAATGTTTCATCAAACCCAACGTGTCTGTGTTTTGCATTTATCCTTATGAAGACATCTACAACCCAAGTGAAGTAGAGAATAACCTAAGAAATGTATTGTTTGGAGCGGAACAAAATTTTATTTTTGTTATATGGTCTAAGTAATGAATAAATGACACAACCTAACACTTTGAGAAAAAAATAATAAGGTAGTTTAGTATAGAGTACTTAAAAGAGGAATTTTATTTTACAAAGAGGTGTAGGCATTAGGAAAATTGTTATCTCAAATGCAAATTGCTAATATTTAAAGGGTTAAATGTAGTGACTTAATAAAGAAAGACCAATATCAGTAATATTTTTAATTTTCCTTTCTATTGTACCATTTTGCTCTTGTGTATGATGACATATTAATATATGAATCATAGCATTATTTTAAAAATATTTGTGTAATAACTGAAATTCTCCACCCTTGACTAGACTTGTCTAATTTGGTAATTAAATTATTTTTTAACCATAATTTGGAAATGGTGAAAAACATGAAAAATTCACCTTTTGTGCTTCATTGGAAACGACTAAGTGAACAATAAGAGATCGTTAATAATAATAATAATATATTTATGACCAAAAAAGGAACAAAAAGGTGATGGCCCTCAGACATCGATTTAGATCCTCTGTATTACTTAACCTATTTTAACATTATTTTTGACCCAAAACAACATTTTTTATATGTAAATAAACCCAAAATGACATCGTTTTAAGGCAGAAACAAGATTGGAACAGATTAAGTGGTACAAAGAATCTGATGCCCTTAGACATTGTAGCGAATTAATTCCAAAGTACTGGAACTATGATTATAAGTTAAGGATAAAGGGATGAAACCAGACAAGTCCCTTATTATGAACTCAGAAATGAAGCCAAATAGGTCCCTTAGTATGAACTCATTTGGAAGAAATCCATATCCCCAAAAGCATCTATCATTTCTTGTCTGGCCAATAAAAATAGATTTAGAACTAAATGCCAATGGTTTAATACGGCGGATAGAGAATGTGCTCTCTATAATGATGCAGGTGAGGATATAAATCACCTCTTTTTCATGTGTGCATATTCGAAATCTATTTGGAGTAGAATTCAACATATGGTGGATGTTGTGAATCACTTATATGAGTGGGAAGGAACTTTGAACTAGTTTATAAATCGAACTAAAGTTGAAAAAGAAAACATTATCCTCTTAAGGTTGCTTTCATCACTTCCATTTATAGAATTTGGAAAAAGATCAATCATAGAGTTTACAAACAAGTTGAAAAAGACAAACATCAATAAACGGACAAGATTATGAATGAAATACAAACTATAATAGTGGCAAAGAAAGTTGACTACTTGTTAACACTAACTATGAGAACAAAGTGGAACCTCAAAAGCTGGATATTTAAAGATTCCATCATATTGTACTTTATGAACTCTCCTTTGGTTCTTAGTACCTTCTGTTCTACTTGAGATAGACATGTTCTATAATTAATCTACCTCATGTTTTGTATCATTGTATCTAATGTATAATTTGTAATACAATACTTCTTTAACTTTTGCAAAAAAAAAAAAGTTAAGAATATAGGGCATCTATGTAACTTGCTTAAACAACAAGAAACAAATTTATTAAAAGAAAGTCTAAAAGATGAAAAAGGTAACTAAAATTGATTGACTAGATGATAAACAATCTAATAATTTAGATGTCTAAGTAGAACATGTCAATCCTAAAATTTAACTAAAAAGGCAGCAATATTAAAACTATTTTCCTATTGTGTACTACATAATCTGTAGAGTCCCAACTTACTTGTTCTATGCAACAAGGTTTTCTTGGTAATTTGGTTTTTTTAACAACATGATTTTCTTGGTACTCTCTCTTTCATAAGATAACGATCATAATAAAATTAAAAAAAGTGATTATTATCCTGAATTTTTTTTTGTACTAATAACAACAACATTGTTATATTTGAAACATGTAAAATATTTTTAAAAAATTAATGGTGTTGATGGAGACTTAATAGAACTAGAACCAATGTTGGACATATGTAATCATATACCATTACTAACTATTAATTTATCCTTACCATTATATTCATTTGCAATATGGAGAGGCTAAATCTTGAGTAATATGATGACTTGCCACAATATTAGGATACCAAGTAAAGAATCAATCAATTATTGAATTTGTATTATCTTCGAATTGAGAGGGAAAAAATAGGCAAATTTAAGAGCAATAGAATTTCTCTCGTTAGAAAACTGATTTTCTTATGGAACAAAATTCCCATCAAGCATCAAATGTTCTGTGATTAGTAAATCCACAAATTCGACAAGAAACAAAGGATTACAAAGTTACAAGTCTTTGAAATTGATAACTAAAATAAACATGTCTCCCTCTATCACCCATTATTTGATTGAAAATTTATTGGACTTGATGAGCTTGTTGTTAGGTGACATTCACAGTAAGTAAAGAGGATTGCTGGGCTTTGAGAAGCAATTTATAGGCCTCTAGTTGTCTATGAAGTTCATTAAAAGACATAGGAGTTCCTTTTTGTTAAAGTTCACCAATAATTCCATTATATTTGCCCCAAGTTTGCAAAAACTAATGGCATTATATTATGCTATAGATATTGATTATCCTGCTAAACCTAATCAATTTATAAGTTCCTTTGCTTTCTAAATATATTCTAAAACTATCTTATCTTCCTTTGAAAGATTGTGAAATTTACAACCCTATATGCAGATGCTAAAGCATTTTAAAATTCAAAGGATGAGTTCAAAACAATAAGATATGGATAAATCTCTTAATGTGATAGTAGCCAAGAACATAAAATCTCGTCATTGTTAAACTAAGAGATATATAATAGAATTTGTTTCCTTTTTATTTGTTGATGAATTGAGAATTTCCTTGGCAGTGTTGGATTAGATCCATTGAGAATATCATGGAGATTATAAAGATTTAATAAGGGAGTAAACTGAAGTTTCCATAGAATGTAGTTTTAAATGTAAATTTGATTTTTAAAAAAAGGACTGACTTATATAGGTTGAAGTTTTAGGTAGAGAACCAAAAAGAATAGTCACTAAAGTAGAAACAAAGGTTGTAGAAATATGAGAAGAATTGGTATTAGGAGTAGAAGAAGATGATGTTGAATTATCCATATTGCGACTCTAGCACCAACTCAGAATAAAGGTGAAGAATTGAAATTATATTATTAGTGGTAAACAAAATACTCAATACAAAGTTATTTATAAACATCAGTATAACATCTTAAGATAAGATACAGCTAGATAACAAATTAGATAACTAAAATAGGGATTGGATGCTTATTTTAATGATGTTTATCTTGGTAGTTATACAAATAGTAATCATATATTGGATTGTACCATGCAAAAGTTAAATAGTTGATCATGTGTTACATCTAATTTGCATGTTTATAGCGTTGGTGGTAACCCTTTTGAATTTTATTCTACAGGTTCAATTTTCTATGACAATAAGCATATAACTCTTAAGGTATTAAAAAAATAACATACCAATAAAAGGTTTTTCTGTTAGTGGCGATGAATTTTTCATGAAACATTTAAGTCATCATTTTCTTAAGTCCAATATAGCTTTTTTTTAAAGACACATCTATGTCATATATCGTGCATCACTTTGTAGCTGCTCTATTTTATGAAAAGATCTCTGAGCTAACTATGTATCAATCCGTACACTTACTATATGCTTTTAAAGAAGAACACATGTTGAAACACATTTTAATGCTAGGTCATGTTCGCTAAACATATGTCTAAGACTACATGCACATATTATAGGTTGTGTTGATACAAACATCGTGTTATTTGATTTTTTGACTACATGCACATATTTTAGGCTGTGTTGATACAAATATGGTGTTATTTGATTTTTTGTAAAAAACAATAACCCAATACCTTGAAACCTGTGTTTCTAAAATGGTTTTAACTAACTTTTCAATATCAACACCCTAATTGTTTAATGAAGAAACTAAGTTGTTTACTTGTTTAGAGGTTCAAAATGAAGGTTTATTTAAGAACTTTTAATCTTTAGGATATGGTCAAGATAGAGGTTCATTAACCTCAACTGCCAAACAATCCAATAGTAAATCAATTGAATAATCATAGTTAGAAAAAAAAAGAGGTAAAAAACTTTGGATGCTATACATGCTTAAGGTTAAAGGCAATCTTTGCAAAAAAAAAAACAAAGAGGTATAAAGCTTTGGATGCTATACATGCTTCAAGTTAAAGGCAATCTTTGTAAGGATTATGACTTATTAGACTAGTAAAGAGGCTTGAAACAAGATTAAAAAGGCGTTTCAGCTTATGAAAGGATAAAGCATCTTCAATTATAAATTTGTGGAGAGACTTTAAGTTATTAAAGATTAGTGATCCTAAAACTATTAAAAAGTATAGATATAGAATTATGAAAGTTGCAAATCAGCTTAGGTTGTTTGAAAAAGTTATAGAAGATAAATGAATAGTTGATAAAGTTATTATCAATATTTTTGAAAGGTTTTGGGCTAATATTTTAGTTTAGAAAGAGTCTAAAGACATAACATAAATCATATTGACGGAAACTATAAACTTTCTTCAAGTTCAACAACAAAAGAGAATGTCAAAGGAAGACAAACATATCAAAAGAGCTTTCAAATTTAATACAAAACCTAACTATGTTAGTAGAAGTCAGAGAGAAGGAAAGAAGAAGTATATAAGGAAAAAGAACTAAAGAAGGAAAGGAGGTCAACATGATGGAGGCAAAAAGGAAGGAAAGTTTACACCTTGACCTTATTGCACTCTTAACTGTTGCTAGTTTGGGCCTAATATAAAGTTCAAGGATTATAACTATGTAGGGCACATTAGAAAGATGTGCAAAACTAAAGAAAAATAGCAACCTAATATGTCAAAATAAAGAGAAAGAGGAATAATAAACTAAAGAAACTCTTTTCATTATCGACGCCTTATTAGTTTGCACTAGCAATTATGTTTAGTTAGAATTGGCAATAAATCAGGTCAAGACCAAACAACTTATGACTCAAGCACTGTTGGATTCCGTTTCCGAAATCCAACCTCATACGGAAAATCAATTTAGAACCCAAATTCGCATTGGAAACCTTAGACTAATTCAGAAATCCCGATATAAATTTTTTTTTCTTTTTTTTCATTCTAATTCTTTTCTTTTTTATCTTAAAACCATTCTCATATTAATCAACACAATATCGCTTTCCATTTCTAGGAAACTATTCCTCATGTAAAACTCAATTCTTAATTATTTTCTTATACATTCACATAAATCCTCCAACTCATTTTAAAACCCATTTTTCCGAAATTTCGGCAGCATAACGGCTGTATTTTGACAGCCCAAAAATTCAAAACACAAGAAACGCACTTCTAATATGCTCAAACACAATGCATAATCATCGGATCTCCCGTCCGGAATCTAAACACCAGCAGAAACGCAATCCTATGTCTAACACTTCATAAATTCTCAATTGATCATACAAAAATCTTAATCAATCCCATTTATATCCAAATCCATACGCAAACGCAATTTGGTAAGTAAATCCATAATCATACATATATTCAAATTCACAACCTAACTCAAATACTTACATCCAGAATTCATATCACATTTTCTACATTCGGACTAAATACATTATTCTGGTGTTCTAACCATCCATAAAATCCAGTACGAACATCGAACTTTACACATGAATATAAATATTGCTCGTCTTCCATCCGATCTCCTGCTTAAAAACATAGAGATTGGGGATGAAAGGGGGGGTGAGCACGACGGCTCCGTGGATAATATACTTATAAATTGAACCATAAACGAAAAC
>JAOSBP010000206.1:7789887-7808423 GCA_027563825.1 Erythroxylum mucronatum
AATAAATGAATAAAATAAAATAGTTTTATTTTATTTCATTTTAGAAATAATAATAAAATAAAATAGTTTTATTTTATTTATTAAAAAAAAACAAAATGAAACGTTATTAAGAAAACGTTAGGACTTGAAAGAGAAACAATATACTATTACTTACAAAGCAAATAGTGGTTAACGATATATTATACTCTTTCATTCTTCCTTTTGACTATAAAAGATAAGAGACAGTATTAATATACTATTGTTTTTCCATATATGTGAAAAGTGCAGTGAAGTGAAGCAACACTTACGAAGAGAAGATAAGTTCTCTTCATTCACTGGGTTTTGTCTTTTATGAACGTGCAAAAGAGTTAGTATATATGACAGAGACTGATTTTCATTTTGGTTGACGTTACTGCAAACAAACAACATGCGTATGTTTGAAAACAGTAATCAGATTACGCGCATGGAAGAACAGAGTTAATCAAAGATAAGTCTTTGATTTTCCGTGAAAACACAGTGAGAAGGAACCTTTTATATTCCAGCAATGCTTAGTGCAATTCGTTCGGTTTTTTGTTTTGGTACATGAATAAAAATCAAAGAGAAGTCTTTGTATTTTTGTACGAGAAAATATACAAGAGAATCAAGAAGAAAAATTGTTTCCTCTATTCTTGAAGAAAGGGTTCTTCAGATTTATTTATAGCCATATCAAGTGTTGAAAGCGGGATATATTTCTCGGTGTGGAGCACATAGAGACTTCGTAATTTCGAAGTTCATATCGGTTAATTCTCGCGAATTCCAGGTATTTATTTCTGACTGTTAAGTTTTAAGTATGATATTTAAATGCCATAGATCTATATGTGATTGCAATTTTTAATTTCCGCTGCATATTGCGATCCATCACTATCATACCCTCAAGTTCAATTCAACATTTTTTATCAGTTCATAGAATAACAAAGGGGCAAATACGTCCGTGTTCTAAGTCATGTAGTTTTGATAAAGTTTAGAGAGGAATATGGACATAGACACATTTATATCCTACACCATTATTATACCATTATGTAGCTGCTACATCTTATGATATTGTCTTTAATTTGATCATATATCAAATTATATGCTAACTCCACATATCTAATATTAAATGTTTGTATGTGAAGCTAAGTTGATTGAAACATGGTGTTAAATGAGTTTTTCGTATTGTAATGACAGGAGTAGTTTACCTATGTCGTCTTTAGATTTTTATATCTTTTAACCATGATATTGTGATGTTTTTAAATCATGGCATCTCTTTTATTTTTTATGCAATATCATTTTGTTCTTCGTTCTTTAGCTTTATTTTTACGATACCATAACTCTCCGAAAAGTTATAGGCCTTCTTTAGTAAATGGCTTATTAGCCATTTTTTAGCGGATTGAAAGATTTTAGGTCAAATAGCTGATAATTATGTTTGGTAGTTAGTTGATTGAGTTGAGAGATTGAACTCAATCCGCTGATTTTGAAAACGCTCTTAAATTTTATTTTTTGAAATTGCATTAATATCAAATTCGAGTCAGAATATACAAAGAGTTATCATCTCATTATATACGTCTTCAACTTTGAAATGATGGTGTTGACTTATTTTGTTCTATATAAATTCTTATGAAAATATTCAAAGAAATATTAAGATATAATACTCATATCTTTTTTTGGAAATCATGACCTTGTAAGTCATTTTACACTTAAACGGCTAATACTAAATAGTTAATTTTAACAAACATCTTTAAATAAACAGCTAATGTTATCCATTAGTTAAATCAACTATATTATTTCGCTGTCAACTAACTCCTAATAAATTAGCAAACAATTAATGTAATCCACTTATTATTAAATAGGACCATAAATTTGATTGACGCTTGGTAGATTTAAAGGATACAAATATACCGTTAAAAGGATAGGAAAGTCATTGGCTTACCCATGGAAATCTGGCTTCAAAGTCACGTATTTCTCGAAAAGCATCAATCCAGGATGTTCACCCACTTTTCCGGACCCGAAAACTCTCCAGCAGATGAAGATACTCTGAGAGGTTCTGATCTTTAGGTATTTATACACTGATGAGGAAATAAGATCAAGAGTTTCAACCCCATAACTACCAAAATTTTCTTCTTTTTTTTTTTGTTCTGAGAGGAAGAGGAAAATGACATATAGTTGAATTAAGTATGCAGCTAGTATGAGTTAGGATGCGGCTTCCTTATGGCACCTTCACATTTGTCCAAATATATTACTTCCACCGGGTTTTCAACATCATGGACCACCCTTTCGTAGTAGATTTAACCAAAGACAACACTGTAAGCAAATCTACACTTCTGAGCCATCGTGTCACAGCAACAGACACTAAACATAACGAATCTTTTGAAACAATTCCTTTTGATGTGCTCTAACGTAACTGCAAAACAAGAATTATGTGTGAGCCTGTAATTTTGTAGATCTGTTAATGAAGTTCCTCAATCCTAAGTCAGCGGGTAACATACAGAAGAAAACTTAGGCAGAATCCAACAGGCCTCATAATAACAATCATGCGAACCCACAAAAAGGAAACGAACGCTTGCAGAACAAAAGCATCCCATAACCAAAACCAGGAGATGAAGAAGCAGGACCCTACAACAGCATAAAAATATCAACAAGTTGTCCATTTTCATTCATTCTCTAACCAAGAATATCACTTCGTTGGCCCTTAGAGGAGACTAATTTTCCAAGATTAAAATTGACATTTTCTGTAAATACATGCAGACAGTATAAAATACTGCGTTTTGCTGAAAATGGTAAACCAATTAGCTGGAGATTGTGGTTGTTGCATTCAATTTACCATTTGCAAGTCTCGTGGTTTCTCTTTTCCTAATGGTTTATACAAGAACGGATAGTGCTCATCCAATTACGAGTCATCTGTAATACTTACAAGGTAACAGCCAAAAGTAATTGCCACAGCACTGAGAATCAACGTGAACTCATTTACTCCGAGCCACTGCAGTGCTGATACAAAACACATGCAGTAAGATAAACATGTGAAAAGTAATTTGTTTCAAGGGAGCAGTAAAAAGTTGGAATAGAACTACAGTTGTAAGCATGCGTGATAACGTGTATCATTACAAGTAATCATCTTGGAGGATGAGGATGACTCGAAAACTACAAACTTGGCAGCTTTGGATAACAGCGGAGGATTCAAATATTATGAGAAAAAGAAATGGCATTGACATTGTGCATGTAGACTCTTCCATTTTCAAATGAAATCTATAATCTGGCAATTATTCGATGCACTGTACAGTTGCATTCTTTGTCATTCAAAAAAGAAGAAAAAAAATCTTCAGATGGCTTTTCTCTCATCCATTGTTTTGAATAATGCTGGAGCTCATTCCAAGTTTTCATTTACAAGGACCTGATTGAATATTCAACTTACTAAAAACTTCAAGATTGAGCAGTTAAGAGCCACATTTGCCACTTCATGTAGGGATAAAAAACTACATGTCTCACAGAGACACTTATATAAAGAGGGAGCAGCAGAATTACTTGACAAAATAACAAACAAGAATGTGTAGAAGATGGATTGTGCATGGGAAGATTGCATCCCAGGGTCAGATCTTGATGATGGAAAGGGTCGTTCTTGGTTCAGACCCGTTTTGAGTGTTATTGAGAGGATAGTACTTAAAACAGATCCCCCACAAGGCTTCGTCGTCATGCCTCCACAGAAGGGTAGCGCATAACAGAGCAGCTACAAGCCACTTGCTCTGTAACACAGAAAAGACTATTTGATCTAAAGTTGAAGGGAAGTCTTCAGTCAATGTCTAAAGGAACGGTCAAATTTTCTTGTACGATGAGCTGCAATCAGTAAGATTCGCATTTCCTACTCAGGCATTACTAGATAGAGGTGCAAGGCTTATGAAGTCAAATACTGCCAACTTGTAGGAGTTTAAGCATATAACCTTAAATTGCAAAACAAACAAGTTTAGAATTGGATCCTCCGACTTAAGAAGAGATACACGCAAAGACTAACAGTTAAACTTTTGAAAACTTCCACCCCATCTTAGTCATAGATTTGCATTCATCACACTGAAAACCAAATACTGACGAATGGGAAAATATTAATGAGTGACGTTAAGCAGAGAAGAACACATACCAAACGATTGAGAGTGGCTTCCTGTCCCTCAGCCATCAACTCCGAACGAAATGGTCCATTAACAACAGCTTCATGTTGGAACAATCCCACACTTTCCGCACTATCTCTATCTCTAAAAGCAGACACTTTTACCAATTCAGTCCTGGTCTGCGCCAAGAAAGAAGCTCTGCATGATCCCAATTCACTATAAAAATCCAATTTTGAAGCTGAGAAACGAATACGGAAATTGGGTTTTGCTTCTTCCTGTGAGATTGACAAAGACGAGACTTCGAGGTGGGTGCAGGGAAAGCAACATTTCGTATCATTCTCGCGGGCTCATGTACACCTTACATAAATAAATGGCTGAGATTTATTTAACACAATAAAACACCGTAATATTATACATAGAATCTAAACTCTATTAGCCTACGATGCATGAGCCATGGAATTCTACGTAAAACAGAAAAACCTATAGAGTCAGACTTGATGAACTTAAATAGTTGAATTTTCTAACTTCAGCGACCTTAAATTGAGTTCAAGCCTACAACAAGCTTTGGAGTGGGGTTCAAAGTTCAAATTCCACTTAACTAATTAGTCTATGTCCTCTTAATGACTGCAAGAAAAATCTGTGCTCCCAATGGTGACACTTAAACATAAATTATTTTCTGGTGTTAAAATTTAGATACTTCCAAGGATACTGATTGAAGGAGCAAAGCATCAAATGATCCTACAATTCTTTTAAAAAGTTATGATCCTTTCTTTTGTCTCGTGCCCGTTGCCTTGTCCTCTGGTTGATTTTCATTTAGGGACAAATTTTAAGGTATTAAAATGCTCAACTCATAGCCTGCTACTGACTTTTTAAAAATAATTTTTTCAAATTAAATGTATAAAATAACGTATTTATTTAATTGAGTTTGGGTTTAGATTGTCCGAATGTAGACCTGCTTGAGACCTAACTTTTGTAAACGAAAGGGTGAATAGAAAAATTAGATCTCGGGTTGATCTGAGCCTAGGCTTAACCTATAGGTCAATTCATTGAAAACACTTAAATCTAGGTCCATAGACCGATTTATTGTTATTCCTACAAATTTTATTTAAAAACTATGATTGTTAGATTTCGTTATTTTTTGAATGAATATTAAATAAAATCTCAATAAATAAAATTCCTCAAAAATCAATTCAGTCTTAAAAAAAAGCTCAATTCAGAATTTGAACCCATGTTTTTAAGGTTTTTTTGGAATTAACTTTGCCCATAATTATAATAGTTTTTTTTCACCTAAACAGTCAGAAGCGTGCCAGATTTTATGACATTACTCCTGAAGTTGACCCTCAATTTGGTGGCCACTTGATGCCTTAATCGAGATTGTTTTTGCCAGTCCCCCAACCATAAGCAAGGCCTAGGGAACCCTTCGGACCTGTCTCTGAGCAGGCCTTAGAAATTCTTGACCTAACCTTGAAATAGATGACTCTTATGTTATGACCCGGACATGCTAATTTCCTCTTTTACACGATTTTTTAATTAATACTCGCAATTATTTTCTCTTATAAACAACATAAATATTTTTTATAGAAATTTTATAGATGAGGTTTTTATGAAAAATGCAAATTTCTATAAAAAATGCAATAATATTAAATTTTAGTATTTTTTTAAAATATTAAATTATAGGAGAATCTCAAACCTAAATTTAAAATAATTTTAAGTTAAATATATTTATTTATATTAATAGCAAGAAAATTATTTTTATTGCATATTGAATAAATTTTTAATATACATGATAATTTGTTAATAATGTATTAAAATAAATTATTAATTTAAAATGTAATAGCATATTCAATCCAATTAATTGACAATGGACTCAAATTTAGTGTAAACCTTATATCACTAAGGTGAAATCTTTAAGAAGTTGGAAAAAATCAAACCCAAAGCCTCTGATGTTAGACTTTAATGGACTATCACAAATTTTCAATAAAAAATAGAAGCGTTTTTTCTACGTCAAGGCTTCAACCACCTCATGCGAGTTGAATCTAGTGTGAAATCCTGAACAGTAAACAGGCTTTGCTTAAATTTGAACTAAAGAATACAAGAACTGCAAACAAAAGAGAAGAGAACCGGTGAGGCCTGAACAAATAGCAAGCCCCGTGTGAAGAGATAATTTGGATCAAGCAAGCCAGGGTAGGGACTCTAATGTTGTTATATGAAGCAATAGAGCAGAGAAGGGCCCGTCTTGTGCCTAGGCCTAGGCCTAGTGAAAAACTCTACGTTCTAACCAGATTTTTTAAAGGTTAATTACTAAAAAAAACTTAAAGTTTTATAAAAATTTTAATTATAACCTGAACTTTAAAAAGTAACAATAAAATACACAAAATTTTAATTTGTTTCAATTCTAGTCTGACGTTAGCCTTACTGTTGTCTATGTTGATGTGACACTGTCATGTATCAATAGATGCTACTAATCAGACACGTCAATGTCATTAAGAAGAGGTTGTCTGATTAATAAAATAACGTCGTTTTATGGTAAAATTGAAATGGCATCATTTGGATTTTGGAAAAAGCTTCTTTGTCATTCTCACATCCTAAATCCTTAAATCTAGAGTTTATTCTAGAAATTTCACTAAGTTGTGAACTCAGAAAATTAGAAACCTAGAAGTCGCGAAAACTCAATCTGAAATAATCGTATGCTTATGGTAGGGTATTGAGTTCTGCCTTCTGAATAACCTAAACTCAGAACATAGAGAAACCTAATGGGTGTTAGTCTTGTTTTGCTTCATTTCTAGATTATGAACTTGAGCAATAAGGAGGTGGGTCACATTACAGAAATGGAGCCAATATTAAGAGATTATTCTTTGCAAATTGTGAGAAAACTATAGACGCCATCCAGTGGCAGTGCAAGGTGACATGAAAGGAAGTCTTTGTGGCTTTGCTCACAATGCAAAAAACTGCCCAAAAACAAGCAACCAACACAGAGAAAGCCCAATTGTAGATAACCAGAAATTTTAAAAAAAAAAAACAACCGACATCGATGGGCACCTCGATGCCACACACACAATGTCACATTCACTTTTCAATTGTTCAAAAATCACATCACTTCTTCTACGCCTGTGTATCAATTTAGGGATTTAGGGTGCGAGGATGAGAGTGAAGGAGAAGTTTTCTTCAAAATTGAAACGACGTCATTTCAATTTCATTATGAAATGACATCGTTTCACTAATCAAACAACCTCCTCTTAAGGACGACGAAGTGTCTAATTAATGAGAATCTATTTACACGTGACAGTGTCGAGTCAGCATAAATAATGATGAGATTAATGTCAACCAAGAATTGAAACAAATTAAAATTTTATACATTTTATTGCTATTTTTTAATTAAAAATTTAAGAAAATTGAGCCTTTTTTGTAATTAATCCATTTTTTTACTACTCTAACATACAAGAAAATATTTGTAAAATTACTATAACCAAAAACAAGATATGTGCTTTTGTTGACAATTATTTCTAGCTTATCTTAAGTTACGTAAATTTTAGAAAAGATGCTATTGCATTAACATGAAAAATAATTGTCCAAAACAGATTGTTACGAATCTTTCTATTAGTTAGAAATAAGATTACGTAAATTTTTTTAAATGTGACGTCTCAATGAAATTTTTATTAAATTTTGTTGTTGTTGTTAATGATATTATTGTAGATTCCTGTGAGTTATTGCATTAAGTTGGTGGAATTTTTGTCAGACAAGAAAACTACTCAAAATTAATCGTTGAAACGGGATAATTTGTTGGTTAAAAAATTCACTTAGAATGTAATCGGTATCTATCTTGATTAAGACACAGAACACTTCTATAAATGCAATCGATAAAAAGTTTAGTTTTTATTTTGAAAAAAAATTATAACAATAACTAGTGGAGTCTATTTAAGATAAAGGTGTAGAGTCGGGAGAAGCTCTCTTCAACCTGAACAACTTTTAGACACAACACACCCTTCCTCGTCTCTCTTTGGAGTTTAGACTTTATTTTCCCTTCCATTTTCTCTCTGTTTTCCCATGAATATGACAACCCAAGTCGCCATTTCTCTCTAAATACTCGTTACACACATTTCCTGCTCTACTCCTTTCGTTTTCTCCTTCTGAGTTTCCAAAATTTCATGGATTTGTTCGAGTTTTACAACGTAAAAGCAGAGAAAGCAAAGACAATGCGCCGTTGTGATCAGCTTCGAAACTTAACAAGGTTGTTTCGCATAATCGAGCTTTGTATTGCTCTGTTACTACTCTCCTGGGCTCTTACTCGTGTCCCATTCATCATCAGAATCTCCGGCGAGTTTTTCCGGAGAGTG
Organism: Erythroxylum mucronatum; assembly: GCA_027563825.1. Classification (NCBI taxonomy): domain Eukaryota; kingdom Viridiplantae; phylum Streptophyta; class Magnoliopsida; order Malpighiales; family Erythroxylaceae; genus Erythroxylum; species Erythroxylum mucronatum. The sequence goes on from JAOSBP010000206.1 coordinate 7,798,313, forward strand.
ACCGGAGTTGTTGCGAGTCCTCTCTTCGTTTTCATGCTCTGCAACGTCATCGTTGCCACTCTTTTCGTAAAGTCCAAGAGATTATGCGGCGAGAATCCCGCCGAGAACAATGCTGAGCCTGGACTCTACGAGGAGTTCATTGAAAACAGCGAACATCGTTGTCCCAAGCCCTTGTCAGAGAATGCTCATAATAATCTTTCTCTGTCGACAGAGGATACTTTCTACCAGGACAAAGAGATCATTTCTAAAGTGAATGTCGTAACCACCACGTGCGTCGAGGAAAATGACAATGATGTTGATAATATTGGTTTGTTCTCGGGTTCTAATTCTGATTCGGGACCGGGTTCAGATAATCCAATTCCGAAGGTTTATCGCCGGACTAAGTCGGACAATTTGAAGAGGAAAATCCCGGAAAAGATTGAACAAAAACTCCGACGATCGGAGACTGTGAGATGCCAGAAAATGATGACGTCGGTAGATGAGAAGCATGTTCCAGATGATGAGTTGAGTGATGAAGAGTTTCAGCGTGCGGTTGATGACTTCATTGCCAAGCATTTGAGGTTTCGCAGGCAAGAGTCAATGGCCGTTGTTCTTCATAAAGAATGAGAAACAATGAAAAGACAAAGGGAAATTACCCCACTTAATACTCTCCATGGACAGTTGATTTCTTGAAAGAATGAAGAAAGATACTGTTTTGATTCTCAACTTCTACCATCTACGAACGAATTGAGCGTGGAAGTTAAGGGGGTCCATGAACAGGATGGTTAGTTTTGGCTGTTTCTGTTATAACCCATCAGGTGGTACCGTAGACATGATTTTTAGGATGAGCTATGAGTAATTCCACTTTTCCAGTGGTAAGCAAATGGATTCTGAATTTGGCAGTTCAATGTTCGACTTGTTTGTTTAAAAACCATCTTGGGGAAGTGACCGAATGTAATGTATTTCTTTCAAGATAGGGTTGTTCAGTATATACATATATATAAATATAAATAAATGTATACATGCTTTTGTTATTCTTGTTGGTATCATATTTCTGTCAGCTAAAATTGTCCTTTCTCTATGATATTCTGCTACAGAACTTGAAGGACATCCCCTCAACTCTTGTTTGATTGGTTCAGCTTTACAATTTCTTAACTTGCCAGTTCACAGAACAGAAATGATTCAAGAAGCAATCTTTTTCCCCGACTTTACAAAGGTGAAATGGTAATAAGTGTTTCAACGTGGACAAGCATCGACTGAACTTCAATGTACCCTATAATGTCCTTATTTGCTTTTTATCCTACCATAGTGCTTGATAAATTCATATCCAGTCACGTGGGTGCTCTCAATTATAGGAAATTAAGAGATAAATTTTTTTAAAAACTTATACGAACTTTTTAACCGCTTAATTTCCTATAACTTATAAAATATATGTGAGATAATTTTTTTAAAAACTTATACGAACTTTTTAACTGCTTAATTTCTTATAACTGAGAGCACCCACGTGACCCGGATATGAATTTATCAAGCACTATGGTAGGATAAAAAGATAAATATGCATTATAAATAAATTTACGATGAGATCATAATTATGAGATTCATATTGTATTTATGTATTATACATAAATTGTTTCTAGTCATTATGTTATTAAAACATGGCATTAATAGAACTTAAAAAGATTAATACGTGTTATGCTTTTTCCTAATGAAAGAAACAATCAATCTTATAAACTAAAATATAGAGATACTTAAGTAAATGTGTGAGTGTTTGCTAGAAGATAAGTTCACGGACTGACCCTATATGAGAATTTCATTTAGAACATTACTTATATATCTATGGAAATTCTCATTGTAAAGATTGTATAAGTGATCATTTGACTTGAGATCTTCAAATTTATCTCATATAGAGATTATTATATTTTGATACTACTTATGATATATTCTAGCTAAAGGTAAGTCAATCGATAGTCATGGTATATAACATGAAGTGTACGGAGGTACTTGAGTGATCAATATATGATTTATCACCTTAAAATAATTAGAAAGAATATTTCATTATTCTCGATTAGTATTGATTCAAGAAATTCGTGACCAAGATGGAATAACACTTTAAAATTAGTTTTTAAATATAATTAATTAAATCAATTACTAATAGTGAAGAACTAATATGATTAGACTCAAATAGAATAGACATTATTTCCATACCCTATGTACAATTGGAACATTGTATGATGAAGATTGAATCAAAGGGGAAAAAACCATGTACAGAAAGGATAGTCAAAACTATTTTGATATTTCTAAATATTTGGATAATCATGATATATTGTTAGAAATCAATCTTGATTTATGAATATAAATTGTTTAATTAGAAAATCAAAGATTTATTAAAAAAGTTTAATTTATCTTATCTTAAATATGATTTAAAGTTATAATGTATATACATTGTCAATATTTGGAAACCTGGATAACATACAAAAATCGAGTTGAAGAGATAAAAGTGTTTTAAATTAAGTTGGATTTCATTTCATTATAAAATTTTTAAATCTTTTTGAATTAATATGAGATATTTACTAAACAAACTTCAATATGATATATTGAATTTTAGTTGGATATAATTGATATTTAATTGGAATTAATTGTAATTCTATAAAATTTAATTGAAATTAGACAAAACGTATTGAAAGAACTCTACAATTGTTGAAGAGAGGTTTAGGTAAGGAGTGTCAACTCCCTTAGAGTCTAAGCCCAATTATAATAGATTTAATTGAAATTAAATATAATTTCAATTAAATTACTAAAATGTCCAGAATCTATTATAATTAGGCTTAGACTCCAAGGGAGTTGACACTCCTTACCTAAACCTCTCTTCAACAATTGTAGAGTTCTTTCAATACGTTTTGTGGATATCGTCAGACGCTAAACACTTGTGTGACTACGGTAGTTGAGATAACTCAATTTCAAAAACAGTTTAAAGGAAACAATAAGAAAAAAATCAAGCTTCAGAATAAAATGCAAATTATTATTCTTACTTTATCATAATTTATGTGTTAATCATTTTATAGATTTAAAATGATCTTGGCTTCAAAAAATTAAAATGAAAAAGTTTCATGTTTTTTCGCTATACGTAAGATTAAATCCTACCTTGATTTTTCAACAATGATATCATACTCAACTTTAATTCTACAATTTGACTAAAGTTGCTTGAATATTAAAAAAAAGCTTAAAATTTGTTAATGCAAAAGTTGCATGGATTTGAAATTGATCCACATGCCTTGTTTAGATGATTGCCTTAAATTGATTATTGCGTAATTAAATAGGGTTTTGTTTGTTTAATTAAAACAAAGTCACACGTGCTCCTCCGTGTCTGAGTTTACAGAGATATGTTTGAAGGCCTAAAAAATCATGTGTTTATTTTTTTTTTGGAAAATGAAAATGGTATTATCAATATATAAAAATACTAAAACATTACAATCAGTTCAAAGCTAATGTTGTACAGACTAATATCTTATAAAAAGAACTAGCGATTGATCATGGTAAGAAAATCTATTCTACAAATTTCATCTATGTTTCATATATGGGGATAGATGGAGCTTTAGATTTTTGGCAATTAAGGCAGCTCTAATCCAGTTAATTATCTTGTTTGCAAACTGATATTTATCATCTTCAAGGTTTGCAAATCTATAGTAGTTTCATTCCTTCCAAAGGGAGTAGATGGTAGTGATAAAAGTAGCCTTATAAAGAACCACATTAGACATACCCTTTTTAGAGTAGCGGATTGCCCAAGCCAACAACTACTCCCAAGTATGAGGATACCCGTTACTTGGAATCATGTGCAAAATTATACTTCATACATCTTTTAAGTATCTACAGAGAAAAAAAAGATGACCTCTATCCTCGACTTCCATCTTACATAAAACGCAGGTTGTATCCATAATGTCGTGCCATTGACTTTTAATGCTAAGTTTGTTCTTAATCGCAAGTCAAGAGATAAAAGAGACTTTGGGTAAAATGACATTTTGCCATAAAAGAGAAGACCAAGGTACTTCAAGTAATCCCCTAGCAAAAATCTGATGGCAAGATTTATTGGAGAACTTACCACTCGAATCTGGCAACCAAATGATAGAATCATCCATCTGCTCATTATTTATATGAGGAAAATGTTGAACCAAAGTATCGAAGCCCCTAAAATTCCCTCTCCATTGACCGTTAAAGATCAAAGGTGAAATCTTAATATTAAGAGGAATTCTAATTCTCAAACGCTGAGCAATGAGGTTAAGAATAAGTAAACTCGTGTTCATCCAATTGTCATACCAAAGCCAAGTTCTTTCACTGTTACCAATCATGTGCTTAATAAAAGGATAAATAAAGTCTCTTAGCTTCATCATCTGGATAAGAATCCAAGAAAACCCCCAATTACACAGATGTGTTTATTACTTTCCTCATAGTTATGATTCTGGAAACCATGAGTTTTATATGTTGAACTTTGTTGTGTTTTGATCTACCTCTATAAAAAATAATAATAGAAAAAACAAAGATGTATATCTGCATTTTTAAGTTTTTGAAATTACTATAGATTGTTTTCTGGAAGTTGATTGAAGCATGCCTTTATTACGATTGCTTGCTATTAATCAAAATAAGGTTCTGCATTTCTAGTCTATGTGTGTGCCATTTCTGGATTTACGATTGTGTTTAGTCGCATTTTTTTTCAAGTTAAAGGAACAACAGGAGAATGCCTCCTACTTTGAGCCTTTACTAGCTGCAAACATGGCCACTGGTGAGAAGGGCGAACCAGTGGCGAGGGGGAAACAATCTCAGGCACATGAAGTTAACTAAGACGAGGAACCAAAACCATGAGACAGAGGCACGGGAGCAAGAAACGAAAGAGAATAGAGGCAATAGAATCCCTGAGCAGGAGAAAGAAGATGGGGCATGTGTAGTAGGACATCGCAACTGGTGGAGACGCATTTGGCATGCACACACCAGACAACGTTAAGGATGTCAATAGGTTAGGTCGGGCTCAGGCTACTCATGGCCCAGCCCAACTCCTAACCCTTGTGGCCCGCTGTTGGCCCCCAAATTTTTTTATTTTATTAGTGATTTATTTGTTTCATAATTCTTATAGTTGAGTCATCAAAGTAGCAAGTATGAATAGAAATTAGAAGGTAGAAAGAATGAAGTGTTAGAATTAAGTTGGAATTAATATGGTGTTTAATGGGTTAAGAGAGTTAGTGGACTTAGAATAAATGAAAGAAGGGGCAAACTTGGAAGAGACTTACTAATGGAGGGTAAAATGGGAAGAAAGCCCATATAAGTTGTCTTGAATTAGAATAAGGGAAGAGAGTGACGAAAATAGGAGAGAAGAAGAGAGGTTTCTGTGGAAAAGAAAAGAAGAGAAATCAACTTCGTTAACGTGGGTTAATCATCTCTTTTCTTACTTTATTAAAGTAATGGGTTGTGTTAAGGATGAAGGAGTTAGAGAAGAAAAGGAGGTTATGTAGGGAATGAAAGATTTGTGTTGGAAGAAGATGAGTTAGGTGAACCCAAGTGATTCTAGGGTTTCTAAACTAAATCCTAAGTTTCTGACCTAGATGGGGTTTGGGTAGGGTAAATTTGAGTTAGGTTATGTTGTTGAAATTTTGTGATTTTTTGAAGTTTATGAACTTTATTAGAATATTTTTTTGATTAGAATCTTGGTTGTTTTAGGAAACCAATGGAATCCTACCCAAAAGCAAAGGGAAAGCCAAGCTTGACTTAAATTTTCGCAAGCTAATTAGGTGGGTAACATATTTATAGTTGTAGTGTAATTGGGCAAATTCTTGCCTATGTATGTATGTATGTTTGAAATTAAATTGTTGTAAATGTTGAAAAATGCATGATGAAATATGATTATGTTTACCTCAAAAGAGGTCATGACATTTGTATTAAATGAAAAGAAGACAAAGCATAAAGTATGAGCATATGAGAAAATGAATATGTGCTTTTGTTTAGGCGAGAGTGGAACCATTCTGTTCGTCACATGCACGTTGACAAGAGCTTTCTTCCGGCTGCCCACTTATGACATATGAGCTCTCATTCTGTTTATGGGGTAAACTTCGGTTTCTCCATTCTGTTCTTATGGGACCTTCGAGCCATTTGTTGTGCATCACATCTTTAACTTGTCATGTATGCTACATTTGAGTGTTATGTGTTATGAGTGTTAAATTAAATGGAAGAATGCTTGAATTATTGAATATAAGTATATATTTATACATATGCTTGAATTTGTGGTTAAATTGCCAATGACTATAAATATCCTAGTCACTGAGGTGTGTAGCTTACCCCACTCTTCCCTTCTCAGGTGCAGAAAGAGAAGAGTAGCAATCCTTGCAAGGCATCGGGAACTCCAAGACACTAAGAGCTTTTTTAACTAAGTTAGCTTGATAAACTTTGGATAACCTCATAAGCATGTTAAACATTGAGCATCCTCTATATGTTGTATTTTTTGTTAAGCCTTTGTTTAGAATGTAAATTTGTAATTAAAGTCATGTATGAGTTTTTGTAGTTTTGGCAAACGAGTTTAGAACCGAAAAGTTCTCCATGTGTTTGCGCATGTTTCTTGATAGTTGTACATTTTGAAAATCCAAGTCTCTCCTATGTGTAGAAATTGTGTGTCGAATTCAGGAAAAAAATGGACTAATTTAGACTAAATTAGTCAAAGTTGCCTTCTAGAAAGTTGTAGCTTATCTTACTAACTTTTCGGCGGTACATAGTATGAAATATTTGGGCATAAGAGTCAAAAGTTATGGACTTCATAAAGGGGGAGACGTATCGTCTATAAAGACGCTCCATCTGTGATGACGTCATATCGTATGTGATGACGTCATTTCGTCTTAAGACTTTACTTCGTCTTAAGTTAGCTCTGCCTTCGTCTATTCCACATTCGTCTGCCTTGTGGCATCCGTCTGCTGTTCTGCATCCGTCTGCTTGGTGGCATTCGTCTGCTGTTTTTCATTCTTCTGCTTGGTGGCATTCGTCTGCTCCGCCTTCGTCTGTTCTGCATTAGTCTACTGTTCCGCATTCATCTGCTTTATGGCATTCGTCTGCATCTGCTTTGTGGCATTCGTATGCGTCTGCTTTCTGGCATTCGTCTTCTCCGCATGCGTCTGCTTTATGGCATTCATCTGCTCTGCATTCGTCTACTTTATAGCATTCATCTGCTCCGCATTCGTCTGCTTTGTAGCATTCGTTTGCTTTGTAATCACTCGTATGCTTTTTCGCGTTTGTCAGCTTTTTTGCATTCGTTTGCTTTTCCGCATTCGTCTGCTCCACATTTGTCTGCTTTGTAATCACTCATTTGCTTTATGTTTTCTCTATAGTTGATCCTTTGCTTCTTCTTTGCACTGTCCTTCTTGAATCGTCTGGTCAAGGTGTTGACCTCCCAGATGATAGAATCCGTTTTCAAGGTCTTTATGAAAGTTGTAGATCTTGAAGTCTTCTTTTGGCAGTCCAAAGAATTTTTGTCCGACGTCCACAGAGAAAGTCATGTTTTTTTCTATCCCTAAACAAGTTCGATAGGGTCAAGTACAGTATTGTTTTAGTGTTTGGGTCCAAATGCTGGGCTCCGGAAGCAGGCTCCAGTATTATTTGGTATCAAAGCTGAAGAAATATGTTTGTTCATATACCTAATTTCGAATGTTGGGCTCTGAAAGCGGGATCTAGCACTTGTGGCCTGACGGGCCAGGATAAGTCGACCAGTGGTTCGAAGGGCCACGGGCGGGCAAGGTCAAACCTGGCTCGTCATATATATATTTTAAAGAAAAAGTCAAAAATGTCATCGTTTTTAAAGGAATAGTCGAGCCAACCATGATTGGCCCATGATCAACCCGTGGCCCGCCGTGACCCGTTCAAACTGGGCCAAATCGGGCCGGTCTAGTTTTGCCATCCAAGACAACGTGCCAGACAGTCCCACTTAAACATTATTTTCGTTTTAGATATGTGTTTTAAGCCTTTCTTTTAATTAAATTAGTTTAAATTTATAATAAATTTATGAAAGTTTTTTCTAATTGTTTGAAAATTATTTTTAAAAGGTTGATTTTATTAGGAATATCTTTATAATTCATTTTAATTTTTTAAAAAGTTGAATTATTGAATTAAATTAGATGTCAAATCAATAATTAGAATCAAACAAAGATTTAAAAGATTATCTTTCATAATGAGATTAAGTTAGATAAATTAATATAATAAGATTATACTAATTAAGACGAGATCTTAATTTTAATGTTAAATTAATTATTTTCTTAATTAGATTTAGATTAAAGAATAATTATCAAAATTGATTCCTAATTAAATTTTAAAAAAGTTTATAAAATTAGAACTAATTATTTTTAATTAAATTGAAATTGGTTAATTAGGCCTTAAAATTAAGAAAAGCATTTTCTTAAGTAACTAAAAAAGGTGTTTCTTAATTAAAGTTTATTTCTTTCAATTTAATTAAGATAAATTAAATTTTTGATTTATTTTTAGAGAATTATTATTCTATTTATTTAGAAATCGCTTCGTTATTTATAAATAATAAGTTTCTTGATTTATTAGAAATTGTATTTTTCTGATTAAATTTGAAAAAATATATTTTCATTAATTAATTATGAAAATTAGCTTTCTTTAATATTTATAAAATTAGTTTTCTAATTTGTTAAAGAATGATTTTGTAATTAATTAAGAAATCAATCTCTAAATAAAAAATATAAAGGACTTTCTTAGATAAATTTAAATTTTTTTATTTAATTTGAAAGTAGTTTCCTTTAATATTAGAAAATAGTTTTCTAATTAAGGACAAAAAATAATTTTCTAATTTGATTAGGATTTCTTACTTGTAATTTTGAAAAAGGAGTTTTTGTAAATTATAATAAGTAAGAAGCATAATTTATTGAAAATTATTTTCAATTAAATTGTAAATAGTTTCCAATTGAATTTGAAAATTGTTTTCTAATCAAATTAAATTTATATTTGGAATAGGAATTCAATTTATCTAAAAATCAATGAGTTTAATCTAATAATTATTTTAAAGAGTTAGAAATATTATTTTAGATTATGTTCAACAATTAGAATCAAGTGAAGCTTAATATTTCGTGCATATAATTTGATTACATTGGCATGACGATATATTTTTATACATATATATATTTGAAGAATATTATATTGCATTTTTATTTATGCAAGCTTTTTTGTTCGATGAGACTATTTGAAATTAAATCCCTTGTGACTATTAAATACACAATGAGAACGTGATTATTATATTCTATTATTTAAGAATAAAAAAGAAAATTTGTTTATTACAAGGCTTATTGAGTGACTCAAGATCCCTTTGATCCGAATATATTGTATGAGTGACTTATGGTCATATAAATTTAGCGGCAAGGTTACAAATAACATGTATGATATGTTTTGACAGGGGTTCTCGTCTAACAGCTCTAGGAGTTATATAAGATGTGATTGATAAGGATGTTATCTATCTAATTTAAGTTTAGTTTATTTCTTGAATAACTCAAGTTTAACTAAATTTGAATGGAATCTTGATCCACTAAAGATATTAAAGTAATATTTCTGAATAATATTGAGGGCTATTATTTTGAATAAAATAGTGAGAGTAACCAAATATATTATTAAAGTCATAATCTTATTTTGTAATTATGGCATATAATCAGTACTTGTTTTCTTATATTTATATTTTATTCTGAGTGAAATTTACTTTGTTTAGTATACTTGATCCTAAATTTGTGAACTAAATTACTTGGACACAACTGAAGTTTAAAAAAATTATATGTCGATTATGTAATTTTGTTATATCTCCTATTGAGGATTTGTTAACAAAGTTTTATAAATATATTAACATCATATAGATGGAAAATATATTGATATTTTGAGTTGACCAATGTCTAATAAACTTTGACGACAATATTTAAGATGTATGCCAACACCATGATAGCACAATGTAAGAGGTTGCATGAAGTAGAGCTGAAAGGTATAGTACCTTGATAGAATTGTTCCTCTCAATTTGGTCTACTAAAAGCATAAACTGTTAAGTCGATTATAATGCATATATTTTGGACTTAATGTTTATTGATTTGTGAAATTGTGTTCGTAAATTAATGGA
>JAOSBP010000206.1:7811532-7823810 GCA_027563825.1 Erythroxylum mucronatum
GAGGTCGGGATCAGTTCGCGTCTGCATTAGTGTCTCATAATTGTATTCCGCAATCGTTGTAAACTGATTTGTATTTGCATTTTGTGGTTCTTGTAAAGTATTGCTAAATGATAGTAATAACTATAACTGCAAAGATTTACTACTGTTTACTACTTATTCTGCGTGAATGTGTAATAACTGAAATTGCTTACTTTTAACGTGGAATGTATTTTCAAAAAAAAATTGTATCTCGAGTTTTACTGACTGATGTAGTACGCCACCCTTGCGGGGTACGGACTCGGATATCACCAACGATATCGGGTTCGGGTCACGTGAGAATGGGGTGTTACATTTTTAATTATTGAAAATATAATATCTAAGAACAACTCTTGTTGAATATGAAAAGATATCAACTTAATTATGAAAAGTAGATTTATATAGATAGATATGAAAGTTATTTACTTATTTTAGTCCAAGTACATTAATAATATACTAAAGATGTCAAGTATTTGAGATATATAATACTTGTGAAGTATTGAAGATATCTGTTATTCTATATACGAATTGATATTTGTTTTCAAGTTTATATGGATATTAACTTTAGAAATAAATCTTGGTTAAGGTATATTTTACAAGGAACAATATTATTTTGAGATTAGAAAGGTTCCAATGTAGCACTAATTGCTAATAAGCCAAAATACGTTTATCATTTAGTGGAAATGATTATTTGGATCATAAGTTCTTTAGCGAACTTAGTATAATTCCTTGCATTGTTTAGACAATAATTTATTGTAAAAGATTAGAGTTATTAGGCATGTAAAAGGAACTAAGGTCTCGTCAAAGATCCAAGTATGTATTTAGGTAATTATCTTAATTATGATGATAATTAAGATAAAAATTGTAAAATTTAACTAAGTATGCATTCTATAGAATCTTGTATAATTCTCTCACTAAACTAATGTTTCAGCAGTAGCATGATCATCATATAGTAATATGGTATAAGATAATTAAACAATTGACTTAGTTCAAGTGGGAGATTGTTGGTTTATGCCTAACAACCAATCAGTTAGTTGTAGTTTAGTGATAAAATAATTTAAAGGCATTCTTTATCTTTTTCATGTTCAGATGTCTATGATAAAGTTCAAAGATAAATATACATTACAAATGAATTTATGATGAGAACATAATTGTGAGACTCATATTGCATTTATGTATTATAGTTAAATTATTCATAATTATTGTTATATTAAGATAAGACATTAATAGATCGTAAAAAGAATAGAGTATAAATTATATTTCTTTATTATGAAGGAATTCGATATTATAAACTAAAGCATGAAGATACTTAAACAAAATTGTAGATACTTGTTAGAAAACAAGTTTACTGAATTGTCCTCATATGAGAATTCCATTTGGGCGTGACTTGTATGTCTATAAAAATTGTCACTGTGGTTGTATAAGTGATCCCTTGATATGAAATCTCCATATTTATCTTATAAAGGGATTTTTATATTTTAATACTACTTATAACCTATTTTAATCAGGGTTAGGTCAATCGGTAGTTATTAGATATAGTATGAAATATATAAAGGTAGTTGAGTGATCAATATAAGATTCATCACCCTAAAATAATTAGAGAGAATGTTTCGTTGTTCTCGATCAGTATTGATTCGAGAAATCCTTGACCAAGACGAAATAACACTTTGAAAATAATTTCCAAATGTTATTAATTGAATTATTTACTAATAGTGGAGGATTAATATGATTGAAACCAAAACGTGTAAATATTTGGGTGGCTGTGATTTATTGTTAGACGTCAATCTTGATCTATAGACATAAATTATTTTATTAAAGAATTAAAGATAAATTAAAAGAGTTTAATTTATCTAATCCTAAATATGATTTAGAGTTATAATTTATATCTATTGCTAACATATTTAAGAACTTAATAGGTTATTCACAAAGAACGAGTTAAAGAGAGAAAAGTGTTTTAACTCAAAGTTGGATTTAATTATAAAATTTGAAAAACTCTATGAATAATATAAGATATTTAATAAATAAGGATAAATATGAGATATTAGATCTTATTTGGACATGATTAATATTTATTTGGAATTAATTGTAAATCTAATTAAAGATTAACTGAAATTAGAATTTTATTTCAATTAAATTACTAAAATGTTCAAAACATACTATAAATAGGCTTAGACTCCAAAGGAGCTAACACTTCTTATCTAAGCCTCTTTGTAATGGTTGATTTCAGTTCGAAGGAAACAACAAGAAAAAAGATCATCCTTCGTAATAAGATACGAATTATGATTCTTACCTTATTATGATTTATATGTAAATTTGTTTTATAAAATATAAAGTAATTTTGACTTCAAGAAATCCAATTTATCTTTTATATATGGATTCATTCTGCCTCGATTTTCCAACATGAGCAATCTGTTTAGAAATTTAAAACTCTTTGGTATGTTGGGTGTTGTTGGGCTGCTTTTTGATGATTATGAAATGACAAACTTGATTCTTCAAGGGAAGACTTAAGACAGTTCCTGTAAAAAGTTGCCATAATTTTATTGTCCCCACAGCCATGTAATTAATTCCGAAAACAAGTGTTTCTAGTGGATTTGGCACCAATGATACCTTAATTATATGATAATGATTCCCTACACAATGTGTACTTTAATTTCACCTTCCCCTGTAATCACTCATTGAAAAAGTCTCCTTTTTATCTTGCAAGATTAGATTCTGACGATGATCTACGTCTGTGCCTACCTTACTTTAATCCCTTTCTTTCTTCCCCCCTTTTCCCCCTGAATTGGGTTAGTCATGATTACTTCCACCATTGATGAATATTGAAGTTCTAAGATTGGTCATATGATTATGACTTTAAAGCAACTTTGTCTTTCACTAATTGCACTCCTCAAGAACATGCCAAGCACCTTGCCGCCTCTTTAATCACTTGGAACTTTTTTGCTACCTTTCAATTGTTCCTTTTTGGAAAGGGTCAAGTGAAGATGGTGGTTATCCATGCCCTGATGGGGTATAACTGGTTGTTGGTTGTTGCCAATAGGCAGCATATTTTAGTAACAAACCTTTATTTTAACGTTTACTGTAGCTTATTGGTTTTTAACAAGTAGCGGCTTAGTCTGGGGGGTGGGAGGAATTTTTTAGAGTTGAAGTTTTCATTATTATCCTAAAGTTGACCGTCTTCTTCTGTTAATTTATATTCCATTCTTATTTTCTTGGATAGCTGCGGCTTTATTGCTGAAAATCACGGGACAAAATTGGAAAAACAGATCTGCAATCATGAACTTGCGCACTTCGAAGCTCAAATGGAGTCACCATTACCAAAACCAAACAGCAGCGACCAAATAGACGAATAATCCTGGACAAAATTCCGTTTCTGCTGCTTAATTAATATTATCGATCTCCTGAAACATTTTTTCAGAACAAAGTCAATGTTTCTGTCTTATAGAAACTTTTCTTGGACCCAAGCATTAGCTTCCACGTTGTCTTCTTTTTGACGATTTTGAACTCAAAGAGTGGTTTAGCTTGTCTCCATCTTTCATTTCATACTGAAATTTTGAAGTTCATTCAGTAAATGAGGACAATTCAGCATTGTCTCAACACGATGCAGATAAATTCATATCCCTGAACTGAACATTTGCCTCGGAAAGCGTGTGCGTCCTTTGTTTCTTTTTTCTCTTAAGGGCCAATTTAGCTGGTGGGTGATACATTAAAAGTCTATCTTGAAGTGACTGAATTACTGTTTCTGATAAAAGCGTTGGAACAGTACATTTCAATCCATCAAAAAGAAATTCTTGTGTCTTCTCTACTATTAAACCAGAAGAAACTATAGATTTCCTTCAATTTGTTTCTGGTGCTATTGTTAATCTCCGATAACAATCAAAGAAACTGTAAAGTTAGAACCATGAATATCCTGTTCGCTTGTACCATCTCCACCCGCCTGCTTCAATGGGATGTGCACTGTGTTCCCCCCTAGCAAGATAACAAATGGTTAAAGTATTTTAAAAGCTACTTTAATCTTTCATTACTTGCTGCTCCTAACCCCCCATGAACTCTAATCGTGCCAATTTCTTTAAACATCTTACTATTGATTTCGGGTATAAGAACTTCATGAAAAAGGGTGCACCATATGAGAATAATACACTGGTCAAATTTTGTTGAGCCTTGCTTTCTAATGTATGTTCGTTTCCTGCGCACATCTGAAGTTTTCAGAGATGCTACTTCTTTGGAACTTGGAAAAACAAGCATAAATCCTATGTCAAAATCCCTGGCACTTACTTGGATTAATTGTTGAAGGTGGATCAAATTTCAGGCCATGACCTAAACTAGAAAAAATAGATTCCCATCTCTTTGTTAATCTAGTTTGCTTCTTTGTTAATCTAGTTTGCTTCTTTTAGCTGGGTCGACGTCAAAGAAAATGCGACTCCTAAAGTGCTTAAGAACTCTTGGATATCAAGGTCAATTAACAATATATTCCTAGTCCATAACAACGAAACTTGGACCAAATTTTCAATATCTGCAAGTGATTTGTATTAGAAATATGTGGACTAATATAATCGCAATATTAATTTCATATGCATGACCATAAATCGAATTGCCTAATGTATGTTTAATAACTATAATGAGATGGTTAATAATTTACTAATTACATTTGAGGTACATGGTAGTACCCTAATAACTATATGTTAGCTCATTAAACTATAGTTAATAACATCCTTAAAATGACACAATTTATACAAATTTGAGTTGAGTTGAATACAACTGCTTATGTCTTGAATCAAGTACTAGCTAGCAAGTCAGTCTCAAAGACTCCATATGAGTTATGGTCAAGTAAGAAACCAAGCTTGTGCCATTTTCATGTTTGGGATGCAAAGCAAAAGTGAGGTCCTATAATCCGCAATCTAAGAAGCTTGATCCGAAAACTATTAGTGGGTACTTTGTAAGCTACACCATCAAATCAAGGAGTTCTAGATTCTATTGCCCATCTCACACGACAAGAATTATAGCATTAAATAGAGATGTCTATTTTGAAGATGAATTTAATTCAAGTCATGGGTCAAGAGAAATTGTATTCAGGAAAGATTGTGTTCTAATCCTTGTACCTGTCATTTCCACTCCTACTGATGACCCTGTAATTGAACAGATTCTAGTATAATCTCATGATGAACCTCATAATCAAGCATAGGATGAAGTCATTGATACTGGGGATGATGAAATTGTTGTCAGGAGATCATAAAGAACACATAGACCTGTCATTCCTGATGACTATATTGTCCATTTGCAGAACATGACTTCGATGTGGGAGATAATACTAAACTAATCAGTTTTCAAGAAGCCATGAATAGTCCTCAATTTGCGTTATGGATGAATGTAATGGAAAATGAGTTGAGTTCCATGTCACAAAATGGAGTTGGGAGTTGGTTGAACTACCTAAAGATTGCAAACTCACTAAGTGCAAATGGGTTTACAAAATCAAACATGACTCAAGTGGATAAGTAGAAAGGTATAAGGCTAAACTTGTAGCTAAAGGCTATAGTCAGAGAGAATGAATTGATTTCAAAGAAACCTTCTCATCATTTTCTACCAAAGATTCACTGCAAATCATTATGGCTATAGTTGCTCATTTTGACTTGAAACTCAATCAAATGGATGTGAGGATCGCCTTCTTGAATAGAGATCTGTATGAAGATGTTTATATAACTCAACCAGTTGGTTTCGAGATAACCAATAAAGAACATTTGGTTTGCAAGCTCAAGAAGTTTATCTATGAGTTAAAACAAGCATCAAGGCAGTGGTATCTCAAGTTTCATATGATTGTCACTGTAAATGGCTTCAAAGAGAACATAGTTGATCAGTGTATATATATGAAGTTTAGTGGGAGCAGCTTCATTTTTCTGGTACTGTATGTTGATGACATTCTATTTGCTTCTAATGATACGGATCTATTATTTGAGACAACACAACAGTTATTTAGTCATTTTAATATGAAGGATCTTGGTGAGGCGTCTTATGTACTTGGAATTCAAATTCTCCGAGATAGAGCTAATGAGATTCTTCGATTGTCTCAAAAGACTTACATTGATCAGATATTGAAAAGATTCAATATACATTCTTGTTCTCCTGAAAAGGCACCAATAGTGAAGGTTGACAAGTTCTCAAAGGCCCAATGTCCACAAAATGATAAAAAGAGAGATTAAATGAAAGTCGTTCCTTATGCGTCACTTGTGGGCAGTCTGATGTATGTTCAAGTATGCACAGGCCTTGATATTGCTTTTCTTATAGGCGTGTTGGGAAGATACTTAAGTGATCCTGGCCTTAGCCATTGGAAAGTGGCTAAGAAAGTCATGAGGTATCTTCAAGGTAGCAAAGATCATATGTTGACTTATCAGCGAACTGACACTTTTGATATAGTTGGGTTCAGTGACGTTAATTATATAAGATGTGTGGATGATAAAAAGTTCACTTCAGGCTACATCTTTATGATGGTTGGAGGAGATGTATCATGAAAAAGTGTCAAACAAACACTCATAACATCTTTGCCATGGAGGCAGAGTATAAGGCGTGCTATGAGGCAACTTGTCAAGCAATATGGTTGCGGAATTTTATTTTAGCATTGGGTATTGTAGACTCTATTCGAGTCCTCCTAAAATTGTATTGTGATAACTTTGCAGCTGTAGCTTTCTCTAAGAACACTAGAAGTACTTTTCGCTCAAAGCATATTGATATAAAGTACTATTTTCTTAAAGAGAAAGCCATTGAATCCCTCATTACTGTTAAGTATACGCCAACAACTAGCATGTTAGCAGATCCACTTACAAAAGGCTTATCTATATGTATGTTTGTAGAATACGTCTCCCTCATAGGATTGTTAAGAGCCTAGCTTGATAAGATTAGTTGGAGTTTGCTATTTTGTATTGAACATGTTAGTACTTTGTATGAATTGCTTGTGACTTTTATGTGTGAAACATGCATAATGATGTTTGCAATTACTTCTTGTTAATATTGACATATATATGTTAATGCATATGTGTAGTTTGACGAATGACAAGTACAAAATGAGACAAATGTAAAGTCTCTGTTGTTATACTGCATGCATCTTGTTTTAATGGTTATTGATGTATTTGAACATCTCCAGGGCCAAATCACATGTAGTATATATATCCTGTTGATATAGTATTGCATATAATTTATTTGACTGCTTTTAGATGATAGAGATTGGTATGGTAGTTTGATTATATGTCCAAGTGGATGAATGTTAGAAATATGTGGACTAATATAATTGCAACATTAATTCTATATGCATGTCCATAAATCAAATTGCCTAATGTATGTTTAATAATCATAACGAGATGGTTAATAATTTACTAATTGCATTTGAGGCACATGATAGTACCCTAATAACTATATGTTGGCCTATTAAATTATAGTTCACAAAATACTTGAAATGACACAATTATCCTTTTCTACCCCTTATGGTAGAACATGTTATAAGATATAACATATGGTGAGATTATGTGCATATGGGGCGTGGGTGTGAAAAAAAAATATTGAGTCTTCTACCATTAGCTTCCTCTCTTGCACAAGATTTTGTTGATTTTGATAGGTTGTGGTGCCCAAAATAGAAATAATGCATCAAGAATCCATGTTAAACATTAGAAGTACAATTTTATTGTGTTGTTAATGCTCTAAATAAAATGTAGATTTTGGCTTTGTGATTGTTGATGAATGCATCTTTGAATAACAATTTGTTGTATCAACTGATTTTCAGTTGAATGTACATAGTATTCATGTCTAGACATGAATCAATCATACATGAACTCTAACGTGTTCATTTGGGACCATTCCTCTTAGTAACCCCATAATTCTACGGTTACAATTGGAACAGGAACAAAATTTGCTCAGAATGTCCATTCATGATGATTGTTGGTTGGGACCCAAGACATTGATTCTGTCTAGATCTATCACAGAAACACATGGAAGATCCATCATTGATGAGAGGGCAGTCCCGTCTTTTCACTGAACATGCTCTTATGAGTTGTGGGATTCTGCCGAGGTTAAAAAATGGGTAAGAATCTGTCATTATTCTTTTGGTAGTAAGCGAAATATTTACCTTTTAACAGGTGCTGAGTTTGCTTGAAACTTAATATCACAGTAAAATTCAAGCATCGGTGATTTTAACAAGTACCTGGTCTGTGGCACTGAGAAAGAAAATGTATAATATGGGCTTGAAAGCATGCATGAAGGGGACAGGAATGTAACAAGTTCATTACAAGAAGAGGGACAAAACCAGTCTCCATTCATTAAATGGATAACCACACGTCATTTCTAATAGGACAGTGTGGTAACATTAATTTTCTTGCTTGTCAGTCAAACAACAAACTATACATTTAGAACACTGTTAACTTCGGTTGTGATTGACAAGAAACCAATTACAGTACGCGAAAGGAAAATTTGCAGCTCCTATAGTTTTTACGTATGTTACAATGACAAATGGCTACCACGGAATTGAAAGATATGAACTACGCCAAAGGGAAAAAGAAAGGCAACCCATCAACCGCATTATGACTGTATATGGGAACAGATGCATGAAGATAGGTGTTGGTGTTTTAGCTGGACTGGAAGACAGATGGGATGCAAGTGTCTGAAGCAGACACTATTATATGTACAAAATATTCACATACGTGTTGCCACATCCGGTCTTCCTTTCATCAGGACGGTAAAGAAACAAACATAGGGTAGGAGTCAACGAATATCTGGCTGCTGTTTAGCGTTTTAACCCTGATGTGGATTGCTAGTCTATGAAGAGGAAAATCCAAACTTGATGACGGTCTATTTGAATTGAACGAGTATGATGAATAAGGTGAAATGGGGTTTCATGAGACGTGTAGCGAGATCCTTCACATCATTTAGAGGAATGACTTGTACCATAGCTATAGAGGGAGTACTAGTGTTTGTCTTGGATAATTTGGGCGATTGATAACCTACTTTCCTCATGTTTACCTCTGCTTTTAGACAAGGCAATAGGTTCGCTTTATATATTATGCTTTACCAAGCTTAGAAATACCAAGTCCCTGGTGGCAGAATTGTAGACGTTAAATGGATTCGTAAGCACTGAGACGCTCTCTTTCAGGCGACACCTCTCTCTTTCCAGATATGATCTTTTGGTATCTGATCTGATGAGGTACTGAAGCCAGAGACAAGATCCTCCGTCTAATTTTATGGTGTCTTATTCTGTCCAATGAATCTCAGTCATTCATTTATGTGAGCTCCGTGCGGGTCCCGCATAAATAAACATGGAACCCACATAAATGGATGACTGAGATTCATTGGACAGAATAAGACACCATAAAATTAGACAGAAGATCTGGACTCCTGAAGCCACCGTTACTAAATAGATTATCAACTTTTATTAGTATTAGACACACGCTGATTTTACTTTTCTGGTCAGAAGGTCTATGACTCAAAGATCCTGATTGGCAATCAGCTGATAGTTGATTCTATCAGTTATTTTGACCAACGGATTGCATTAGTTGTTTGTCATTTGATGTTTGGTAAAATTAGCTGTTTATGTTTAAAATGACTTATAAGGACGTGACTTTAAAAAAATTATAAGAATATGAATATTATATATTTTAGTATTTCGTTGAATATTCTTACAAGAATTTAGATTTTAGATATTTAATTCTACAAAAATTAAGTTTATAACTCTAATAAAAAACATAGAACATATAATAATAACAACAACAACAACAACAAAAACAAAAAAATCCAAATCCCATCTTTAGTTTTATACCTTGTGTTGTCTGCAAACTTACTCGATGAATAATATCTTGCTTGTCAATTTAAGCTACCATATAGACGTATTGATGAATTTATAGATAATAGTTGTAGTTAATCCCATACATTTTAGATAGGTTGAAATGAGTTTAAGGGCACAATTGTCTTTCAGTAAAATTTTTATTAACTTATAGGTTGAAACGTTACTCCTAAGTAGTTTTTAAAAAAATGACTGGTTGAGTTGAATCAATTAACCCAACCAACTCCTAACCAAATAAATATACTAACTGTTTGACATAATCAAACAACTAAGCTAAACTCTTTAATAAGCTGAAATATAGCTTAAAAGCTATCTGCCAAATACCTTGTGCTCTATTGTACAGTAAGGTGTCCGACAAGAAAATGCAAACAAGATCTTAGACCATCTCAATTATGTATCCAGACCAAAGTAAAAGCAACTAATTGAGGATTTTCGTGACAATTGTTATACCTTGTGGGCCAGGTTGCTCCTTCGGCTATAAGCGGACCTCCATCCAAACAAGTACAAAATTAGGCACGACATTTGTTGTAGTTAGGTCTGTCTGATGACTGATGCTGAGAAGTCACTGGTCTCTTGAGAGGATTCCTGCAATGATTGTTGGAAATCAATGTTTTTCATCAAACATCATTCTTAATCAGGTTAGTTGTACCCCATGATCTATCAAGAAAACAGCACAAGCATACCTTAATACAAGGTTGCTTTTTCTTATGCAAGTATAGACGATGAGTTGATAAGAAGCAAGCATGCGAAAGATATGTGTGTAAATGTAAGCTTTTGGAACGAAAAATCAGGACGAGACTTGGATCTCAACCCATCTTTCTATGTTGCCTTTTGCTTAAATGCTTCCGTTGTACTATGTTTTCGTTACTGTCATGTTTGAAAACAAAACATCATAATCATGCTTTATACATAGTGTATCTTTGATTCTGTTATGTTTCCGAAACGAAGTCAAGCTTCATAAATATATTTGTTCAACGTCGCGAGGAACTTATAGTTTTTGCCTATAGAAAAGTTCCCATTGATGAGATTGAATTACAAATGGCTCATAAGCAAGGTTTTTGAGTTTCATACATTTTGTTACCTTATTGAAGGTTTTGAATATCATACTGTATGGTACTATATTGTCGGATTGTAACTGTTGGTACTCAAATTTTTTTATCAAATTTGTTAATTAAGAAAAGTTAAATTATTAAATTAAAAATATATTTTTAAGTTTAAAAATTTTTAATGTAAAATATTTTTAAATTAGTTACTATGTTTAAAACATTATTTTTATGTTAATTTTAATAACTATTGTTATTGAATCAAAATGTAAAATATTTTTTCAATTTTAATGATAATAAGACATTACTATTTTTATATAATTATTTTTACACTGATTGACTACTTTCATCTTTCCAACATTATTTTTTATATATTCCTTTTGTGTTACATGTGAATTTGTCAAAAACAATCTCTTTACTTAGTAAGGGTAAGATTGCATACAATCTACTAGAGCATCGTTTGGATGGTTAGTTCAGTTGTGAAGAAATTTGGTCTCAAGCTGTATGAAGTAGACCATTTGGTGTTCTATCAACATACAAGATCTGGTAAAATTTTATTGATCGTTTATGTCGATGATGTTGTTATTGTTGGTGATAATTAAAATGGAATTCATAGATTGAAGAATTCCTATAACAACAATTCAAAAAAAAAAGTCTTAGTTTATTGATTTTTTTTTTTGAGAATCAAAGTTGCAAGATCTAAAGATGGTATTTATCTCTTCCAACACAAGTATATTCTTGATCTCCTAGAAGAAGCTGGCTTGTTGGGATGTAAACCAATGGATTATCCAATGGATCCCAACATTAAACTTGATGCAGACTAGGGAAAACAATTGAAAGATCCAGGAAATTATACGAGACTGATTGAGAAAATAAACTATCTTATAGTTACTAGGTTTGACATCTCATTTAGTATAAGTGAGATGAGTTAATTTATGTAATCCCCTCAAACCAACCATTGGAATACAACTATTTGAATCTTGACATACCTCAAACGCAATCCTGGCAAGGGACTCTTATATAAGAACTATGGGTATTATTTAGCTCAGGCTTATAGTGATGCTGATTGGGCTGATTCTAAGACTAATTGAAGATCTACTATAGGATATTACGTGTTTATTGGTGACAATCTAATTTCATGTAAAAGTAAGAAGCAAACAGTAGTTTCTTGTTTAAGTGCAGAATCAGAATATAGAGCTATGACATATACATCTAGAGAACTTATTTGGATAAAACATTTGTTGCATGAACTTATATTGTATCAAACTTAACCTATGGAGCTAATTTGTGATAATCAAGTGGCCATTTACTATTAGCCCCGAATTTTTTTATAAAAAAAATCTAAGCATGATTAACTAAGTTAAATAAGTTGAGCTAGCATTAATTAAGTTGGTATTAATTAAGTAAGA
>JAOSBP010000206.1:7882253-7893700 GCA_027563825.1 Erythroxylum mucronatum
TCGTTTGTGACTTTTTATGCATATTTATAATTTTACTTCCAAAATTACCCTTTAATTTTTCTCACATCTTAATTACAAAGACTACACAGATTATATTTTCAAGGCACTTTAACATGCAATTAATAAGGGTATATCAGATATTTCATTAACTTTCTTAATAAGTATGCATTTCTCCAAAACGACTTTTATTATGAAACGGAGGGAGTATATCAGTTGAGCATGAAATTTCACCTAAAAGTAGCACACTCATGGTCTGAAGTTAACTACAATTCTTTGCCATTAGATCCTCTGATCCACTTTTTGTATACAACTCTATGCCATAAAAAGTGAATCGTCCATTTTCGTGAGTCCTATATAAATGGACGGTCCACTTTTATAGCACAGAATTAGTCCACAAAAAGTAGACCAAAGGATCTGGCCCCAATTCTTTCCAATTTTAAGAAATAAAGCCTATCCTATTGACTATTGACTCTTCGAGTCAGTCTGAAAATCATGGAGCTATATCCTCATTTTTCATCTAGATGTGAGAGAAGCTACCGTGACATTTGATGATCCTTATTGTTTACCCATCACATGCGTGCAAGTGCTTCCATCACCACGTATTAATCGTATTACTTCACCGTGGACGATGTAAGCAAACTATCTGACGTGTAGTGAAGTGGCTTGAAAGTCATTGGGGTCCAGATGCAGGAGCTCCACGTTTCTGAGTTCTGACCATGGCATCATACTGTTTCGGTTGGTGGCCGGCATAACTTTTCCGCGGCGAATCTTCCAGGTTTTCTTTTATCACGTTAACGCGGAACTAGCATCCTTATATTTTGCATTAATTCTTAAATACACATATTAATACGTGAATAACTATTTTTTATATATACATTAGTTAACGACAAAACAAATTAAACATTTAAATTAGTTGATAAATTAATAATTCAAAATCAAGATAAATTTAATCTAATAAATATTTATAAATTTTGATATATTTTAATTTTTAAGTAGTTTTTTTTAAAATTTTATTTTAATTCGTAATTATATTTTTAAATTAAAAGATTATCAAAAAATTTATTTTAACAGTTAAATTACCCTTTTAAGTGGCGAACTTCCAATTGTTTTTGATAAGACAACAAACAATACTATTTAGGGTTGTTAGATGCTGACTCGTGGCCCCTAAAAATGTATATAAAACAAAAGTTGAACGACAAAAAAGGAAGAAATTTTTTTTTTCCAAGAGATAAGACTTAAGAGCCGCCCGTAAATCCTCCACCGTGTCTAATATGCAAACTATCACTGCTTTATAAAAAAAAGATAAAGGTAAATATCTCTTGTAGTTTAAAAATTTTAGTTTTTTAAAATTTAAAATTCTCTTGAAATTTTGTAAAATTAAAAAATATTAATGAAACACATGTAGTACCAATATTAAACATATATTAATTAAATACTATTTACATAATGATTCAACTCAAGTCTTAAACTTGAACCAAATTAATTAAATTCGACTCAAATTAATTTATTATAATTATTGTGAATTATAAATTTAATTAATTTTTGTCGAGTTTAAGAGCTAAGTTAAATTATCATGTTAGTGACATTTAATTAGTCTACAATTAATGTTCATATTGTATGTTTTTTATTGTTATTTTTAATTAAATTCCAAAAGAAGACATTTTTTTGAAAAACTGAAAATTATAAAAGAGATTTTTCAAAAAATTTAAAGATTAGAGAAGTTTTTTAAACTAAAAATTATGTCTTTTACATATAAGATAATATATTAAAAAGTATCTAATCTTTGTAACCTTTTTAATTCAATGCCCAAGCAATTTAATTTTTTAATTGAGTAATTAACCTTTTAAAACATTAATAATTTAGTTTAAAAATTTATTTTAATAATGTGATATGTCTACTAAATATCACGTAAATGTTCATTTATTAATCACATCAATAAAGACTAAAGATTTAAATTGAATTATTAAATATCAAAAGGTTTAGTATTCAATTGAAAATTTTAAAAATTTAAACTATAAATTTAAAATTTAAAAATTTTATTTTATGAGCCCTTTAACAAGTTGTATGTTTTGATAGGATTTCACTCTCTAGAATTTTGTCTCTCTCCTAAAAGCTTAAATCTTCAACAAATTTTTCTATCACACAAAGATACAATATTTTCTGCACTTGCTTTAATATTAGAAACTTGTGTATTAGAAAGCATCAAACTTATGATTTTGTTTGAGTTTTAGACAGAAATGATTGGTTAGTTTAAATCTCTGAAAGGCATTTCTTAAAATTTGATGATTGTTGAGAAATAAAAAACTTGTATTTAAGATCTTACTTAATATATATATTTTATCTGTCTTTTATCACTATTAAAGATCTGTTTTATCATACCACGAGTTGTCTCTGCAACCCATCTATCACTGTTCCCGTGTGGTAACGCTGCATTTCACCCAGAATTGATGATGGGAAAGAAACAATCATAAAGGTTCGATTGCTCTGTCATGCAAATTTATTGTGGGCGATATATTCCCTTCCTTTGCATAATTCTTGTGGCCTCTTTCTCCCTCAAACAGACTTTCACGAAAAGTGCAAGTACTCTTATGGCTTCTTTACAAAACCATCACGACGAAATTTATACAGTTACCGAGGAGAATCTTCAACCTCAAAGAAACAAACCAAAGCAAAAAAGCCGAAAAATTATGAGTACGTCAAAAAGTGCCTAACTCATTACCAAAAGCTAGCTTAAGAGAGGGATGTTTGCACACTATTATAAATTCTTGAATGCCTTCGTAGTTGTCCGATGTGGGATTTCTGACACACCCCCTCAGTCCAGAACAGAACTGGACATCTGATGGACATATTGGGCAAATGGACATAACCGGGCACCGCCCCAAACCATCGAAACAAACTGGCTCTGATACCATGTTAGAAAGTGCCTAACTCACTCCAAAAGCTAGCTCAAGAGGGCGAGGTTTGCACACTGTTATAAATTCTCGAGTGCCTTCATAGTTGTCCGATGTGGGATTCCTGGTAGAGTAAACCCAAATGACAATCAAAATTTTAAGGTCTTTGATTCAATGTTTCAACAAAGGCTCTGAAGACGTGGAACATCATGATGAAATGTGAAAACTTGGAAGTAAATTATACACACAATGACGCATAGCATATAGGACAACCTCAGTTCCTTTCTCAGTACAGACATGGTTTGGTAATAAAATCAATACTCACCTCTTCTCCTCCTTGTCGCTTTTAGTCATTTGGTTGAATTTGATTTTCTTTTCAATAATTCAGATGAGACGAAGTTTTTTTTATATCTTCATCCGTCTCCTCTTCAAGAACTCTATTTCTTTTAATAAAAGTTATGGTCTTTTTTAAATTATACACGCACACAATGACGCATATAGGACAACCTTAGTTCCTTTCTCATTACTTACCTCTTCACCTCCCTGTCGCTTTTAGTTTTAGTCATTTGGCTGAATTTTTTCAGAAGAGAAGATCTTTAAGAGCTCAATTTCTTTTTTCTTTCCCCTTAATCAAAGTTACGGTCCTTGCCCCTTGGTCATAAGACCGAGTTACTATAACATTACATTATTAGACTGCCAAATGGTAAACTCTTCACTATTGATTCTCATTTTAATATATAGGTTGCTTCGTCATACAAATTATATATATATTCGTTTCAAGTTTAACACGTATTTCAATTGAAATTAGACACTATTTTAAAAATCAAATTAATGATAAGCTATTTTCTTAAAAGATAAAGCTTACTCCCAGCTTCAATTTCTTAATAAAAAATAAACAAATTATAAACAAATTATTTATTTATTTTAAGATAAATTTTTAAGGTTTAACTCTAAAATAATAAATTGGTGATTTTTTTTAAATAAGATAAATTTGTTTTATTTTAAAAAAAATCGTAAGCAATTAAAAGGTATATTATATACCACTAATTTAGCTTATATGTACATATCACTGTTTACGAAGTCAGCTTGACTTGATTTGCGTCCACCAAAGTATGAATGCGCGAAGTTACATAAACTATCCAACTGCTTTGCTTTTAAGGATTTTTTCTAACCCAGCAATAATGGTGGAGTTTAGATCCCTTATCTTAACTTATATTTATCTACAACAGAGTCTTTTTTAAAAAAAAATTAAAGGAATTTTTACCGTAGCTAAAACTATACCTACATTATAAGTAGTTCAAAGCATTAAGCCTATCATGATATTTACAATATGATCAAAACAACTCCCTAAATAAGGCAATATATTTTCCTAGAAGATAACCCACAAAAAGAACCACTAAAGACACCTTTTATACTTCATGGCCATGGAAAGAGTAAATTGAAACATTGTATGGCAAGATATGCTTTTTTAAAAGACACCTTTTTCAAATACTATTTTTCTTTCTCTTCCTTTTTAAAATACTATTCTTCCTTGAGATTTTTCTTTCTCCTCCTTAAATTGAAACATTGTATGGCAAGATACTATTCTTAAAATAAATAAATAATTTATTTATAATTTATTTATAATTTATTAAGAAATTGAAGCCGGGAGTAATAAACCATGTCTATACTGAGAAAGGAACTGAGGTTGCAAGTTTGGACTGCTCACAAAAGTCTCCTGGAATGTCATAGACTTGGGCTGCAGCTGATGAGGAATCTCATTCCTCTGCTGCCAAATGTAAAATGCATTTCCGAGAGAAAACTATTGTCACATAAGCACAAGAATTATAATTCAGTGCCAAGACGTGCTCTGCCCCATGATGTTCTGCAATGTGAGAGATGATAACCCCAGTTCCTGACTTGCCACACAGTTATCACTAGATTTTACCTATTGTTCATACTCCAGCCTAGCCTTAGAGGTCTCATTTTGCCAAATAGTTGCTATTGGAGTCAACAAGTTGACCCAATCTGTGTGACATTTGCTCCAAATATTGTGAGTTGAAGTGTTCCACGCCAGTATCTAGATGCTCCACATTGTCTGCACTAGAGTTGTCCATAACTGTTTGTGTTGGCATTGCATCGACAATCTGATCCACAGCCATCTCAGTTCTTGGTTCCTCAGTGATTTATGTTTGGTATGAACTTTTGCAATTGACTGGCCCTTGCTCATTCTCTGCAGAAACTCTAGCTGTCTTACTTTGTATTACATCAACAGTACTAGCATACTATGCCAACTTCAAACTCTGTGTAGAGATTGTATGATCTATTGTTTGTTCCTTCTCAGAACTAGGATCACCCTTATTTTGGTTGTCAACCACTTCAGGATGCTCGCCTGTGTCCCTCTTGATTTGAGGAATTTGTGTAGGCTGCTCTTGAACCTTCTGCTGAACTCCAGTATCATCTTTAACTTCGACTATTGGCTGTTCAATCCCTATTAACTCCTCTTGCCAAGCTGTTTTTATACTTCTTCCCATTGGGGATTGTGTGGCTTCCAGGGGTAGGATAGTTGTATTTCTTCTTTCACCCTCTCCCCAAATTCACTAATTAGGTGCATAATTGGAAGACAATCTGGTAGTTTAGCCTTTTGAATCACTTCTATACATATTTTTGCATATCCTATCCTATCTGTACCTAATGTCTATGCATCCATACCTAATGGTTTACTCAAAGAACTAGCAAGAAAACTTAACCCTTATACAGTCCATAATTCAAGCGGTGGGTATGAAAATAGACCCAAATTGGAAAAATTTCAACACATTTCCTGCTAAATGCAATCCCTGACTTCCACCTCTGTAGGAACATGGGTTGTCCCCCGATATAGCAAGGACCCCCATTCCAATTATTTCATCCAGATTACCATTCGAAGCAAAATTGAAAATAAACATGCCATCATCAGTGAGTAAAGTATTCTCCAAACCTTGTTTACTCCACTGTACACTAGTCCAGGCCTTGATAATTGGAAATGCAGGATGTTTGCTCTAGAAGGATCCCACCAGTGTGTTCGACCATGCTTTTTCCCCCATTTGCAGGAGTTCAAGGGCGGGACAAATGATGCCATCCTTCATGACATCATGGTAATGCTTCATTTGGACCTTATGTTGGTGGAATTGAAGTTGTTTGCTCCATGCACGAGCAGTCAGGGAAGACCCATATGTCTTAGAGACTCTAGAGGCATCAACATCAATGCCATCTCTAGGTTTAGCTCTCTGTGCAAATCCACACGAGGGAGCGAGGAACTCCTCCGTAGTTTGACTAGGCGGCCCGCCATCATCAATAGTAGCAGAAACCAACACCATGGACACTGCTATGGAACTCACATGGGTCGTCCTCTGACTTCTCTCGTCAGATCTGAAATTGGGTATCGCTCTCACCACTGCCTTCGTTGTCCCTCATTCTCAGTTCTGGAACCTTGCCTCAGATTTAGATCCTCACTATCCGTCAGTTGCCTAAGATCTGTAGCCTCGCTGATAGTCGCCTCCTGTTGATGACGATGTAGATAAGAATGGCGATGACCCTCAGATTTGGAGCATCTTAGATCTGGAAAATGGGTGGCACGATGAGTTGGTGGTAGCATATTCGTTTCCTTTTCTCTCTCTTCGACCCACTTCTTTGACCATTGTCTTTCTCACTTTACATTGTTTTCCTATTGTATTGCCCCAATATGCTTTATTTTGACACTCTCGCCCAATAACATGACCAAGGGTCAATAGTCTTGCTAAGATACTCTATTCTATTTTTAGTATTATTTGTATTTTAATTTATTTGAGATATATTTTGTAATAAGGGAGCTGATTTGGTATATGATTCTATCTATCTTAGAATATATATAATTATGGAAGTTAAGATGTTTATGGAAGGAAGGAATCCTAAAAGAATAAAGAATCCTAAGGAGGAAGGACTCGTGGGATAACTATAAGCAATCGATGGTGTGAAAAATGATTATCAATTTTTTGGCTATTGTGCTTGGGTACTTTTCAGATATCAATTTCAAAGTTCTACAACGTACTTTTCTTTGAAGACTCTTAGTGATTATGTTTTAATGTTGCTGTACACATAGGAGAGTATTTATTGAATTAAGTGATTTTTTGTTTCTCTTTTTCTTGATTTAATCACTTCAGATATTCTTCTTTTGTTTTAAAATCCTCTGTTGAGGCTAGCATGAGTTGTTCATGCTATTATGTACGGGGTGAGTACGAGTGGATAACTTCAAAGAGTGAGTGGTGTTGCCTCTGTAATAGTCTCGTATAAGCCTATTGTACTACCGTGAAAGTTGATTGATTTGGGTGAGGGCCCCGTATACATAGACCGAGTGTGTCGATTTGTGTTAACAAATTTTTTGTTCTGTGTGTGTGATTTATTTGTTGGGCACTTAATTTGTTTGCTTACAAAAAATTCTAAACATCGCAATTAAGAATTCTGGAAATCGTAATTGCTTGCCCAGTTGCTTTGTGAGAATTAACTATAAATTTCAATTAGAAGCAACCTTGATAGAACAAAAATTTTACAGATTTTTGACCTTGGATTTTTCAATTGGTATCAGAGCTAGGTCTATCTCATCAAAACTAATTGGTGAAGTAAATCACTTGTTAATATATAAATTACGTATAATATGTAAAATACACAAGAAGGGGGGAGGGGATTGAATTGTGTTAAATCATTTAAGATATCAATCTTTAAAATCTTCTTGATTTTGTTGACAAATTCAGATGGTTACAAGAACAATTCACTTAATTTGGTGAGTAATGCAATAGCGAAAATCAGTATCTATTCTTCTAACAACAAGAAAATTAAAGAGATAATAGTTAGAGAATATGACGCCGCGATTTATCCTGCTTCACCCTTAACCTTGGGCTATGTCTAGTCCTCAGAGTTTATATGATTTCACCATATCTTTCAACGTTACAAGTATTATTTCTACAATTCCAGAGCCTCTTTAGGTCTCTTTCATAAAGTATTTTTTATCTGCTTCCTTAGCCTCTTCAGGCTCTAGCCTTTCTTTTCACTCGAAAAGATATTGTTTGAGCTTCACGTTACAGATGTATTTGCTCTATTTTTTGCTTGAGTACTTGAGCTTTTACAATTAGAATTCTTTTCTCTCTTTGTATCGTATCGTTATTATTTTTTCTATATCGTTTTGTTGTTTATGACTATAACTACTATGTATAGCCTAAATCGTCAACGGTCTTCTTGAGAATTCTGCTTGTCAAATCTTTTAGAAACGGTTATTAGTCGAGTCCTGTAATTAACTCCAACTAACTGACGTTCTAGTACATTCTTCAAATTTATCGTCTTGCATATATTCATATGCTTCGTCTGGTGTCTCATATGCTTCGTCTAGTGTCTTAAACTAAGTACTTCGCATTTCGTCTGGTCCTTCTTATTCAGCTTTTACTAAAGTATCGTCTTGATTTGATGGTTTGTGCTACTTAAATTTATCTGCGCACTTAACAAATTCATCAAAACAGTTCACACACTTCTATGATTATTATTATTTGACTTTCATCAAAATTAATAGAAGAAGTAAAATCTTCTTAACTTAACAATTGGTGTGTCAAGTTGGTGTAGATCAGTATTCCGAATTCATGGCTACTAGAGAAGGAGCGTTGATTACTAGGTTACCTTTAGCATATGGCTCTAACTATCCTACTTAGAAATCAAGAATAAAAGTGCTTATTCAAGCACAGACTAAAGCTTGGACTTTTGTGTTGAAAGGCTAGACTCATCCTATGACAATTAATAAAAAGAATGAAGCGATACTTAAAGATCTATCTGAGTGGATAAAGGTTAAAGAAGAGGAAGCGTTTGGTAACTCTCTAGCAATATATGCAATTTTTAGTACTGTAGATGAAGGACGTTTCAGTATGATATCAGCATGTGAATCAACAAAAGAAGCTTGTGATACATCAAAAACCGTACATGAAGGATCACAATCAGCTATAGCATCAAAAAGAAGATAAATTATTGGAGACTTTCATGAGTGGCTACAGATATCACCAATCAAGCATATCAAGTTGGTAAGAAGTATTCATATTTAAAACTTGTCAAGAAAACTTTAAGATCATTACCTCCTAGTTCATACCGAAGATTGCAGCTATTAAAGAAGATCCTAACATTAATGAGTTATCTTTGGATAAGGTAATTGGAATTCTCACAAACTTCGAGATGAACCTGTTGAGAGACAAGCGTGAGAAGAATAAAGGATTGGCACTTCAAGCCAAAGTTGCTAAACCTGTGGATGGTTCAAGAGACGATTCTAATGAAAATGAAGATCTGGTGGTGCTAATAAGAAATTTCAGTAAATGGCTGAAGAAGGTAAAGAAAAATAGACCCGAGTTCAAGCAGAATGATGGGAGTTCATCAAACAATAATTTGAACCAGCAAGCAAAAGTGTAAAAAGGTGAAAAAGAAGGCAAAGACGATACGATGTCACGAGAGTCAAGGTTTTAAGCATATGTAAGCAGAGTGTGCTAACACCCTTAAAAGGAGAAAAAGGAAGTCTTACACCAACACTTTGAGTGAAAACTAATTTGTAAGTGAGTATGGTAGAGAAAAAGAAATTGTAAGTCATAATGATGCGTTGGTTGCTTTATATAAAGAAAGTTAAGTTGCTTGCTTAATAGTAACTAGTGAAGAAACTGAAGATGAAGATTAAGATGTTTTAGTATTAAACTCTAATTTTGATAGCAATAGTGATGTTAGTGACTTAGAATTCAAAATGGAAGGTATCTGCAAGGCTTATGAACTAATGTATAGCAAATGGGTGAAGATGTGAAAACAAAATGAGAAGTTAAAGAGGGAGAATTCTACCATGAAAGATGTTATTCAAGATCTGGAGATAAAGTTATGGTCAACAAAAGATGAACTTGAAGAAACCAAGGTAAAGCTAATCAATACAGAGAAAGCAATAAGAATTTTGAATGGCAGTACCGAGAAGCTAGATGAATTGCTGGAAATTGACAAAAACAAAGGGGATTTTCAAGATGTTGGATACAAAGGTGAATGTTCTTAGGTGCATAATGAGTAAAATGGTGAAGTTAGATTTGTCAAAGAAGCAAGATCAAGTAAGCAAGGAGAAATTTCAAAAAGAACCAAAAAGTTTGTGCCTACATGACACTTTTGTGGTGTAAAAGGTCACATAAGGCTAAATTGCTACAAGCTGCTGCAAATGCTATTCATAATGATCAAGATAGAAAATTCAGATATTCTTGGAAGAACTTTTAGTAGTAGAAACTATCAAAATAGATTTGGTTAGGAAGAACCAACTGCAAGTACTTATGGCTCTTAAATCCATGTGATCCGCTTCTCACAATGAATGATACTTTGACAACCGGTGGTCAAGGCATATGACAGGTGAAAGAAGCTATTTGATGAATTATCAAAGCTGTATGGATGATCACGTTACATTTGGTGATGGAAAAGAAAGCAACAGTGATTGGTAGAGGAACTTTTTGCGGGGATGGATTACCTCATTAAAAAAATGTGCTTCATATGGATGGTTTAAAAGCTAACTTGGTGAGTATTAGTCAGCTTTATGATGATGGGTTGTTAGTCAAGTTCACTAGTGATGAATGCAAAGTGTTAAACCAACAAGGAGATTGTATAGTAAACGGACGAAGATTGGTGGATATTGCTACATTTTGTAGGTTATTACTTCCTGCAATTTAGCCACATATGATGATAAGACTATAACGGCACCAAAAGCTTAGTCACACAAATTATGACCTCATAAACATGTTGAACAAATCTGAAGTAGTAAGAGGATTGCCTATAATGAAGAAAGATGACAAGGCTATTTGTAGCACTTATCAAATGGGAAAATAGATGAGAGCATCACGTAAGAAGGTAAAAAATGTTACAACTTCTTAAATACTGAATTTGATTCATATGGATTTGGTAGGCCCAACACAACATGCCAGTCTTGGTAGGATAAGGTATTTCTTGACATATGATAATGACTACTTAAGATATACATGGGTAGCTTCCTTAAAAGAAAAATCAAATGCTTTTGAGGCGTTTGGAAACTTATGTGTGCAGATTACAAATAAAAAAAGCACGACCGTTTGTCATTTCATTCGAGAGCTAGTGAAGACTAAAGTTGTAGTTCTTTCTTATGTAACAACTGAGAAACAACTGGTTGATATTTTTATGAAATCTCTTGACTCTATGAGATTTGAACTTCCTCATGGGGTTCTAGGACTTTGTTCTTTACAACTTTGAAACTTATTGATGTACAAAAAAATGGGGCAAGGGTATTTTACCCTATTATATATTTTTTCTCCATTGTAGTCCCTGTCCTCTGCTTGTTTGGCTTCCTCCCGTGATCACTAGCTTCTTTTGGCATTGATTGTCCCAATGAGTAGATATGAACTTGTTGGTATTTACCCCCGTTTGGTTATTGTCCCCATGAGTGGGGACGGTGGACAGGACAGAGAAATCCCTGTCTCCGTAGGTGTTTGCTTCCTGTCTCCACGTTCCCGTCCCCTGTCTCCGGAGGACAGGGACACAAAATTTCTGTCC
>JAOSBP010000206.1:7978912-7989209 GCA_027563825.1 Erythroxylum mucronatum
TTTAAACTTTGAAGATAACTTTGAGTAAGTCAAATAATCTGAAATAGGATATTTAGTACATGATCTTACCCCCTTTCGTAGTGCAATTGGCACATCTAAGTCACTTACCATACTCTCTCTAGGAGCCAATTCTGGGTCCAATGATTGGCCTTGTTGAAGAGCTTTAGGCCTTCAAGAATATACTAAGGTTGATTTTTAGGAATTGGTTCTCCCACTGAATTGGACTGGACAGTTTCAGGTTCAATGGTAGGTGTTTGCGGCATTTGCGGGTTTTGTGGGAAGGTTTGTGAGATAGGAAGTGATATGCTTGGGTCCCAATAAATCTCTTCATTGGATGTCTCCCTCTGAAGAGAGGTATTGGTGATTAGTGAAGTATGGTTGTTTTTTTGAAAAAAGTGACATCATACAAAGAATTTGTTTGTAGAAGGTGAGAAACACTTATAACCCCAACAAACACACATTTAATAGCTCGTGGGTCAAGTTTGCTTCTATTAGGTTGATTGTTGCCTGAGAAAACAATACACCCAAAGACTTTAGAAGGAAGAGAATTAAGGCGCTTAATGTGAGGAAATTGTTCTAGAAGAACACCCAATGGGGTTCGGAATTTAAGAGTTTTTGAAGGAAGACGATTTATCCAGTATGCGGCAGTTAGAATGGCCTCTCCCCAATAGGAATTTGGAACAAAGTTGGTAAACATCATAGATTGGGCTACCTCTAAAAGATGACAATTGTTTCTCTCCACTATCCCATGTTGTTGTAGGGTATAAGCACAAGAATTTTGGTGAATGATCCCATTCCCACTGAGATATTGAATAAAATCAGTTAAAAAATATTCTCTCCCATTGTCTGTACGCACTACTTGAATAGAGGTTTGGAATACATTTTGTTTGTGGAACTATTTAAAGATATGATAGGTTTCAGATTTGTTTTTCATTAGATATACCCAACATACCCTTGTATGATCATCAATGAAACTGATAAACCAACGAGTACCGATTAGACTTGTAACTCTAGCTGGATCCCAAATATCACTATGAATTAATTGAAAAGGTTTTGAGGGTATGTATGAGTGTATGGGATAAGTATTTTTGCTTTATTTTGCAAGGACACATTACCCACAATATAAAGAAATTTGATCTTTATTGATGAAAAGGTTTGGATATAAGATTTTCAAATATGGGAAATTGGGATGACCAAGGCGTTGATGCCATAACATCAGAATTTGACATAACTGAAAGTGAAATCCTATGTGGTGATTTGGATTCAGTAGGAGTACTCTTTTATGAGAAGTAGTAAGTCCATATTTTTCCTCAGCATTGCCAATCATCTTCCCTGAACACCGGTCCTGAAATTCACAATGAAATGGAAAGAAGGTCACAATAAAGTCCATGTCCTTGGTTAATTGACTGACAGATAGTAGATTATTGTTAACTTGGACACATAGAGAACAATATTTAATGTCAGTTTTGGCAAACAAACTCTCCCTTGACCAATAGCTGGTGACCCTTTTCCATTTGTGACCAAACATTAATTTTCTGGTTACATGGCTCATAGTTTTCAAAGACATTCAAAGACCCAGTCATGTAGTCTGATGCACTTGTGTCCACAATCCAGAGATTTGACTTAGGGACTTTGATAAACCTGTGTCCACAATCTAGAGATTTTGACTTAGGGACTTTTATAATAATGATTGACACAGATTACCTTTATGCACTAATATTGCAGTAGAGGTTTGTTGGTCATGTGAGTCTTTCTTAGTTGTGATTTTTGTCTGATTCAGGAGTTGATGGACTAGTTCGATCTGCTGGGGGGACAGGTTTAGCCCTGTAGATTTGCTGATATCGAATTTTGCTACATGTGTTGCTCCACATTTTTGCTGAACTCTTTGGCTTTTAAGTTTCCAATCTAGTGGTTTCCCATGTAATTTCCAGCAGGTCTCACGGGTGTGGTAGGGCTTATCACAGTGGTCACACCATTGCTTGTTCTTGGTTTCTTGCTCTCGGGTTTGGTAAGTAGACTCCTTTCGAGAGTTTGTCACTAAAGCTGAGCCTTGAGAGGTTTGTTCAGAAGTGTGTGAGGTAAGCATGACCTTTTTCCTACTCTCTTCCCTATGCACCTCAACAAACGTTTCTTGGATTGATGGCAATGGTTTTAAACCGAGTAACCTTCCTCGTACTTTATCAAGTCCAACATTAAGTCCCTGCAAGAAATAAAAAACTCTCTCCTTCTCCCATAATTTTCCATATTTCTCGGCATCAATACAACACTCCCAATTTACTGCATAAAATAGATTCATCTTCTGCCATAATTCAGTAAGTTATAATACTCGGTAACCGACATATTACCTTGTTGAGTATTTCTGATTTTTGATTTGATTTCAAAGCACTGAGAAGTGTTTTTCAAATCAAAATATATTTCTTGCACAGCCTCTCAGATTTCTCTTGCAGTTTTACAGAATAGGTAGGTTTTTTCCTATTTTTGGCTCCATTGAATTTATAAGTCAAGCCATGACAATAGAATTCTCAGCTTCCCAAGCACCGTAAATGACTGTTGTTTCGTGTGGTTGAGGAATTGCCCCTGTTAGATATCCACCCTTACCTCTTCCTTTGATTACGAGCATGACTTATTGAGACCATTTTCGGAAATTCGTTCCATTTAATCTATGTTGATTTGCAACGAAAGATTATCAATAGAAGGAGATGGAGTTTGGGCTGAAGGTATTATGTAACTAGGTGTTTGGGATGAGGTTTGGGACTCATCAAAGGAACCGAAGGTTGGTTGAACTCCAGCCATGATGTGGCTGGAAAAATTAGGCTACCAGAATCGGTAGCTTTGATACCATGAAACAAGAGGGTGTGGAAAATATCAGAAGAAAACCCACTTTATTTCTCTGATTATATGTAATTTATACATGAGTATAATCTATTCTAATACTACAAACTACTAGATTTTTCGTTTATACTAACTTATCCTATCTATAGTATATCTTATCTTATCTACTAGAAGATAAACTTATCTCTTAGAAGATAATCTTCTAAACTTATCTACGATAATTATCCAACACATTGTTAGCATTGATCTATCTAATTATAATCATAAATCCTTATTAAGTAGGAACAAAATCATAGGGTCAACGACAGTTTTCTAATACTTCTACTAATTAATATCATGAATTTATTAAGCTCAGTAGAGTAGAGTGTGATTATTATCCAAACATTCATATCTATTAGCTATACTCTTTTTGGTGGTAGAAAAGTGTTGATTATGTCATTAGTAGCTCTAAGAAACAATAGAGAGAAAGTCCTGTGCTATCAGTTGGACATATCTAATAAATGGACAAGTTGACCAGCATATTCTGCACCATGATTAAATTACAAAGAAACATAATTGGTTGCAAACTTTATCAGTTACAAACCATATGATGACAGAAACTTTGCAAAGGACTCGGGCAATATTGCAGCAACTGAAAGATCAAATAGATAAAGGGTATCCCATTATTGGGGCTGGTGCTGGAACTGGAATATCTGCAAAGTTTGAAGAAGCCGGTGGCGTCGATCTAATAGTTCTGTACAACTCAGGTCGATTTCGCATGGCTGGAAGGGGTTCATTAGCTGGCTTATTGCCTTTTGCTGATGCTAATGCTATAGTAGTTGACATGGCCAATGAAATTTTACCTGTAAGTTGGTAAATTATATTGAATTTTTTTTAAAAAAATGTTCATCTTATTTTGTCATTTTTCTGAACTGTGTACCATTTTATAATTTTTTGGAATTAGGTTGTTAGCTTTTGGATATGATGATAGTTAGGGAAAACTAAGACAAGAAAATGAATTAAGTGCTAACGTGATGTTTATTGTATCATTAAACTCAAAAGTGAATAGTTGCCTTGAGTAAGAGGAAAAGTGGAAAAGTAGTTCGACCGCAAGATCTACCAACTTTAGGCTTGAAAATCAGTTGTCCTTGCAACAATCTGGGTTATAACTAACATGCAAAATTGTGAGCTACACATAGGTCCCGAAATTGGGGCTTGCAGTAGGATTGATGTGGAGCACCCTCATTTTCCTCACTTTCCTCATTTCTTCTTCATCTTCAATTTGGCCTATATGATCTCTGCCAGTAGTCACAATAACTTGGTTAAATTTTGGGATCATAAACCTTCAGCGGATTTATTCAAGTAATACTCCAATGCTGGAACTGATCAATGCATCTACAGGTAGTGAAGGAGGCTCCAGTTCTAGCTGGAGTTTGTGCTACTGATCCTTTTCGCCAGATGGATTACTTTCTAAGGCAGCTGGAATCTATTGGGTTCTCTGGGGTACAAAATTTCCCAACTGTTGGCCTGTTTGATGGCAATTTTAGGCAAAATCTGGAAGAGACAGGAATGGGATATGGGTATTTTCTAAAGTGTTATAATTTGCTGGGTCATCCTCAAATGTATTTATGCTAGCTAATATTTCCCCTTTTAATGGTCAGCTTGGAGGTCCAGATGATTGGTAAGGCACATAAGATGGGTCTTTTGACAACGCCATATGCTTTTAACCAAAATGAAGCCACAGAAATGGTCAAAGCTGGAGCTGACATCATTGTGGCACATATGGGGCTTACAACATCTGGATCTATTGGTGCGAAAACAGCTGTCTCACTTGAGGAAAGCGTTGTTCGTGTACAATCTATTGCAGATGCGGCACATAGGATCAACCCTAATGTTATTGTCTTGTGCCATGGAGGTAAATTAACAAGCTACTTAATTTTCATAACTGAAGTTCCAGCAGTTACATCTGTTAGAAATTTGCTGCACTCTATGCATAATCAATAAAAACCGATTTTTGTTATTTAAACATTTGTCTTTGCTTGAGTTTTGAAAGTTCTGGCATCTTCATGTCACCAATGAACCACTCGAACTGAAGGTTACAATCTTTTCTCTCAACACACTGTCAGGTCCAATATCTGGTCCGAGAGAGGCTGAATTTATACTGAAGAGAACCAAGGGAGTTCATGGGTTCTATGGTGCTTCAAGCATGGAAAGATTACCTGTTGAGCAAGCTGTAAGAAGCACAGTGCAGCAGTACAAATCAATTTCTATTAAGTGAAATCAAGAAACCCGTTTTCCTACTCTTTCCAAGTTACGGTTTCAATTTAAATTTTTGACTTGGTTAAGAAATTGTTTCATCAGTCCAAGATACGGTTGTAAATTGCGGGCCTGTACACATCATAGAACAATGAAATGCATGAAAGTCGTAACAGTGAAGATTGAAAACTCATCCCACTATTGCTTATGTTGGGAAAACTGTTTCAATCATAAAAGGAAATTCCTAGATCTTCACATTACATTTTCCTGTCGGCTCTTCCCCAGAGGACTCGAGCTTTTTTTTTCCACCCCCGCCCCCCTTTTTCATAGATTGAGATTTACTTTTTAAAATAATTCAAAACTATCCGTTTCTAGAATGTAGTACTACAGAGTATAGAATTCAATTGAACTGCGTTGATCAAATATTAAGCAAAATTGCAGAATCACAAGCCCTTTCCCAGAAGAGGGGACTCAATTGGACTCGTGAGATTACAACTATGTATCCACGAGCGCTACATAAAGATGCTTGCCCATTCTTTTAGCACGTATTGATTAAGGAGTCCAAATCTTCTCTCTACTCAATCTAAAAAACGTTATCGTTAGAGGTTGTCACTTAACTTACACTGCATGTACTTGTGTCACGCCCGTGAGTGTCAATCTTTTTATTTTTTTTTATTTTTTTATTTTAGTTTTAATTATATTATTATTAGTTTAATAAAAATTTTATTTTAATTTATTTTAATTACACGAGTATTAATTTTATAAAAAATTAAAATTAAAATAATAAAAAACAAAATAATTGGTTGGTATTTGTGTCACCAGCGCAGCGTGACATTATGTCACGCCTATGACACTTTTTTTATTTTAATTTTAACTTTTTAAATAAAATTTTTTAGATAAAAATTTTAAATTTTAAATTTGATTAATTTATTAAAATTGTTTAATTAATTTATAAATTATATAAAAAATTAAATTAAATTAAATTTTTTGATTAATTTTATTATTATTATTATGTTAGCCCACATGCATATTACTGCAATATTAAATATCTTGTACATTTATGATAAAGATTTTTTTATAGAGAATACTTGTGAAATGCAAATAAATTATACAATATGTTATATATGTGGAATAATTTATTTTGATTGATTTACTTTAATTGATTAATTTACTAAAGTTGTTTAATTAATTTATAAATTATAGAATTTTATATATAAACATCTAATTTTATTAAACATCTTTAATAAATTGCTGGTAAAATTAACTATTTAGTATTAGTTGTTTATGTATAAAATGGCTTATAAGGGCATAATTTTAAAAAAATTATAAGGACATGAGTATTATATCTTAATTTTTTGAATATTTTTATAAGAATTTAGATTTTAGATATTTATCTTTACAAAAAACAAAGTTTGACCTGACGAAGAGCCTTTATTTCTAAGCGATGTGAGATTTTGGCAAGCGAGCTTTCCTAACGGTGGAGATTTGTCCACTTCTCAGCAATGGCTTCTTCTTCTTCTTCTCCGACCTCTCGTTCTTCTCTTTCCCTTGTTCCTTCTTCGTCTTCTGTTCCTAAAAGCCCTAACCAGCAATCCCTAATTCGAATCCCAACTTCTTCTGAAAACACTAACCCTAACACTCCAGTTCCCGAGCCTTCTCCTAGTCCTCTCTATAATCCCCCCTTCCCCTCTCGATTCATTCTCCTCCCAAAGGTACCCTACCGTCCACTCTCGATACTGCCCATCCTCCTCCTCCGAAACCCATTCCCCAGTACCGACTAGATCCTGGAAGGCTGTTGTGGAAGCAGGCAATGCGGCCTCCTCAGAGAATCAGGAGGTTTCTTTCTTTCCTTCGGAGGTTAAGGAGAACCAGGTCTATGTGATTCCTCTGAGGGAGCTCGCACAGAGAGGCGCTTCCAAGTTTCGAACTACGTTGGTAGGCTTCTTCCTAGGCAAGCGACCGGCCTATCTAGTGGTGCAGCGTGCCTTGGCGAAATCATGGGCTGACTTTAGGTTACAGGAGATATTGATTACAAGCTCCAATAACTTCCTGTTTCGATTTGTGTCTGAGCAGGGCATGAAATCAGTGGTTGAACGAGGTCCGTGGCACATTCAAGATAAGCCTTTGTTTCTTTGGCAATGGAGTTTAAATGGCGGAGACATGACAGAAATTCACAAGGCACCAGTGTGGGCTCGTTTCTACAATGTTCCAGTAGAATACTGGAACATTGAAGACTTGGGCAGGATAGCTAGTGCGGTGGGGCTCCCTTTGCTTATGGATACTCCGACAGTAAGAATGTCCAGGATCAGCTACGCCAGATTATGCGTGGAAATGGAGCTGAAGACGCAATGGCCGTCAACATTCCAATTGGCTACGTATGGAGAGGAAGGGCAACTCTCCTTTTGGGAAGTTTCTATTAAGTATGAATGGCAGCCACCAGCGAGTGAGCAATGAAAGATTTGGGCGCCTACTGAACACAAGTTTGCAACTAGTCTTCATCAAGAATTGGAGCAGAGCAAGGATACTGCAACTATTCCTGTTCCTCTGGAGCTCCTGAAGGATTTAGTCGAAGGTCCACTCCAACAAGACATTGTCGAGGAAAAGCAGGCCACAGAGAACAATGTGGTCAGTATAGCAAGGCATCCTTCTACGTGTGACTTGTCTCTCCATTCTTCTATAGATCTCAGTGGAGACTGTCCGAGGCCCTGCAAGTACAGGTCACACATGTAAATAAGGAAGTAAGAGTATTGATCCACAGGGAGTTACTGAACAATTACTAGGCTAAAATCACTCAATTATTTGGGCTGATCACTTAAATGTTGATTATTGAGAAATTAATTAATTAACAAATTGCTAAAACTAATCCTAAAATAAACAGAATAAACGTGTAATTTATGACTGTAAGGAATAAATCAAATATGTGAAAGACAGGTTTCAAATTTGGTTTCGTGATCGACTTCTAATTATTCTCTTCTGGTTTATTCAATAAACTCGATTCCTAGACTTTGAAGGAAATAAATCTAAATTATCTATGATTCTCTATCGAGATGTCAAAGAAGTGTCGTAGCTAAAATCAATCCCGACTATCGTGGCTCATGAAATTAACTAAAACTCATTAAGATTTTTATCTAATTGGTGATTCCTCTCACAGATTTTTGCCTATGTCTAGGTCCAAACCTATAAGTTCTTAATTTTGGTTTTTCACTAGCGATTTTCACCTTTCAACTCTTCAACCGATAATTTTGATGCAAATTATGTGAGGCCTAACACATAACAAGCACAATAATTCGCAAAACAAGAATCAATAGCCACGAATCAATTTTATTGAATAAAATTCAGAATCAAATCATATAGAAATTCGAAAACTACTACCCATCTTTGAAACCTAACAAGAAATCTACTCAATTATATTCATGTTCAACAGATTAAATATTAAATCAAGAAAAATAAACATTAAAGAAGTGAGAAACGAAGAACTCTGGTGAGTCTTGAGCATAGACGGAAAAAACCAAATCTGGAAAATGTTCTCCCAGCTTCGGCATCCTTCGCGTGTCCCCTTGGAGCTGCGTTAAAATCCTTTGACTGCGTCAAGCCTTCTGAGTGAGACCTCCACTGTCGTGCGTTCTCTACTGGTTGCCGCTACTCACAATTTTACCCCCTCTATTCTGCCACTCTCGTTAACGCCCCTCTAATAATAATCCTCTCTCATTAATAAAACCTAATTGTTAATTGAATTCCCCACTCTGTTGCCACTAGCTTTTTCGTATTTGCTATGTGCGTTCTTTTCAATTAAAAATAGCCTAAACATCCAACGTCTTCTGCCTTCCAAAACACTATCGTTTTGCTTTTTTTTGTCATGTGTTGCGTTTGCGTCTTGGCTTGCTCCTTTATGCCGTCGTTTTTTGTTCCTTTTATTCACCTACTGCAGTCAACTTCTTAGGTCTAATTTGAAAACAAATTTTATACTTTTCACAAAGAAATCAGAAAAATAAAATAAATAATAAACTCAACGAAAATAAATAAATAAACCAAAAAATGCTACTAAAATGAATGAATAAATATGTAAAATAAATGCAAATATGACCTAAATCTTTATATGAATTGGACTAAACATGCAAGTACGAGCTTGCGGATTGCATTGTTAACTTGATAAGAGAGGTCTTGATCATGGCACATGGGAAGCACGAAGGCATGTGTTCGGCAACAAGAAGGCGATGGAATATTTAGTTGATGTGTGTTATTTTGGGATGATTGTTAGTTGGGCTTTAATTAGAGGCTGTAATTATTTTAGTTTCCTTGTATTAGGATTGTAAATTGCAGCTCTTACTATTTTGGTAATATAATTTCTTTAAATTTTTAAAAAATATGTGGGTGCTTATTAGAGAATAAGTTCACTGAACTGACCCAATCATGAGAATTCTGAATGAAACATTACTTTTGTGCTTGTGGATTATCTCATTATGATGGTTGTATAATTGATCCTTAGATTTGAGATTACCAAAGTTATCTTACGTAGGAATTACTATGTTTTGATGCTACTTATGTTATATTCTTATAGTAGTTCAATTCGGTAGTTATTGGATATAGTATGAACTACGTGGAGATAGTTGAATAAATCAATAAAGAATTCGTTATCCTAAAGTAATTAGGAAGAATATTCTGCTGTTCTTGATTAGTAATGATTTTGGGAATCTTTGGCCAGAGTAAAATGAAATTTGGAAAAGTTGTTTTCAAATATCAATTATAAATCATTTACTAATTAGCAAGAACGAACACGATTGGACTATTTAGAGTAGACATGAATTTCATTCTCTAATTCCAATTAGAACATTAGATGACGAAATGATTAATTTATACATTATAGCCATGCATAGATAGGTAAGTCAAACCACTTTGACATTCCTAATATTTGGGTGGTCATGAGATGTTGCTAGACTTCAATCATGATCTATGATTATAGATTGTTTAATTAGAGAATTAAAGATAAATTAAAAGGGGTTTTAATTTGTCTGATTCTAATTATGAATTAGAATTAGAATTTATAATCATGACCAACATATTAGGAACCTAATAGGTTACACATAAAAAGGTCTATAAAATAGAAAGTGAAATTTGAATTAAGTTGGACTTAATTGAGAAGTTTTAAAAACTTTAAGGATCAATGTATGATGTTTGATCTTATAAGGATTAATTCATAATTATGAATAAAGTTTGACTTTAGTTGTAATTT
>JAOSBP010000206.1:7999057-8015602 GCA_027563825.1 Erythroxylum mucronatum
TGTGGGTTTGAGTTACTAAATAAAATAAATACTAGTGTGATGTTTGGATTTGATTGTACTGTCTTGGGTGGCATCCATATATCTTCCCATGGGGTATTTGGGTGTT
The DNA here is from genome assembly GCA_027563825.1 of Erythroxylum mucronatum. NCBI lineage: Eukaryota > Viridiplantae > Streptophyta > Magnoliopsida > Malpighiales > Erythroxylaceae > Erythroxylum > Erythroxylum mucronatum. Next base: position 7,999,164 of record JAOSBP010000206.1, read on the forward strand.
ACAAGTTTTGTTTAAGAAAATTTAAGAATGTGTTAAAAATTAATATTTAAACTATAAAGAATTATGTTTAAATGATATTAAAAAGAAGTTAGAATAAAGTTAGAGTCTTTTCTACTGACTTTCTTTAAACATAATTTAATTTTTTGTAGGTTTTTAAATAAATAATAATATAGAAATACAATTTTTATTTTTATTATCATTTTAAAATTTATGTTAGATTTAATTGTAGTCTAAATTATTAAATTTATTATATATTAATAGGAATTATTAAGACATTTTTATTTCAATAAAATATTTTATTTTATACTATTTTTATCTATTCTTGTATTTTTATTTTGTTATTTATTATATACTGATTTTATAGTGGTTTAATAACAGTTAAACCTTTAAATCTCAAACCTTTTCTTTGACCGGTTTGATGTTCGGTCTAATTTTTAAAACATTTGTTAAAATGTCATGTATGTGGCAAAGAATTAAGTGCATCATGCAAGAACTAAGCACATAAATATGAGATTTCACAAGATTAAGGAGTCAATTGCATATGGACAAATCTTGTTGGAAAAGGTTCATACTTCAAAAATTGGATCAGTCATGTTGACAAAGCTAGACAAAGGCCATGATTAGTTATTGGCTGATCAGCTATTTTTTAGCTGATTAACTAGAATTAGCTTATTGACTTTATCAAAAAACTATTGGTTCTGTTTGGTTGTTGGCTGGTTGGGTTGGCCAATTTAACCCAACCAGCTAATTTTATAGTTGTTGGTTGTAAGCAACATTTATGAAACAACTGATTCACTTTTCCTCTAATGCCCTTCTTGTAACCGTACTCTCGTGTTTGACCCTTCTAGTGAGGTTATGTAAACTGCATATTCCTTTTCGATGGCTTTGTTGCGCTGGGAATCAACGGTTTTCGCTGCTAAAGTTGGCGCCTTTACGGTTTCTTATCAGAAAAGGTTAGAGCTTGTCAAATTTAACCATTGCCTAGGTCTTGGTTTCCTTCATTCTTTGTAGGTATGGAGCATTATAGTGCAATGTATATGCTGGAACTAACTGGAATTTGATGCTTGGTTGAAACGGGTTTTTCTTGTTCAGTTTAAATTGCATCTAGTGCTTAATGGGTATTTATTCTTTTTGTCAGCAGAAGGCATTTCAGTGGAAATCTAATGCGCTTGAACTTTCTTTTAATAGCTTTTGATTTCATCCCTCTTGTTGTGAAACTTAGTTATGCTTTTTACCTTTTCGAGTAAAATTAGGCTTACAACCTCTGTGTCACTAAACAACTGTAGTCAATAACTTTTTGTCTTAATTTGGGCTAACTCTTGTTGGTCTGCTTTCCTTGCTCTATAGTGAACTTTGTTAGGATTTATTTTTAATATATCCTATTTTTATTTTTGACATTTTAATTGGACATGGGAATTTTCTTAATAAGATTTAAGGATATGCCCAAATTGGTGGTTGCGTTTTTGGAAGGTGCTTTGGATTTGATTTGGAAAGATAATCCTAATAAGTATTCTGTTTTGGTTGATTCCTTATCTAATACAATCCTTATTTGAAAGGGAACCTTTTAAGGAAAACTAGGAAAGATGGCGTGAATAAGGTGGATTTGCTTGCTGACGTGGAAGAGCTTGTAGGGCATCTTTCTTTTGATGTGAATCTTTGATTGCTTGTGGTTGCGTAAATTTATGGGCTTTTCTGTGAGAAACCGTGGGTGCAAAATTGGCTTGAAAGGGCTGTTACTTTTGGTTGTGTGTGAAAAAAATTGTATGAGATAATGCTGTGGGCTGCGGCGTTCTTGAGGCTGTTTATCTCTTGATTGAGTTGATTTACGCAAGTTTTTTTTACAGCAGTATAGTCCCATTAGTTTTATCTCTAGCAAGTAGTTCAAGGGCGATGTGCAGTTAATGTTGTTGCTGGATGATTTGAGTTAATTGGTTTTTTGTTGGTGCTGCCATTTGGTCTTTCGGTGAAGAACTTCAGATTCGAAATTGTTGCGTCTTTGTTTTATTTGTCTTTGTTTTTGAGTAGAAATAGTTAGAAAAATCCTCTTACGAGGTTAACACGAGTCGGTCGTGTTATTGGGCATGAAAATCTTTCACGAGTAGTTAGGTTGTGGGTTGGTTACATAGATTGGGTCTTACGGGGTAGATCAATCGTGTGTAATTTTTGTGAACTATAGTGAAAGAATTTAATCTGAGTGAGGGCCCCGCAGACGTAGGCAAGGTGTGCCGAACTGCGTTACCAAATTTCTGGTATTTTTATTATTTTGTTCTGCTTGTTTTTATTTTGTTGGTGCCAAGGAAACTTGCTAAAGAAGTTTGCGAAACAAATTAACCCCCTTTCAGTTTTTCAATTATGAATAAGAAAATAATTAAGTATATGCATCGAAATTCAAAAATTAGCAAGCATACACGATAAAATTACTATGGACGTTAATAACCTTATAATATAATTGGTTAATATATTGTGTTTTACCTACCAATTTGTAATGCCAATTTAGAATTAATGATGTTGTGAAACAACAATTTAATAATAAAATTATTGAATTATTGTAATACGTTTAATGAATAGAATCTTAAAAAGTTGTAAGATAATTAGTATATTATGTAACATTTAATTTGTAAAATTAAGAATGGAAATACAACAATTAAATGATTATAATTAAAAATCCAAAGAGTTGATGATAACAATCAAAGTATTAATCATCTCAATTTTATTTAAATAACATGAAATTTAAATTGCAAAAATCCTATATATTATAAAATGTTCTAACAAGTTTAATATGGATATACATATATACAGACGCAGAATCTGTATAAAAACACCAATGTTCTATGTAGCTCTAGTTCTTTGACGCCTGGCAAGGTCAGACCTTTGACATGGGGACTAACATCCCAAATCCCAGTCCAAGCATTTGCTTGAATCTCCCATCAGCTGAAGGCCTTCAAGGTAATGGGACAGCCACTTCTCAGTCTGGGAATATGCGCCTTCTTTTCTAGGCTGGAATCCATATCATCAACTGTCCACCTACGTAATGGGAAAAAAGCAAAACATCATATACAAACTTAAAAGGAACATAACATGGTACACAATGCACAAAACTCGCATGGTCCACTCACATGTATCCACTGGACAGCCTGTGCAGGAACACCAACATTGTCACTTTCGCCATGTTCATTCCTAAACATGTCCGGGGTCCCGACCCAAAAGCTATAAAACTGTATGGTTTTTGCATTTCCTGAAACATGAAATCACGGTGGGTATCGTTGTATTGTTCAGATTTATCTATTAGCCGTTTCTGGACTCAAAACCGAGTTGTCTTACTTAGGGATGATGGGGATACCACAGAACCAAAAAACTTGTTATAATATACCTCGAATCTGGAAGGGTTGAATTGCAAAGGGTCCTTGTACAATTCTGGATCGTGGTGTATACAAGTTGCATCGATGTTTACATGCCAACCTTTCTTTATCTCAAAACCTGAAAATACGCATGACTTCAAAAGTTCATGACCAGATATGGTAATAGTGTCCAGAATTGAAAGTGGAGGTTTTTATTTGTTAAGATGTTATAAGCACTTCTGATCTGACATGAGTTAAGATGTGGAGAAACTTGCCGTCAATTGTACAATCATTTAGTGCAACTCGCGGAAACCATAACAGGACATTTGACATTCTCAATGTTTCTTTCACAACCTGGACCGAATATGAAAATAAATGTCATTCCATACCCTATATGGCTATATATGTTCGTATAAGATATAAGCTAGAGGATAGTTTTGCCAAAAAAAATTTAATATTTGTCATATATCCATTATATTTTCATCGGGACTTCCCAGAATAGATGTTGCTATATGGTTTTGAAACTCTGACCTTTAAGCCAAAAGACATGCCGTTAAGATCTTCCAGGGCAAGTGAGTATCCTTCTCCCTTATTTTTCCCAATAACGAGTTGTTCTTCCTGAGAACAAATAAGCTTATTAGTCATAATCCCATAATGTGAATAATGTGAAACAAAGCTAGTTAGGATAGAATGAACGAGATGCTTGGAATTATACGAATGAAACTACTGGTCAACGTGCCTTTTCCCTTATCTAAAGATTTGGACTTTTATATTGCTGACACGTACCAGAACAGTGAAATTCCTCTTCTGTTTTTCTTTTTACTAATTAAGAGGGGGAAAAAGAAAACCTATTTGCCTTCATTTTGATTCATTCTAGCCGCTGTTAACAGTTCTTCTTGTTGATAATTTTGTATTGTTGGTTTTGCTAATTAGTTGGCTAAACAATCTCACCCTGAGCTTGTCTTGTGCTTCTTTATTCTCATCCAGGAACTTGACGCTCCACATCATAGCAGCAGCAGTTGTGGTCTGACCGGCGATTATCAATGTTAACAGGTTATCCATGATCTCTGAGTCATCAAGTTTTTCGCTTGAAGGGTATGAATCTCTTTGTAACATGGATTGCAGGAAATCATCCTGATGCTCCGTTCCATTTCGTCTTTTCGCTATTATCCCTCCGAAGGTCTCCATGAGCCTTTGGCGGGCCTGTAGTCACCCATCATACATATATATATAGTCGAGAGCTATGATTTAACATAAAACCTCTCCTTCATTTAAATCTCATGCATACCTTGAGGCCTTTGTAGTATCTGGTTCCAGGAATCATGACAGGAAATGATAACATGCCATCTGAAACAGCAGTGCAATCTTTCTCTATCTCCCGTAACAAGGATTCATCGCTAATACTCATGAGCATATTGCACATCGCATCAAAAGTCATCTGCAAACATAACTTGATTAGTCTATGTATCATTCTACCAGATTAAATCGCTACAAGGTAGTTCATCCGGCTTCAAGCCACTATTCAAGATTTTCTAACTTCCCTTCTCGATTCAAAATATGTTGTTAAGCATGAAAGGTAGCTTCCGGCTTAAATCCAGATCAGCAGTTCATCACTGACAGTGTTAATGTTACGGTTTGATCTAATTGCAAGGTATGAGATTTGAATCCCATATTAGTTAAATACAAAATTGATATGAAATTTATAAAAATTTTGGGTTCTCTACCCTCATAAGCTAGCTTTTGGGGTGTGGCTCTCCTAAAGTCCTTATCAATTGGTATCAGAACCGCTCTTGAAGTGGTGCCCCATGGAGTGGTGACCTGAAAGTGTCAGCCGTAACCAACATGGCCTTGACCAATGAGGACATTGGTCCTTATGGAGGGACGAATGTTACTGTTTAATCTAATTGCAAAGTATGGGACTTGAATCCCATATTAGTTAAATACAAAATTGATATGAAATTTATAAAGACTTTAAGCTCTCTACCCTCGTAAGCTAACTTTTGAAGTGTAACTCTCCTAAAATCCTTATCAGTTAACACGTGAAATCTACATGGTGAAGGGCAGCAAGTTTTAGGAAACTAGTAATACTAAGTTCTAGCAATTATGCTTACTGGATGTTTCTTTTGACAACAGTAACTAAATGGGACTAAAAAGGTCTAGAATAGAAGATCAACCCTACTCAAACTTTCTCAACTTAATGACTTTAGCATTCATCTTTTCGAGAGTTGGCAAGAAATAGAAACTGTGATAATTGTGACTAGCTAGAAGCTTAGACAACACTTAAATAGAGAAAAGCGCAACAAATAATACAGAAATAATACCACTTACAAGCCAAACTAAATGAGGCGAAAGAAATCCATTTAATATTATTTATCTACCTTCATGCTGAAGTCAAGAACCATAAAGCTTTTGCCAACTTCTGCAACTTTCTTAAGCCTCTGAGACAACATCTGATCGAACTTGGAGACAAACTTAGACAAAGAAGGCATAGAGAAAGGATCAGAGAGGAGGCGTCTAATCCTTTTATGACTCTCTTGGGGTACACAAAGCAAGCTCTTCTGTCCAACGGCATCCGCCATTGATTTAACATAACCCTTGTTGAATTCCGCGAAGTCATTGGAGAATATCTTCCTTGCACCCTCCGTACTTGGAACAAACACGTGAATCTTTCCAAATATCCTGGTCCTGAACCACTTGCCATACCTGTTTCAAATATGTAATCAGTTCTTGTACTCGTAAAAAAAAAAAAAAAGCAGTGGACGTGCAAAAAAGAAACGGCAAAGCATGAGGCGTAATTGGTAAATATATTGATAGGATATACCTAAATGGACGTGCGTCTTAGGTAGCACTAGCCAGAATATATAGAGAGAAGACGAACGACACATATAACTATACTAAAATTTAGTAAAAGAAATCTTTAATGTTGATAAACGCAAGTCATGCTCTTTTAGCTACAGCTTATTTTGCAATTCATGTGTCATACTGCAATTCCTTGTAAAAGTAAATTAGTATATTGTAAAAACTTAAATGTAGAGTTTATTATTTGGAAATGAATAGAAGAGTAAATCGTATGTCTTAATTATAATAACGACTTGTAATCATAACAATCATTAATTGTAATTTTAATTTCCATATCTTATTTTAGTATTAGTAAATATGAAAATTTTGGCGTTAATCAAATAATTGTTTTCAACATTGTACAGCATAGGCCTTTGCTAATCTTCTCTCGCTGTTTAGGTATATTATGAATCACCGAATTAGTAGACTAATGTGACTAACATTTATATATATTTGGATATATGTTGTTAAAGCTATATATGCTTAACCAACATTCTTACTTACACAACATTAATTATATAAGAGCACCTCGGTTGTGAATCTTCATAGATGGGTGGATTGAAAATATTATATTCACAAATCATATCCTCCCTCAGAGTCAGGTAGGATTGAGGTCTTTAATTGGGATTAATTATGAACATCAACATAACTGGCCCTTTGAGAATTGTAGTTATTAACGTGCATATCATAAGAAACTTACCCAACTCATCAAGCATATGTTTTAGCTAGATGAGTGCAGTGCAGCTTACGTATGCTAGCTAGCTTCCTTGTATTGTCTTTATATATTGCACGACAACTAATTAATCAAATGAATTGGACTGCGGGGTCCTAACATTGAATTATGAGGTCCTCAGGCTCAAAGCGAAACTTATAAAGCTTAGAGACCATTGTAAGTGGTTTTGTCCTCATAAGTACGTATCAGAAAATGCAATGTTTATGTTTTCCGATTTAAGAAAACAAAAAAAGGAAATGAAGATGTTAGTGAATATATAAAACTAATTGAGTTGGCCTCACACAACAGCTTAAACTATTGTGGTGAAATAGTCACTTAACAGAGGAAATAAATGAACTGTCCTTCTGAGTGTTGGTGACAAAAAAACTTGGACCAAACAGTACGAAAAATGTGTTGATCGATCTTGTTGAAAAGTGAATTCAGCTTATAGATTGAATATCCCGTTAGTTACCTAAGCAGGAGGCCAAAAATGAGGGGCAATATCTCATGTTAAATCTATATAAAGAAACACAGTTAAAACTGTGGAAAAAGAGCCGGATCTTGATTATTGACCTGGAAAGCATATATAATTAAGAACAAAAGAGATTGGTAAAAATTTATCACTAACCATGATCGTCGGAGTCTGACAAAGTCATAGCAACCTCTGGTGCTATTTGTGGCAGAAAGAAACGAGAACGTTTCACCTACAAAAGGCAATCCAAGGCTGCCAGGGATGTCTTCTCCGTGATCAACTCCTGAGGCTCTTCTCAAAGCTTTGGATAGAACATAAGTTATTGCTACTGAGAAAAATGCAACAGCGATTAGATCATAGTTTTCCTTTACAAGCAAGACAAGATCTTCCTCAGCTAGTTTCAACATCATCAACTTTTTTAGAACTCCAATATGTGTTTAAGGAAAACTTCTTCTGGTTGTGTTCACATCGCCTCTATGATCCCTTTTTTATACAAGGATAAGAAAGAACCTACGCCTTAAGGAGACAAAACCCAAAAAGGTGCCAACTGCCAACATTTCTTTTTATGTGCATAGCATCTTAGAGGGCATCTTTAGGCACTCAGATGGTAAGATTCATGTTAGTAGAAGACGATCTCTTTGTTCCCTCTAAAAAAAAAAGAAAAAATTGGTGTTTGGACTTGTTAGTTGAGCTGAGACCATCTTTGAACGAATAAAACAGTAGATTAGGCTAATCTTGCCTTTACTTAATTGTGATTATGATGGAGACATGCATCAAATAAAAAATACGGGTTTAGGTAAATGCTAAGATGCTCCCAACAAAGGTTCCAAAATGCTTTTGTCGTGTCTAGTACAAGTTTTTGGACATACTACTACTCTATGGCATTATATATATTGCATCAGCAGTTTCCATTTTTTTTTATATAATCGATCTTAATACATTAAATTAATTGTTGAAATCATTTTAATGATTATATTAATTAAAATTTTGGATAAGTTATTGAATTTAAATCAAGCACTTAGATCGATTTAAGTTAGGATTTAAAAAAGCTAAATTGTAATAATTACAATTAATGTTAATATGTTAAAACTATCTATACCATATATAGTTGGCATCAACAACAATACTAACAATCACCATAAACCCTATAATGCAGCTTAAACTTGTAACAATTGCATTTGTAAGCCACAATTTAAGACCTTACTGCTCCCCTGGCAACATATCAGATGCCGGATAACAGGAATTACAGATAGTTGGAAATGCCAAAGCGGTGGTGTTGTATTAGGCCTTAGTGGGCGTGGCTTGGGTTGATTTAGAGAAAAGGAAGGAGGACCACTTTGGAAAAGGTTTTAAGAATGTTGACCTAGGTGCACTGTGGTACCTTCAGTTAATATATTTCGTTTTCTAAAATGTATTTTCCTTTTATATTAGTGCTCAAAACTCAGATGGGAACCTCCATTCGAGGTAGTGCTCTTTGACTAATGAATCCATTTCATGATAACAATTTGTAATATCAGTCCTTCTTTTGTTGTCAATCTCATATTTTGATTCCTCAATTTGTGCTTTTGTTTATTACACAAGACACGAATAGATATCGTCCTAATTATTGTTAAATAATTGTTCTATTTCATAATTAAATAATGGTCCTTGATTACAATAAAAGTTGGCGTATTTAAGAACTGATACAGAATTAAAACGACACAAAAGTCAGGATGAAATTGGAAGAAAATAGAAACTAAACAAAATGAAGACTAAAAGACAAAGTCTCAAACCATTACTGTATGAAAGAGGCAGCGCGCACTGCTGTAAAATAGTTGATAACTCCTGAACGGGTGCTAAAAACTAGAAAGCACAGATTGAGATTGAAATGATGTGGTTACCAGTCATGATTACGGGTGAATACTATAACCTCAAAAACAGCCATTATAAGTGGCTCGACCTCAGGCCCGCTGCTCAGGTAATGCCATGTGTTGCCAGCATTCAGGCTGTAATATATACTTTTGGATTACAGATTTTTTTTATACAACATACATACATACATACCTATATACATACACTCTGGACTCTAGTGGTGGATATGAAGGTGAAAAGCTGATTGAATCGGGTACATGTTTTTGTCATGAGAAAGGAGAGGAACATTTGAGTGATTGCTATTTTTCATTGGCAGTTTCTTCTTATTATTGTTCCTGTGGGCCTCTATAATAATATCATCAAGCTTGCAATATTGTGAATAAGAATAATAACACAAGCCCATGAGTTTGTAGTTTAGTTTAAAGGGAAAGGAACTCCAAATGGCCAAAGGCCCATGGATTTTAGGCTTTCTTGGCTCAGCTTACCAGCTCACGGTGTAACTAACTATTGGTTCGTCAATATTGAAGAACGCCACAACCTTTGACCATGAATAAAGAAGAAACGTCTGCACGACCCACCGACAAACCATGTTCACATCACTTGATCTCCATTTCTAGTTGTTTGTTTAAGAAAATGGCCTCCAAAAGTCCCTACACAAGTTCTTGAGACTTGGTCAAATAGTATGGTCTGGCACGGGGCTCAACTTCAATTTTCTCTTGAAACAAACTAGATGAGACAGACTTCGTCCAAGTCATAACAAGATTCCATAACGAGTCGTTAACTTAGAATCCTTGGCTTGCATGTTCTTGACTTTTCAGATGCTGAAACCCGTTTAGAATCCTTGGCTTGCAAGTTCTTGACTTTTCAGATGCTGAAACCTGTTGGATTTGAAACTTTCTAGAGACTCCCTAGTCTTTCTGGTCAACTGCGTTCCGTTCTTCCATTAAGAACTCTTTGTATATATGGATTTCAATTCCATCCTTCTTTCATATCTTATTCTTACTTACGAGAACATACATCTTGGCACGATCACATTTTCAAAATCACATGAACATGGATACTTCATCAAGCGAAGCCAAGCTAGCCACCGCAAAGACCGTCCTGACCACGGCCGCGTCCGTCGCTGGAACGTTGATGCTTGCTCGAACAGTGGCTCAAGATCTTTTGCCTCATCAGTTCCAAGACTACTTTTTCTTTAATCTTCACAAATTTTTCAGTCGCTTCTCGAACCAACTCACCATTGTCGTCGATGAACACGATGGACTTGTCAACAACGAAATCTACGAGACCGCCAATATTTACCTGGCTAGCAAGATTTCTCCATCGACCCAAAGACTCAAAGTGAGTAAACCAGAGAACGAGAATAACTTTATTCTGAAAATGGAACAAGGAGAAGAGATAGTAGATGTTTTCCAAGGTGTAAAATTCCGGTGGGTTCTAGTCTGCAGACAAGTTGAAAGAGCAGGCTTTCACGGTCGTCGTGATTTTAACTCATTAATGTCAGAAACGAGATCATTTGAGGTCAGTTTTCACAAGAAACACAAAGACATGGTGCTTCAATCTTACTTTCCCTACATTGTCAAAGAAGGAAAAACTATAATGCTAGATAACAAAACACTCAGAATTTTCACAGTTGACTGTAACATGATGTATGGAAATCCAGCTGATGCGTGGCAACCTGTTAATCTTGATCATCCTTCCACTTTTGCAACCCTGGCTCTGGATACAAAAGTTAAGGATACGATCTTGAAAGATCTTGAAATGTTTGTGAAGAGGAAAGATTACTACAGGAAAGTCGGTAAAGCTTGGAAAAGAGGGTACTTGCTGTACGGACCTCCTGGGACCGGTAAGTCGAGCTTGATCGCTGCGATGGCGAATTACTTGAACTTTGATATTTACGACTTGGAATTAACTGAGATAAGGTCGAATTCTGACCTTAAAAGATTGCTTGTGGCCACTGCCAATAGATCCATAATAGTGGTGGAAGACATAGATTGTACAATTGAGTTTCATGATCGGTTGGCACAATCAAGAGCTGCACAAAATCATGATTATCCACAAGAAAACCAGGTTAGCCTTCTTGCTATATATTATTGTGTCCTTCCTTTTTGATTTCCCCTGTTTTTGTTAAGGGCAATGCTTTATTTTCAATCTCTTTTTTTTTATCGATTGTTTTAGCGAATGGCTTTTGAATCTTGGACAGTTTACATTGTCAGGATTCCTAAATTTCGTAGATGGGTTATGGTCAAGTTGTGGGGATGAACGGATAATAGTGTTTACTACTAATCACAAGGACAAGCTAGACCCAGCATTATTGAGACCAGGACGCATGGATGTCCATATCCACATGTCCTATTGCACGCCTTGTGGGTTCAGGGTTCTCTCTGCTAATTACCTTGGGATTAAAGATCACAGGTTATTTGAAGAAATTGAAGATTTGATTCAAACAGTTGAGATCACTCCTGCAGAAGTTGCAGAGCAACTGATGAGGTGCGAAGAAATTGAGAGTGTGCTCGTTGAGCTAGTTGAATTCCTCAAATCTAAAAAGCAAGAAAATGAGAAGGCAAAGGCTAAACGAAGACAGGAGGATTCTACAGTTGAAGTAAAGGATACAGACAACCAGGTTGATGACGACTTGACTAGTAGTTGGCATGAAAAAAAAAAAGAATAGGTAAGGAAGGAAAAAAGATATCGGTAATATATTATTATTGAGTAAGAAATATTTTCATATCCCTTTTAAAATAATACTTTGTATTCTTTAATATAGTCACATTCATTTCATTCCTTACTGTATTCATGTTTATTTTGAGATTAGACCATGATCCTCTCTGTTGTACAATAATAGCCCAAAGATGTTGACGACAACCCAATTTCTTTCACATTACTCCTGTCTGTCTGCAGTTAAGGTAACACATGAGTTGGTATAGAACAAATTTCCACGTGAAAAGGCATGTCCATGTATGTCTGCCCCATTCGCATGTTCATCCATTTTCATCAACAAGAAACTTCGGATTTGGAGTACAGCTGATTTCAACTGTGCACTTCACCTGTACTTCTGATCAACAAGAAGCTTTGGATTTGTAGTGTACAGTTGAATCCATGACTTATGTTTCTCCAGCCAATCCTCAAATACACAACTACATAAAACTTTTCAGATATTTTCAGCAGTCTAAAGCGATGAACTTTTGCTTTTGAAGTTAATCTTCGGTGCACTAGAGTCACGTTAAACTATAGGCTTGACCATGACCTTTGTGGAAATGCCTTTCCTTCCATGGCCGAAAGGTTGTAAAATGATGGGCCATTCAGCTGCAAATTCATTATGCTTATTTCTTATTCAAAAAGGCATCCAAATACATCTTACTACCCTTCTCTGATTCACACAAAAGTAAAAAACCAAAGTTGGATTTTGCACCAAGTTCGAGATATCTGCTAACTTTGGACTAAATTGTTAATTTTCAAGGCAAGAAAACAAGTGATCCAAGTATCCAACAGGGTCAGTTTCAACTTTTCTAGTCTCGTATTCTTCTACCAACAGATCTGCGTCATTGTGCAATTCTTTTTGAGTCTCCTATTACAGTCAACCGCAAGTTGTCTAATTCCTTTGAAAAGTTCTTTTTTTTTTAGATTATAAAATTAGGATCCTTTCTGAGGTGTCCACTCATGTCAATTAGAACCTGACAAACCAACGAAAGTACCTGAAGAAATATATCCTCTGCGCCTGAAGACTGATAAAGTGTACCTAAGACTTCTTCGTCATGGACACATACCCCAATTCATGAAAGGAAACCCATCATACACGAGTTGTTTTGAACTTTACTTAAATGTCTCCCAAGACGCTGAGAGCGGTAAAATGGGAAACTTTTTCCCTTGGAACTTTTATAAGACAACTAAAACTAGTTTCATGATCGGTTGGCACAATCAAGAGCTGCACAAAATCATGATTATCCACAAGAAAACCAGGTTAGCCTTCTTGCTATATATTATTGTGTCCTTCCTTTTTGATTTCCCCTGTTTTTGTTAAGGGCAATGCTTTATTTTCAATCTCTTTTTTTTTATCGATTGTTTTAGCGAATGGCTTTTGAATCTTGGACAGTTTACATTGTCAGGATTCCTAAATTTCGTAGATGGGTTATGGTCAAGTTGTGGGGATGAACGGATAATAGTGTTTACTACTAATCACAAGGACAAGCTAGACCCAGCATTATTGAGACCAGGACGCATGGATGTCCATATCCACATGTCCTATTGCACGCCTTGTGGGTTCAGGGTTCTCTCTGCTAATTACCTTGGGATTAAAGATCACAGGTTATTTGAAGAAATTGAAGATTTGATTCAAACAGTTGAGATCACTCCTGCAGAAGTTGCAGAGCAGTTGTTGAGGAGCGATGAAATTGAGAGTGTCCTCGTTGAGCTAGTTGAATTCCTCAAATCTAAAAAGCAAGAAAATGAGGAGGCAAAGGCTAAACGAAGACGGGAGGATTCTACAGTTGAAGTAAAGGATGCAGACAACCAGGTTGATGACGACTTGACCGCTTGTTGATCAAAAATTTTAGGGGTGACTGGTAGTTGGTATGGAAGAAAAAAGAATAGGTAAAAGAACGAAAAAAAGATGTTGAAAAAATATACGATTGAATGAAGAGTATTTTTATATCCTTTTTAAAATAATACTTCATACCAGAAGCTACGTTGATTTAATTCCTCACTTTGTTTTTTAAGTAAAAGATTAACAAGCAAATACATTGACACGAGAGGCAAAACGAAACTAACCCAAGCCAACAGACTTATCCCGTACACTCGAATCCTACTAGCCTTTCACCATCAATGCCTAAAGGAATAGAATTATCTGAAACTAAAATAGAATCTAAACATGAAGACTAACACTCCAATGATGAAGGTTTGCATATAATAAGGCTATCATTGCAAGTGAGTGAGTCGCCTTATTGGCAATCCAATGCGTCCAATGGAAGGACAGATGAAGGAAATGTCGCTTGAGTGAGAGACAGTCAAGAGCCAAAATTCCAATCTCAAAATTATTCGAAGTTGGAGCTAAAATAGCTTGAACAGCCGTCAAACAATCAGACTCCACAATGACATAATCAATTTGTTTTTCTTTTAACCAAGAAAGGGCTTCTCTTATCGACATAAGCTCAGCAAGAACTGGGTCAAGAAGAAAAGGATAATGACCTGAAATAGCAGCAACAAAACAGCCTCTATCGTCTCTAAGAACTGCAGCAAACCATGTGGCATTCTTATCTTGAAAAACAGCCGCATCGACATTACATTTTAGGAAACCCTCCGTTGGTCTAGTCCATCCAGAATTGATAGCTCTAAAATCCCCAGTCATGCTAGTAACCCTCTTAAAAATCCCCCGAGAAGCCTGCCAGTCTTTAAGAAAATTATCAGCGAAATTAACAATCATGAGAGAGGGGATGTTCTTACCTTGCCATACTCTTAGATTTCGATGGTACCAAATGCTCCAAAGCGTGGCCAGCAGACGTTCAATGCTAGAAGCCGACGAGTTGTTTAATATCTGCATTAGGAACGAGCTAACCCCATTACATGGGAAACGCCAGTCCATCAAAGACCAATCTTCTTTGGCTTTAGGATATGCCACAAGCACATGGTTTAAATCTTCTGCATGGCCACAGATATCACAGGCGGTGTTGAGCATAACACCTTTTCGACGCAGACGATCTTTGCAGGGGAGAAAATCGCGAAGACAACGCCATACAAAGTCCTTGATCTTAGGAGGTATAGCAAGAGTCCAAAACCGATTCCAAGGACCCTTAACGAAGAAGTTAACAGTATCAGTGAATATAGGAAGAGCCAACTTATACCCTATTTTGACTGAGTAAACGCCATTCGACTATGATGCCAGATAAGTTGATCTGGCGGTTTAGAGCGAGCGATTAGGATCCTGGAAACACGCCCAACATCATAAGGAGTTAGCAAACCTTCTAGCATCTGTATGTCCCACCCTGATCCCTCCTCATTAAACAAGTCTCACACCTTGACATCACCGAAATCCTGGATGAACGGGGAGGTGATGAAAAAATTGTTGGCTTCATTGATCTATGGATCGGCAAAAACATTAATCGAGGAGCCATCCCCCAGTCTCCATCTAACGCCTTTAAGTAGGATATCCTTAGCCGCAAATATACTCTTCCAAATAAAACTTGAATTGGGACGTTCCTTGGCCTCCAGGAAACTACAAAAAGGGAAGTATCTTGCTTTGAAAATTTTGCTCAATAGCGAGTCAGGAAAAGCCATAAAAAGCCAATCTTGTTTACCAAGCATGGCTAGGTTAAAACAGTGAAGGTCCCTAAAATCCATTCTCTCATATTTCTTAGGAACACAGAGGCGATCCCAACTTGCCCAATGAATTTTCTTTTGGTTATTTGTTCTCGATCCCCACCAATAGGCATTCATCGTTTTCTGAATTTCATTGTAGGTACCTTGGGGAATGTTGGAGCTCGAACTTTCGGTGGAAATTAGAAATATTAAAATGAATTTAAATGGAGTGTTTTTGTATATGAATTGTGTTAGAGATGTTTTTGTTCTTTAAGAAAATTAATGAAAAAAGAATTGATTAGTTTTGATGACTTTGATATTTGAGTAGTTTTGCATGGGTTATAAAAGTTAAAGTGAATGAGTTGATTTGAAATGGAAGTTGAAAATCAAGAAATAAAGAGAAAAAGTGTGAGTATTTGAAGAATTAGGAAAGTTTGACTTTTTGGGGATAAATAGTTGACTTTTTGATTTAGGCAGAATTCGAGAAAATGATCTTCATGAAACTTGTACCTTATGTTGAAAGCTTTCTGTCACCATAAAGTATGATATTTTTCGATATCGGAATTGAAAGTTATGATTTTTCGAAGTTAAGGATATTTTGCTTTGTTTTGGAAAAATACTTTTAAGTATAGATTTGTGTGTATTGTGCTTTGAAGCCAATCGCCGTACTGATGTGGTCTGAATTAAAGTTTGGGACAAAGTCAATCTTTGCTATAAAGTATGAATTTTTTGGATGTGAGAGTGGAAAGATATGAATTTTTGAAGTTTGGATTGTGTTACGTGTTGTTTAACATGACAGAATCTTTGAGTGAAAAATTGATCTAATTAGAGGTTGAGTATGCCTTTAAGTGCTTCATGAGAGTTTTAGATTATGTTTTGATCTTTCCATTGATGTAAAGTATGGAAATTTTGGACATTGGAATGTGGAGTTATGATT
>JAOSBP010000206.1:8039455-8050767 GCA_027563825.1 Erythroxylum mucronatum
CTAATTATTTTCTATTTTATGAAAAAATTTTCTAGAAAACTAGAAAATTTTCTGAAAGTAAACGCAACCAAAATGTTTCTCACCCTCATTTCCAAGTGAAATTTCCTTTACTAATCAGTTTTTAATTACTCTTTTTAGTTTTTATTTTTATGTTTGATTGTTAATGATATATAGTTATATTTTATTATAATAATAATTATATATTAAACAAAAATTACAAATATATTTTTTCTGAATTTAAAAATAAAAACAAATAGCATATTACATAAGATGAGTATGCAATTGTATTAGAAACCAAATAAAAATTGGTCTAATGCAATATAATTTCTATAGACAACCAAATAAACAATTGTTCAAATAAAAGGAGCCTTTCGAGTCAAATTTCCATGTTAACATCAAATTAATATAAACCAATCCATCTATGGAGCCTTTCAAGTCAAATGTGGTTTCAAGGTTCTATCTGCTTGCCAACATGTGCTACCCTACCACCGAAATTTCTTCTACTACGTACTACGTATTTCATAAGTTTGGCTTTACTAATCCTGGAGCAGGAACAACAATGGTTAATACCACCTTCTAAAAATCACCGTAGACAGACACACAATAATCCCTTCTCTTCCCTTCTCTTCCCAAAAGGAGGAACCTGCCCTGTTCATGTTTCACACAAGACACATTTCAATTTTCTTCCTTGAAATGACACTACAAAAGCGAGGCGTCCCTTCCTCTTAGACATTTGATTACAAGAATCTAAAAGGGTTAAAGACAAGACAAATATGGTAGACCAAAGCATGTTCTTTGTTGTACATTTCCTTCATCATTCAACAAGCTTTCTCTTGCAGGCATTATCCTTATTTTCTTGGAGTTCCTTTGTGATGAAGCATCTACGGTTTCATCTGTATATGGTTCCAACTTTGTTTTCTTCATCCTCAACCCATTCTTAGTTTTGTTCCCAGTTCAATGCATACCTCTGCTATTAGGCTAAACACTGACTACCCACCAAGTCATTGTGTGTCCTTGCCACTGACCACTGTCTGAACCATAAAGAACATAATTTAACCTTATAAGGCTGTATCTTTGTCACCATGTTGCCATTTTCAAACATGTCATAATCGGCATCCACATTGTTCTCTGCTTACGCCTCCTTTGCAGGATCAATGATGTTGTTGCGATCCGTGGCCAATGAGCTGGTCCCTTATGAGTGTCGCCTGTATATTTACTCGGCAATTCACTGTAACATATAACATGAACCTTATTATGTGTCTTGAATCGTTCGTGAAAGGAATAAACGAAGTAAATGCGAAATACCTTATTGTGATTCCGTTAGAAGTTCAGAGGAGCTTTTCGAGGCTGTAACGAGCTCGAATTCACTGGGACTTGCACAAGAACTCTTCATTGATACGTGACTAATGTCTTTCTACAGTTTTCTCAATACGTAAGCTCTTTTAACAAATCAGAGAATCCGTATGCTTACGAATGATATGAACAAATGCAGGAGACCTTAACCTATATATATAGCGTCCATATCGGGCTTCCCCATCACAGGTCCAATATCGGTCTGGTCCATACTAATTAGGATCTATTTTCCTCCTGGACTTTGACCCATTGACTTAGATTATTTATTAAGCCACTTTGTTAACTTTATTCAGATCAAATTATGTAACTTAACCGATAAGTTATTGAAAATCGATAAAACACAATTAATTGTGTCCAAATTTATGAAAAATGTCTTGTTGGATCCCACACCCCACACCCCACCCTTCGGTGTTTGCAGGTTATACTGCGGCGTGTGTTTGGGGGTTATACCCCGGCATCCAACACAAATCAGTATTGTCCTCTTTGGTCATGGGTGGAATCCACGATTCGAACCCATGACCTCAAGGTTTTGTTTCACTTTAAGTGAACGCCTCTCACCATTGAGCCACACCCATGACCAAAGAGGACAATACTGATTTGTGTTGGATGCCGCGGTATAACCCGCAAACACACGTTGAGATATAACCCCCAAATACACGCCGCAGTATAACCTGCAAACACCGAAGGGTGGGGTGTGGGGTCCAACACAGGGGAAGGCAGATCATCCTTGGGCCGACAAAGTCCGTTAGGCGGACTTGATGTCTGTTTAGCGGACCTTCTCAAGTCTAGGAAGTGAAGTTGGCAGATAATATCTGTTAAACGGACATGATGTCTGTTAAGCAGACCTTCTCGGATCTCTGGAGTGGAATTGTTCAGACAATGTCCGTTAAACGAACATACATTGATCATTTAAAAAATGCGCACTTTTGACCCCTTCAGTTGACAGAATCTCTCCTCGGAGTCTTCAAGGAAGTTGTAACACTCGGAGTCCTCTTCGAAAGCGTCCTTAAACACCCTTAATTTGACATCCATGGTAAAAGTTGTGCCTTTTTCCCCCGAAATCTATCTACTTGTACTTATCAAGCAATAAAGTTGAAATGTGTGAGAACTAACCAAATAAGGCTTCAAATTCACATAGAGATAAGTCAAATTAGTTCTAATTCATCCCAAAATCATATAAGAATAATTTTACTTATCATTATACTTTGATTATAAATAGTATGAAACTTGTAATACTTTTCAAACTGAAGGATAACTAAATTAACCTTTGATGAAATGACGATTATGGTATTCCATTGGTAAATCTTATACGTATGATTTATCATATGTAATAATAATTTATAAAACGATGGATACTTACATTTTATTATATTTAATAATGAATTTATATATTGGAGTCACATGCACTAAATGGAAAATTGATTTAAATTTTTAAAAAGTATTCAAATATAAGTGGAAATTTAGCATTGCAAATGTCAAAACACTTTAATGAGAAAGATGAAGTAAGATTTAAGTTTTCTTGGATATCTATAAGGAACAAGATTCTCCACTGAATAACTTCATAACTAAAATCCATTACAATATGAATTTATATAAGGTGGAAATATAATATTAGATATTATATGATGTAATGTTTATTTCTCTATACTTATACCTAGTACAACAATTTGCCTTTGAAAATTTCAATTAAATCAATTAACAAGATTTCATATTAGATATGAAATGGTAGGACTTGAAATGAGTTAAAGTTAATGATTTTAGGATGTGATACTTAGTTAAGCATATATTATACAATAAATTTATAACTAAAATAGATAACAGAAAGTATAAGATTTGTAAAGGTTGGATAAGATCTTATAAACTCCATTGAATACAATATTTATTTCAATGCATACTTATAAGATGACGGTTCTTAAGATAGTATATTCAAATGGAGTTAGTACGTTTGTTGAAGCATTTGATGTATAGTCGAAAGGTTATAAGATATTGGAAAATTCACTTTCATGAAGAATTTAAAGAATTTTTTAAAAGTTGATTGTGAATTTATTAAGTAAACAAAAATGTTAGTGAGAGTATAGTTGTCCTCTTCAGTGGGAGAATGTAATGACACATTACTCATAGAGAACAATAATCCATATTTTCAGTTGTTAAAGATATGATAGTCCAAGAGCAATTTTTATTAACTATAAAAGGTAACAAATTAATTCTAAAAATTACATCTATAAAGATAAATATGAAAGTCATGTACCTGTTCTAGTCCAAGTACATGGATAATGTACTAAAAGTGTTTAGTGTTTGAGATATCTGATACTTATGAAGTATTAAGGATATTCATTATTCTATGTATGAGTTGATATTTAAGTTCAAAGATATATAGGTATTAACTTCAGTTTGACATAAGTCCTAATTACAGTATATTTATCTTAAAATAACATTACTTTAAGTTAAAAAGGTTATAGTGTGGCATCAATTTCGAGCCATAATAGATCTTTTATTTAGTAGAAATGATTATTTAGACCAATAAGTTCTTTAATTAACTTATTATAGTTCCTTGCATTATTGAAATAGTAATGTAATTAAAAAATTAAGTGTCATTAGGTGTATGCAAGGAGCTAAGGTCTTATCAAAGATCTAAGTATGTATTTAGAAAGTTTCTCTTAATTTTGATGATAATTAAGATGAATGTTGTAAGATTTAAACTAATTCCACTAAAGAGAATCTTGTAGATTTCTCTAACTAAACCGCTATCTTAGTAATAACATGATCACTATATGTTGATATGATATATGATACTTAAGCGATTGACTTAGTACAAGTGAGAAATTGTTTATCTATACTCTATAATTAATTTGTTTTAGTTTTTATAAAATAAATAATTAAAGTCATTATTTATTTATGCATCTCTATTTAATTAACTAACTTATAAGAAAAACTTAATGAGACAAATATATTTTACAAATAAAATTTATGATTAGATTATAATGGAGTATTGAATAATGATTACAATTATATCATATAAAAATTATGATATTCATATTAAATTTAATTATTATCTCTAAGTTGTTCTAAATCGTTGCACTATTAAGAATGAACATTAATAGAGTAGGAAAACTAACACACGTGTTCTTTCTTATAGTCAATCTCATAGATAAAATTATGAAGATACTTAAAAAACACGTATGAGTGTATGTTAGAGAATAAATTAACGGAACTAACCTGATATGAGAATTTTATTTGAAATATTACTTGTATGTCTATAAAATTGTCACTGTGATAGTTGTATAAGTGATCATTTGTCTTGAAATCTCCAAAGTATCTTACATAAGAATTGTTGCATTTTTAGTACTACTTAGACTTATCACAGTCATGAGTAGCTCGTTTAATAATCATTGGATATAACATGAATTACATAGAGGGAGTTAGATGCTCAACATATAATTCATCACCCTAAAGTGATTAAGAAAAATGTTTTATTATTTTTTATTGGTATTGATTTAAAAAATACTTAGCCAAAGTATAATAACATGTTGAGAATAACTTTCAAATGTTAATAATAAAATCAATTACTAATGGTGAAAAACTAATATGATTGGAGTCACATAAAATAGACATTATTTTCATGCTTTGTATCTAATTGAACATTGCATGATAAAAGTATTGAATTATGTGAAAAATTATTTGAAACTATTTTGATATTTCTAATATTTGGGTAGCTATGAAATATATGGATATAAACAATCTAATTAGATAAATAAAGATAAATTAAATAAGTTTAATTTATTTAATCTTAAATAAGATTTAATTTTATAATTTATAACTATTATTAACATGTTTATGAGCCTAATATGTCACATATGAAGAACAATTGAAGAGGGAAAAGATAATTTAATCAAATTGGTCTTAATTGTGAAGTTTAATAAACTTTAAAGGTTAATTATGAAACATTTACTAAATAAAGACCAATATAAGATAGTAGATTTTAATTGAGTCTAACTATTATTTAATTAAAATTAATTATATAAAATTTAATTGAAATTAAAATTCAATTAAATTATTAAAAATCTAAACTGTATTATAAACAAATATAGCCTTTAAAAGAATTACCACTCTTTACTTAATTCTCTTTACATTAATTATAGAACTCTATCAATTAAATCGTGTGAATACCGTGAAAAAATTGGACATTTGTCCGAATTACAATATCTGAACATTTAACGTTTGGGAAGAAAACAGTAGGGCAAATAATTTAAGCACTGAATTTGAAGATGGAGAAATCGATGGTAAAAAAAGTTACCGACCATCACCAGATCCATAATAGATTGAACAATTATTAAGTCCATCAAGTTCATTTCTCTCGTAATTAAATATGATAGGTCTTTCGTGTCGGGATTGCTTTCCATTATAAGTATATACAGTAAAACTATGAGTGGGGCAGCACCATTTCTCACCAACGCCGGCACCAGGGTGGTTCACCGTCGCCCAATCGTCCCCAACTCAGCCTTCGCCTGCCCATCACCAGCCTAACCTCTCTCTGGCTAGTCATCTCATTTAACTGTTCGTCACAATTGACGAGTGTTGCCTCTCGTCGAATTGTCACAATAACGAGAACTTACCCCTATATCATCTCTGTCCCGTTCTTATATAAATAGATGGTTAAGATGAAACGAAACAGGGTTGGTACAGAAATAATAGGATAAAAGATCACGTCCTGATCAATGGAGTTTGAAAGGAGTTATAAAAAAATAGATGCAGTGAGTGTAGGGGCGTCATGTGAAAAGGGTGCCCATTTAGTTATATTAACAAATAATTAATAAAGAAATTAGATTGTACGAATTTTAAAAATTAAGACCTCAATCAAAAAATTAAAAAAAATTGAATTTGTTATACCATTGAAACTATTTATTTCCCTCTAAACTAGCATTTCATTTACCTAGCTAATCAGGAATATCTCGTTTAAGGAGACTAGACTATAATAATTATGATTATTACTTTAATGCACTAGTACTAATGATCCATCCCAGTCCCACATGGGTGATCATATAAAATTGTAACTAGTACGTCGAATGGGGCAGGCCGTACAGACAAACTACCGTTACGCATTAAGCAAGGAATACCAACCACTTTTGTTATTACATATTGGCATTGCATTGCATGTTGTCTAGACTAAGACTGGAGGTGCAGGCGCAGGCATATAATTATATGCTCTTCCTTTGGAATAAAATTTATTAAGCCAGAATTAGATTGACAATCAAGGAAAGTGACCGCAATTAATTACGGGAGATCGATGATATAATTGTGTTGGTATTGGCAGAGGAATCCAAGTAGATATTGAAGCTTCACAAGTACATATCTAGCTAGCTAGCTAGCTATATGGCAGGCGCATGGTTATATAATATTCTGTGTTTCCCTCATAAAGTATGGCAGGCGCGTGGATTCTGTGTTCACCTTTTCTCCATGTCTCGTCTCTCTGTTTTACTCTGGGCTCTATTATTGCATTTGCGTGCATCAAAGAAAGACCTATGACAACAATATGCTTTAACCACCACACATCAAAAGCAAAGCAAAGCAAAGCAAGAAGCCAACCCATGTATTCTGATTACTGCCTTTGTCGAAAAGAGATGCTAAATTGGATGGTCATGATAAATTAGAAAAAGGAGTGGTATTATCTAGTATCCTGTTCAACTAGTGTGTTTGTGCTTCCCCTCTTTTCGGGGCAAATATATATATTCATCCCTTGACTTGGTTGGTCCTCATTTATATCATTCAACTTAAAGTTGGTGGTGATGTATTTGTATTCTATTTCTTCGTGTGATATCGATCCCCAGCCCAGCCCTTCTTTTTAACAGAGCACTGTGAGGAATTTTTATAATCTCTCTCTTTCATTACACCCACCACCCACCACCCACACAAGATGATAGGATAGATGTAGAGTAAAACCTTTTACTTTTTGGGAATCCTTTTCATCAATCACTCCTTTGAATATGTATCAGCTAACCCCTTTTCCACCTTCTTAATTTCTGTGTGAATAGTATCTATATCGAGAGGCTGAATCATGATAATGAATTGGACAGACAGACAGACAGTTACAAGAAAATAAGGAATCACATTTTTTCTATGCAATTACTTTTGTGAACTTGGCAAAAAGTTAGGATGTGTTGCTGATGGGGTCAGTCCAGCTATCATTATTTCTTGTGTTGGAATGGAAATATATATGCCTCAGAAAAAATGAAAACAATGTTATTACTGTAGAAAAAGACGGGTGATGTGAAGAAAGAGACTAGATATATATATATATATGGCATCAACGTTCATGGATTTGTGGACCCTATCCTTTCGCACTGATAAAAGGGTTGGGCTACACTACACATGCATGTTCCCGGTCTCTCTCTCTCTCTCTCTCTCGGTCATTAGATATATAGGCGTACATTTATTCACCTATTCTTCTTCCTCCATCAATAAAAGAATATCAAGAGAAATTTCAAGCTCATATCGCTTTCAACGAAGAAAGATGCGTACGAGTACAAGTTGGATACATCTATCAATGGAGGACTGATATTTTAACAGTAACACCTGGCTTTCTCAATGCAAGAGTTGGTTGTATTAAGAAAAGTAGAAAGGTTGGATTGGATTGGATGTGATTCCTTCCTTCCCACGTGCCTGGAAGTTATGGGACAACTCATTTCACACTTGGTTTTTCTTTCATGACAGAAACAAACCTCTACCCATAAATTAGGTCCTGATATTATGAACTACTCTACTCTGCAAGGACAAATATTTAATGCGATATATCACCACTGACACAGGCATGACTTTATTATAGCATAGCAACCTTTTCCGGCTTGGCTTGGTTCTAGATGTGCTGGGCATTGGCATGTGGGCCTGAACCCCTGGGCATCGCCATGAATCACTGCCCTCATAATAACCAAGGTTATGTACAAATACGATGCATTACGATCACAGACCAACTCAACGTGGCCCAAGTCACATTTTCTGGTCAAGAGTTGTTGATGCGGGACCGTTGGACCCGTGATCACCAAAAGTTACTCTGATAATAAATGCCTTGTCTTGATAAGAACGAGGCTTATATTAGTTGAATCTAACCCTGCAGTTCAAATGCCTGTTTAATGCTTAGAAGCTAGCTTAACTTTTAGTAAGACAGACTTTCATTTTCATGTTGATATTCTAGAAATGCTTTAATCACAGTGGAGTGGACTTTATTGGGTAAGAAACTCCTCGCGTATGTAAGATTTAGATGCATAACTTGACTCCTTTGCTTCCGCATGGTTTTAGATGGAAGATCTAATACAAGTTTCAAATAACAAGTTGTCTTCGATGGTTTATGGTGCAAAACCCATAATGAATGGGTTTCCTGGTCCATGTCACATTTGCAACCATTAATTTAATGTAGAAAATAGAAGAGAGAGACTTAACAAAGCATAGCAAAAGTATCCATTTAACCCTTTCAATATTTTGATGAACTATTGATTTTTAAAGATATTATTGCAATAATAGGGGCGTTGCATTTCAAAAGTCAAAGGACAACCTTATATGAAGTCAATTTTCATTGTATCAGAAGATAAAAAGAAAAAGATTTGGTTTGACTTTTTAAGGCAATTGAAATTATTTCAATATATTAAAGATTGTTACATTTGAGAAGTGAAAGGTTAATCTTGACATAAAGTCAATTTTCATTGTTTCATAAGATACAAAGAAAGAGATTTGCTCTTAAGTGATTTTTTTTGTCTTAGAATCCACCATGCTAAGCATATAGCTTAGTGAGTAATAACTAAACTATGCATAAAATGACAATTAATCATATTGAATCAAGTTATAACACATTCATTAAAAGTTTGTCTTAACGAACAATTCAAACATCATAAATTTTCTAAATAGTTTGCATAGATACCAGAACTAAGTATCAGAAGAAGGCATAATCCCTTCAGATCAGAACATAATTTTGTTTATATCAAAATCAAACATATATCAGAATACAAAACTAGATGACTGCTAATCTATCAACAGAAGTGGGTAACGGAACTTATATAGGAGATACCATGATTGGTATCATAAACAGGAGAGACTTACGTCCCAATAACAGAAGACATCGAAGTGTCAATAACAAATGACACCGAAGTGTCACAGGAGCAACTGCAGACCCTTCTAGACATGCCTATTTATCCACAACTAGGATTTAACATATTCAAAAAGAGAACAGGTTTATACATTCAACAACACAGACATTCCCAATTCAATACACTCATATAGCATAAGTCAAATCAGTTCAGTATCAGACAGAACAAATGAAGATGAAACTATTTTAAATTACTCACAATTGTTTTCTTAAGCCTATTGCCTTGATGTTCCGACAGTATCCAGAAGTGGTCACGCTACTTACTCTCTTATATACATTAAAATAATTTCACATTACTATACTGCTTATGTAATTGAGTAAAAAAATGTATAAATGTATCATGTATCATGCATGTACAATGAAAACTTCTCAGATATATTTTTGTAACAAATTGATGTACTCCAATAATGCCAAAATTCACACACTCATTCACTATTCACACACTCATTCATTATTCCAGCTTTTGCTGAAAGCATCCCATTCGGGTCAATTTTGCATAATCAATAAGAGCAAGAAAATGATGTATTTCTATAATACTTTCTTCTAGACAATTATTCCTCTGTGTCTTAAGTTTCTAAAAGCACCAAAATCATTCAATTTGGTTCATTATTCTATGAGTTATGCTCAAAATACCATAGGCTGAGTACATTTGAAAGTTTGGCTAGTGCATGATCACACATTCAAATTGTACAACCTATATCTCTCAATTCAAATATCGAAAAATTACAAAATTTATACCAATTTAAAGCTAAGAGAATAAGCTACAACTTTGCTGAAGACACCTCAGTCTAGTTCGACTTAAATCAATACAGTTTATTCAATAACCACAGGATATGATTTCTGTCCCTGGTAGTACTATAGCCTAAGCCAAAACTTAATTTCATGCCAATTTTGAAAGTCTTAGAGACAGAATTAAAATTCGACTTCTTCAAGAAAGTTTTTAAAATATGACTCAAGTTTAATCTGACTCAATAATCAACTCATTTGAAATCTACAGATCAAGATATAATCACAATACCGAAGCATGTTCAATGAAAATTCTCCAGTTCATAACATTCTAACACATTTCCTCACTTTCATCTAATCAATCCTTTTCAAATCAATTCAGATGGCTCTAAATTTTTATGGAGAGAAATAAAAATATCTTAGGAGTCTATTGTTTCAAGTTCCAAGTCATTTGGAGATCAGATGACAAAGTTGTGGCTAAAAGAATCAATACAACTCAGTTTTGGAAAAAACCTTCGGGTGCACTCCTCTTCTCTTCTCTCTCTAAAACGCAGGTTTCTTCTTCTTCTTCTTCTTCTTCCATTTTTTTCATTATTTCCAGATTTTGTCACTCCTAAATCATCTATTCTACATTTCTATATCTAGTACAATCTCTAAACAAGTCAGATTCAGGTTTACACTTCAAACATCAAAAATTCGAAAATACACATATACTTCCTCTCTCTACTGTATTTTTTCCCCAGATTTTTCTCACTTCTGTCTTCTTCAATTAACACATATGACACTTAAACCAATTCTTCTACTTTCATTTTAGCTCAACAACACAAAACAAATAAAAAATCCAAGGTCCAAACTTAAACATCAAAAATTCGATTCTCATACATGCAAATTCCAGTTTCTACATTTTTTTTTCTCTATCTTACTTTCATCTGATGCATTTTTCCAACTTTCTACACTTTCATTTCATCAAAACCCATCATTTATCATCTCTATACCACGACCTCACCAAATCTTCATTTCATATATGATTGAGCCCAAGTTTACATTATTAATTGGCTGCATTTTCATGATTGTTAAAGTACTTTTTGACTCCTAATTGTGA
>JAOSBP010000206.1:8067515-8087222 GCA_027563825.1 Erythroxylum mucronatum
CATTCCTAAATTCAATCATACTTATTGTCATCGAAATCAAACAATCACTTAGCACATTCTCACAAATTCAATTTTATCCTTACACACTCGTATCAATCTTATATGCCCAGTTAAGATCCTATTACTGGGCTCTGATACCATAAATGTTAGGACCCGATCTCGAGACCGGACCCCAACCGGAGAAAAACAAAAAATGAATAGCAAAACAAAGAAAGCGAAAGATCGCGAATCGGAATACAAACTGAATCGAATCGACAAAACGGATCTCAATACTTATTAGACTGCATTCCAAACATCTATAACTGGATTACCTAGATATTGACCAAATAGTCAAACAGTAAATGCAATGTCCTATCTAGTACATAGCCCAGTTTACATCAGGCCATCCGCCATATTAGAATATGAAACATTCCTCATAATCTCTTTCTTCACTTTATTCTTTGGATACTGTATCAAAGATTATCTATCACTGTGAGAGACAAGTGTTACGACAGGTTTATTATCAACTGTATGAAACCTTTGTAACACATCCTTAATGTATGCATTCTTTGAGAGATCTGATGAGTGTTGAGATATGTCCTGGTGAATCTTAATACCTAGGACAGAAGATGCTATACTAAGATCTTTATGTCAAGGTTCTTGATCAAAAGTTGCTTAACCTCATACAACATGATCAAGTGACTTGATGTGAGTAATTTACCATCCTCATGCAATAATAGGAAGATAACTTGCTCCCCTCAACTTCATAGAACAAGCATTCTTCTGACTTTATTTTCCAAAAAGGTTTTTATTCATAGACTACTCCATAAAGGTTTTTATTCAGGAAGATGGTAATGACAACTTTTTGATGTAATTCTGTATCATCATAAGCTACAATTGCTTCTATCACTCAAAATGTATCCTACAAGGATACAAGAGGAAAGGTAACACAAAATCAACCTTTTTCCCTGAGTAAAGACTTATGCAGTTGAGCAAGTCCATAAACCATTGAACTTTATCCTAAAATCCTTTAGGTCTCAACTTTATTTATAACTGACGAGCTTGCAGTC
Organism: Erythroxylum mucronatum; assembly: GCA_027563825.1. NCBI lineage: Eukaryota > Viridiplantae > Streptophyta > Magnoliopsida > Malpighiales > Erythroxylaceae > Erythroxylum > Erythroxylum mucronatum. The sequence goes on from JAOSBP010000206.1 coordinate 8,068,565, forward strand.
CTTGATGCAAATCAACTAGCTCCCTTGACCTTACTAAGCTTCATGGCTTGCATTTCGTCATTCATCGCATCCCACCACACATCCGCATTGGGTCCAGAAACAGCTTTTGTAAAAGTAACTGGATCTGTAATATGTCTAATAACATAGTCCAGTACACCTGACAGACTATATTGTCAGATAGGATAGCAGGTCGTCTCACTCCAGTGGATTTATTTAGCCTTATTAGATCTTGTACCCCCAGGAATCCCTCAGTGTACAGGTACAGGTTTCTGTTCCTGTACAAGTACAATACAAAAAATCTAGATCTACTAAATCTAATTGTATGAGTAATGGATATGGGATAACTTTAGTATCTGCCCTGCTATCATCCTAAAGGTCAAAAGATCCACCATTATAGACATGATATTCCAGAAATTTGGTTGTTTGTGATTCCACTATTCTGGTCCCTTTTATCTACAGTAAAAATCTGTAGACGTAAAGTGGATGAGATCTTTTATTAAATAGCAATGGAAAAATGAGTATGCAATATTTCTGTATAAGGATTATCCTACCTCAGTAGAGTGGCCCTTTGCACAATTGTGTGTAAGTCTGAGTTCTTCAATTTCTAGATAGGTAGATTAGTTCTACTCTGCATTGACTTCTTTTAAATCCTTTAGGGTGCAATATGCCTTTCATCAATACACCATTTTGCTCAGAACTACTAGGCATAGTGAACTAAGCCAGTATTCTAACTAACTTTATATATCTGGCAAACGGACCTGTTAAAGTCCTGAAACATCATGTTTGTCATGATATTTTCCTCCATGGTCAAATCTGACTATTATAATGAATTGTTCTAGCTGGTTCTCAATGTTCTGACTTAAAGCAAAAACGCTTAACCTTGATGGGAATAATCACCAAAAAATGTTAGAATACTTTTAGAATTGCACAATGCATTTATATATGGTCTACCGAAATCTTTATGTATCAAACTTAACAAGTTAGAAGTATGAGTTGACCCCAATGTCCTTATTAGTCAACTTACCCTTGTGATTGTCAGTACATGTTCCAGATCATCTTAATCTAGAATTGAGAAATGGTTACCATGATCAATCTCCCAATCATAGCTCTGGAAATGTGGCTTAAACTTTTATGTCACACTATGTATGACTTCTCATTCATCAGGTCCTTTATATCTTGTTTAGCATGATAAGAAGTATATATCTAATTCAGTGTAAGACACATTCTATATGAACCATATGACAAGAAATTTGCACGTGTATGTTTTGTATTAAACAGCAACTATGTAACAGAAGTGTTAAATGTCAAGCGTTAACCTTCAGTGTTGTTAATTGATCAAAAGATCACATATAAAATGTGTCGTGTAAACCCTATGAACCTTACTATAAAGTTCAATACATATACCCCCTTATAGGTATTACTTCCATCTCCTTACTGCTGTGAACCATCAGTTCCTCATTCCCTTTATTTGGCTTTATCCTGGATATGAATTACTGCATTGTGGGACCACCTTGATCAGATGTTCCACTAAATAGTCACTTAGACTTAATGCGACTATCGCAAATTAGATTCATAATTGATAAACCATGAATAACCTGATGATCTCAGTCTTCCCTTTAAACTTCATATTTATGGTTTCTTCATGTCCAATGGGCTTTTACCAGAACTAGTTTTACCAGCGTCAACATATGGAGAAGATTTGAACTTCTACCTTTGAACTCAATGGGCTTCATCTTTTTCTTCCCTTAAGTTGCTTTGAGGACTGTAGGAGTAACAACTTGAGTTTCTCTACCTCAACAACACAATGGCATATCAAAGTATTAAAGACTCAATATCTTCACCTACTGTGAAAATAAACTATTCTTGATAAGTACTCCATTACTTCCCCTTTCCTCTGTATACTTTATAGAGAATAATAATTTCATCAAGGTACTTGTTTCAACACCGAATAAGATAGTGTACCTCTGGGAGACTTTGTCAAGAATCTTCTTTGCTATATCTGTGTTCGGAAGTTCACTTTACAGATGGTTAGGAATGGATTTCTTAATGGCCGTCAGATGTAACATGTTAGACCAATCCTAGGCTTAATAAGCTGCTTTATGAGCTGTCGAGCTCAAGAATGTAATTGGAGATGGCTTACCTGTCCATATGGCCATTTCAACCCTATCTCCATAACTTTCAAAACATCCTCCATCTAACTCTCTATCTAATTCTTTATATCGAAACCAGCAAGGGTTTCAATGGTGACACGGATTTGGTTGACTGGAAAAGTGACTTCAAGATAATAATCTTTAATTCAGCACTAATGTAGGACAACAGTAATACTAAAGCCATTAATAGTATCTTTCCTGAAAATCCAATCACACATATTATGAAACACCTTTGGGCTGAATACATAATATATGTAATTAGACTTCCACACATAAAATCGATCGGAGTACAAACCATCAACCCTCATGACACTACCACCTTTGGGTGAATAGATCACTTGAGCAATAGCCTTCCTCCATTTAATGCTTTTATGCACATCTCAAAATTTTATGCAAGGCCAACACCTTTGGGCAGAAGAACCAAACATAAAATTAGAGACATCCCTAACATGTAAGCAAAACAATTCAAAACACTGACTTGAAAGACCACTTTAGTGACTACGTTCTCATCAGCATCCAAAAAGTCTGCAAACACAAGGGATACATCTTCATGTCATCCTTACATCCTTTATGGGCATACTGTATGTGACAATGCAACCTCAATATGTGCTAAAATTCGAATGCACAATGTCATCGTCACACACTCGTGCTGAAGACATTCTTCGTATACTTTATTTGAGATCTTCTAAAAAGAAAAATCTTAGTAGAGTGACTATCGTGCATCACCGGATACTGAACCAACCTCCTGAGACACGACAACCTCATGTATCTCCCTTATGGCAAGTTTATTGCATGAAAATTTGCTAAAAATGGCTTCAGAATGTCTCAATTCCTCTTTTCGATGGATTATCATGCAATCCCGAACACTAAAAATGAGACCCGAGACACGAGACCCTGATGCATCTCCCTCATACGAAGTCTGAAGCATGAAAATTCAATCAAAATTAGATTCAGAATACCTTAATTCCTTTTTCTATAGTTAAACTTTAATTTATTACTAATGTAATAAATCAAGAAAAATAGAAAAATGTTACTTTATAAATTTCCCGAACCAACTGACCCAAAACACCCCGAGGTACCTTACAAAAAATCAAGAATTTTTGGGGTTTTTTTTTGTCACTGTAAATGACGTCAGTGGACGCACGAGTTCGTGCGCATGGCACGCGCCACCACGAGCACGACGCGCGGACATGTGTCACACATCCGTCATGCCACATGTCAGTCGCGTGGACAGCCCAGATAGGAGTGTACCGAGCACACCCCCTTCGCGACCCGTGAGTCTCTCATGCGTCGTACACGCGACATGCGTCACTCGTCCCGTGGAGCCACGTGGCGCGTCGCGATTGGCGCGTGCTACGCACACGCCTTTTGTATGCACGCGCCCTGCGCACTGTAGCGCCATCGGGATAACCTCCAATGCTTCCGACGCCAGAAGCAATTTTCAGCATCTCGGGAGCCCCTTTTTCCCTCCGTTCAACTTGTTTTTGGCCCATTTTTCGTAGCTAACCTTATGTAGACCACTTTTACGCAATTATATACGTAAAAAAAACTAAAAAATGAATCAAAAATGAAGGAAAACCAAATGAGATGAAAAAATGAAAAACCTTTGTTTCCGACAATCCAATCACGTAACCGCTCTGATACCACATGTTAGTACGTAGTGGGAGCCTTATTACATACCCCGGATCTACATGAAAGGATTAAAAACGAAGGTAATGCGAAATACCTAGATTTCAGTTCATCTCTGATTTTAATACCGATTCTGAGCTCCAAACGTCTTCGAATCTCCCGGGACCTTTAGTGGAAAGTGCTCACCGGCTCACGGGTAAGATCTTTCTATAGTTTTCTTAAATCTCGAGCTCTCTTAACAGGTCAGAGAACCTTATGGTCATGGATCAGCTTCTTCTTAAGTAACTGTAGGAAACCTTATCTTATATAGCTTCCATATCGGGCTTTTCCATCACAAGACAAATATGGACCCGGTCCACACTAATCAGGATCCATTTTTCATCCGAACTTTGATCCATTAACCTAGATCATTTATTGGGCCACTTTAATATCTTCATCTGGATCAAATGACGTAACTTAATCGATAATTTATTTAAAAACCAAAATTGCAATTAATGTTAGTCCAACTTTATGAGACATGGACAAAATTGTCCTTAGGGAGAAAAATGTCTAACAAATATATCTCTAATTGATCATATCAAATGCATTGAAAAACTCAATTTTGATTAATCAACTGTTAATCCTTTTCCCTGACGTATAATCCTTCAATAACTCTTGAATTAACAGCATGTTATCACCAAGATATCTGTCCGAGAGGAATGAGCTTTGAGTAGGATAGACTATCCAACTTAAGTCTTTCTGCAAGAATCTTGGAAATCACTTTATAAACGATATTACAACAAGAAATAAGCCTGAACTCAGTCATTATGCAAGGGTTTTGTTTCTTCGGGACTAAGTATATGTGACTGTGATTAATCTCTTAAAGCAATTACGAGGAGCCAAACATTCAAGTTTCATAGAAGTAAATAACTGACCTATGATATCCAACGTTCGCTAAAAAATAGAGCAAAAAAACCATCAAAACCAGGAGATTTGGATGGGTGCAGATTGAAGAGGATTCGTTTAAGAATAATTTTAGAATTTACTTTTTAAGAGTTGAATTATTAAATTAAATTAGTTATCAAAACAATAATTATAATCAAGCTAAGGCTTTAAAGTGTTTTCTTTCATAATTTGATTATGTTATAAATAATTAATATAATGATATTAGATTAATTTTGTTAAGACCTAGTTTTTAAAAAATTTTAATCTTTCAATTAAATATTAAGTACACATTAATGTCGTGGCAGTCGTCTTCTATTAGTTAAGAATAAAATTAGATTATGTTTATTGTAAGGCTTGTTAAGCAAACTTGTGACACCTTAAACCTGAGTATATTTTATCTTACATTAAACTTATGACTCCTTAAACCTGAGTATATTTTATCTTAAATTAATGAGTCATACTTAACTAATAACATACAAGATATATTTTGACAAAAAGTTGTTACCTAATGGATCTAGGAGTCATACTTAACTAATAACATATAAGATATATTTTCACAAAAAGTTGTTACCTAATAGATCTAGGACTCATACAATATGTGATTGAAAAAATTGTTTTCTACCTAATTTAAATTTAGATGGTCTATAAAGCAAATTTATGATTAACTAAATTTGAATGGAATCTTAGCCCACTGAATAAAGTCCTTATTATGTTTGATTTTGTGATATTAACTAATACTTGCTCTTTTATATCTTTTAATTGTTAAAGAAAATTAATAGCAATTTATCCTTGAGGAGTAGCATCTTAGATGCTAATAAGCTTATTATACCTAATTTCTTGAACAGGTTTTCAAACTTAAGAATTGGTCTCAGGTAAGAAAGAAATTTTATGTTCTTGACACTAATTCCATCAGAGCCTAGTTCATATACAACTAATGAAGTTTGAGAGACATATCAATGTCTTATTTATAATGTTAAATAAGAAATATGTTATGTTGACTAACTTATCTCCTAAGCTTCAGAAGTAGCGTGAAAACATAAATGATTATACTATAATTATGCATCAAAAGGAGTTGTATGCAAATAAAGTGGAGAGTTATGAATTGAGTTTTGTTCTTATTAAGAATTCTTTTAAGAGTAATGAAAAGAGCTTCAAAAAGAATAAGAACAAAAAACAAAAGGCTTATGATAAAGTAGAAAAATCAAAAAGTGGTGTCAAGAAAAAGAATAATGATAAGGGCATATATTTACATTATAGAGGCAATGGACACTGGAAGAGGGATTGCAAAGTTTGTCTTACTAACCTAAAAGATAAGAAGCTTAATTAAGCTATTTGTTTATGTATGTTTATAATTAAGATCAATCTTTCTACTTCTGTTCTATATTCTTTGGTATTAGATAATGGGTGTGGTTCTCATATTTGTAATAACGTTCAAATGTTAACAAGGAGTAGATAATTGAGGAAAGGTAATTTGGGCTTGGAAGTTGGTAATGAAGCAAAAGTTGTTGCATTAGCTGTAAAAACTTATAATTTAACTTTGCCTTCTAACCTTATAATAGATTAGATTATGTTCCAATAGTTGCTACAAATATTATTTCTGTTTTTTATTTAGATTTGAATAAAGGTGATGTTTATTATGAAGATGGATTACTTACAAATTGTTTATATGAATTAGATCTAAAAATGCCAATCCTTAGCATAAATAGCAAGAAAAGTTAAGTGATCAAAATCTATCTTATTAATGACATTAAATGTTAGGGTCTATCAATAGAACTAGAATCACAAAATTACATAAAAAAAGGATATTTAGGTATTTTATTATGAATCATATGAAACCTGTAAATCTTATTTGTAAGAAAAGATGACCAAACTACCGTTTAGTGGAAAGGGAGAGCATGTTAATGAGTTACTCAATCTTATATATTCAGATGTATTTAGCCCGTTGCCTACTCATAATAGAGGTAGATATTCATATTTCATTACATTCACATATGATTATTCCAAATATCATTATATGTATTTAATGAAACAAAATTTTGAATCATTTAAAAAGTTTAAAGAATTTAGATTTGAGATTGAGAAACAAACTAGTAAGAGTATTAAGACACTTACATATGATCAAAGTGGTGAGTACTTAGACTATGAGTTTTTGGGTTACTTTAAAAAAAGTGATTATCTCACAATAAAATCCTCATAGAATTTCAAAACATAATACAATGTTTGAGAGGAGAAACTATAGTTTATTTAGAAATTGTACGTTCCATGGTAAGTCATGGAGTCCTTCCTATCTCCTTTTAGAGATATGCCCTTGAACTTGCTACTTACCTTCTAAATAAAGGCTATCCAAATTGATTGACAAGACATTATATGTGATATGGACCAGTTATAGACCAAAATTGTCACCTAAAGATTTGGGAATGTGATGCTTATATGAAGATGTGCACATATGATAAATTTCAAGCTAGGTTAGCTTAATGCAAATTATTGGGTATTTAAAAAAACGTATCAAATATCAATTTTGGCATTCTATTAAGCAAAAAGTATTTGTCTCAAAACATACTACATATGATATATTACCAAGAGCTCAAAAGACATATAGTTTGTAATGCAATAGTAAGATACATCATCCCCCTATTAAATTAGATCTATATATTGAAAAGGGGAAAGATAATGTATCACTCATGAATGATGAACCTATTACTTTTAAGGAAGCAATATCTATCATTGATTCTTGAAAATGACATGAAGCCATAAGATCTAAAATGGAATCTAATTATGCTAACCAGGTATGGACTTTAGTAGATGCTCTTGATTATATTGTACATATTGGATGCATGTTGGTTCTTAAGAGAAAAACTGGCGTTGATGGTAATGTGTATATATAAAGTAAGGTTAGTGGCTAAAGGTTATAAATAAAAAAAGGAGTTAATATTGATGAAACCTTTTCGCAATAACTATGCTTAAATTTATAAGGATCTTATTGGCTATAGTCAGATATCATGATTAAGAAATCTGACAAATAGATGTCAAAACAACATTTCTTAATAGGAATTTCCTTGATGATGTGTATATGATATAACATGAAAGTTTGAATCAAAGAGATTTCCCAATCAAGTAAGTTACAAAAATCATTTATGCAATTAAGTAAGCATCATAGAGTTGGAACATTTTCTTTAATGAAATAATCAAAGAGTTTGATTTTATAAAAAAATGTGGATGAAAACTGTGTCTATAAACTAGTTAGTTGGAGTGTATTCACCTTTCTAGTGCTCTATGTGGATGAAATATTGCTGATTGGAAACAACATACCGATGCTTCAATTTGTAAAAACTTATCATTTTAAGAACTTCTTTATGAAAGATATAGGAGAAGTAGACTATATTATAGGAATAAAGATCTATAGGGATAAATAAAATAGGTAGCTTGGCTTATCTTAAGTTATGTACATGGATAAAGTGTTAAAGAGGTTTAGTATAGAGAATTCCAAAAGGGGATTCTTACCCATGTCGTATGGAATTTGTCTCGTAGAAAATGTGTCTAAAAACACAAGAAGAGAGAAATAAAATAAATTGGGTTCCATATACTTCGACAATTGGATCAATCATATATGTGAAACTAAGTAATAGACCAGATATCTCTTATACCTCGAGTGTAGCGAATAGTTTTAAAGTCAATCTTGGTAATGGTCACTAAACAACTATGAAAAGCATTGTAAAGTATTTGAAAAGGACTAAAGATATTTTCTTGGTCTACGAAAGAGTTAAACTAAGAGTTTAGGGGTATTCAACTAGTTTTCAATTTAATCTAGATAAAAGAAAATAAAAATCAAAGTACATCTTCATTTTGAATGGTGGTAAGATATATTAGAAGAGTTCCATATAACCAACCATTGTTTATTCTACGACCAAAGTCGAGTACATTTCAATGTTAGAGGCGACAAAGGAAGCAGTTTAGATAAAGAAGTTCATCATCAAACTTGGAGTAGTCCTAGCATTATTGAGCCAATGGTATTGTATTGTGACAATAATGACGTCATTGAATAGACAAAGGAACCAAGGTCTCACAGACGGTCCAAACATGTATTCATAAAGTTTCACTTCATCAGGGAGATTATAGATTGAAACTTTAGAGCAAGATTCTACTGAAAAGAATCTTGTAAATCCACTCACTAAGCTGTTGTCTTAAAAGAGGCATAATCAATATACGGATGGTTATAGTAGTGCAAGTGAGAGATAGTTCAAGTCCTTACAATCAATAGATTGGCTGCAATTTCATGTATAACATTGTTATTTTAATTAAAGGCAATCTTTATCTTTATATGTTTTGTTTATTATATTTTATGTTTTAATAATATAGATAAATCTTTGTAATAATTACTATGAATTTGAAATTATAATGAGATAATAATAATGAGATTTAATTTGTATTTATTTTTTTTTCAAACCCTAATGAACAAGGCTCCCCGCTTTGTGAGGGTCAGGGGAGATCATCAATTGTTCGCAACCTTCCCTTTGCATTTTAAAAAGAGGTTGCTTCCATGACTCAATCCTATGACCTTCTGATTACAAAGGAGTAACCTTATCAGTTGCTCCAAGGCTTGTCCTCTTAATTTGTATTTATGTTTATTCCTAAATTTTCCTAGTTGTAGATTTATTAAGACAAGATATTGATAGAATAGTAAAACCAGCACACATTATATTTTTTGTGATGAAAGTAATTGATCTCATAAATTAAAGCATAAACATACTTAAATAAACTTATGGTGATTATTATAGAATAAATTCACTGAACTAACTCTATTTTATGGATCTTAAATAGAATATTACTTATGTATCTACAGATTTCCTCATTATGATGGTTATAAAATTAATCCCCAGATTTGAGATTACCAAAGTATCTCATGTGATAATTACAATGTTTTGATTCTTTTTACAACATATTCTATTTAAGGTAGCTAAATTGGTAATACTTAGATATAGTATAAAATATATAAAAATAGTTGAGTAAGTCAATAAAAGATTTGTCAATTTAAAGTAATTAAAGAGAATGTTCAATTATTCTTGATTAGTAGTGATTTAAGGAATCATATAGCTAGAATGAATTGAGATTTGAAAAGGTGTTTTCAAATATTAATTATAAATCAATTACTAATTAACAAGAAAATAGGATTAGATTTAAAAGAGTAGACAATAAATACATACTTTATATTCAATTAGAACATTGAATGATGAAAGGATTAAATTATACATTATAATCATGTATATACAGGTTGAATTAAACCACTTTGACATTCTTTGGTGATCATGATATATTACTAGACGTCATTTTATATTTTTGATTATAAATTATTTAATTAATAATTAAAGATAAACTAAAAAGTTTTAATCTGTTTAATTCTAATTATGAATTATAATTATATTTTATAATCATTATTAACATATTAGAAATCCAATAAGTCACATATAAAATAATAGTTAAAAAGAAAAAAGTTGATTTAAATTAAATTGAACTTAATTGAAAAGTTTGAAGATAAGATATTTAATTAAAAAGTTTGAAGATAAGATATTTAATTTTATTAAAATTAAATATTGTAATTCTAATTAAAATTTAATTTTAATATGAAAGAAACTCTTCTATTTTTCTCTATAAATATCTTGACCTCTCAAGAAGTTTAAGTGCTCTATTAATACCGTTAGAGAATGAACATATGATGCGTGACAGCTCATAAAGAATTTTTTAATAGGAATTCAAAATTATTTTTATGATTTATGTTTTTTGAATTATTCAATTATTTAAGAAAGAAACTCTTTTATTTTCCTCTATAAATACCTTCACCTCTCAAAAGGTTTAATTACTCTATTAATAATTTAATACCGTTAGAGAATGGACGTATGAAGTCTGACAATTCGTAAAGAAGTTTTTATAGGAATTCAAAATTATCTCTTATGATTCATATTTTTTGAATTATTCAATTATTAAAATCTAATAAAAAATATAAATGCATGTATTTTACTGTTTGCACTCGTGATGTTGACATTTAATTTTCCAAACCTTCTCCTCTTCGAATATGGGGATTGATCCTCTGTTTCAAAAATGGTACATTGGGACAGGATAGGTACACCATTTTTGGGACAAAAGATTTGAAGGGTTCGAATATGAGTAATCTGATGAGTTAATCGATTGGAGAGAGTTGTACTACAGTCACCAACTATAATGGGGTTTTTGGTTTATTGAAATTACCATTTCATTCTTGATATATTCTTGATAATTGGTTATTTTTTTGTTTGGTTGAAAATATATAAAATATATAATTAAAGGGTTACTTATTCAATAAGCTTGTAGAATAAGTAAACTTATTATGTCCCTATTTCTATTTATTCCAAGTGTATTGAGAATAAAAATGAAAGTTTAAGAGACAAAAATATCTTTAAAAAATTCACATAGTTACTTTATTTTATTCTATTATGAACCAAACACCTGTAAGGGTTATGCCTAAAATTTTTATATAGAATCACATAATTACGTGGATGAAATTTAATAGAATAAGTTAAAATTGGTTAACTAAAACACCAGATCTAATGTCCTGACTTCAAGAGCCTGTAATATCCTCAAAACTGTGGGGCGGCTGATTCAGGATTCTCTGGGCACGCTTGAAGTTGACAACGAGGCCTTAAGCATTGGCGTTGACAAGCAAATAGACTTTTCATATTACCGTAATGCCCTCGTGTTGGAACAAAACTTCGCCTAATACAAGGATGCTTTCGTCAGTTTGCAAATGAAAACCTCGGCACAAAGGATTCTTGTTCTTGTGTGTCTACTAACTCTAATCAGGTGTCATCTATCGGAGACTTAGGGGAGATTCGAGAGGCTCTTATTGCAAGTAAGTGTTCTTGTTTCTTTTATCTTCTCTTCTCTTCTGCTCATCCAATCAATTTGGTAATGGTGTGCTTCCGTCTGGTACTGCAGGACAAGTTCTCTGTTACACAGAAATCAGCAAGGAACAAAGACCAAGTGTATGTTTTGGATTCTCCCCGCTTCTAATTTATCACACCTTTTCGTTATTAGTTTGATTTAATTATACTTTTTGCTTTCAGTATCTGCCTGTTGTTTTGTTTCGTTGTTTGTAGATTTTTCAGAAACTTAGCTAGCTGGGTATATTCTACTTCTGAAATGAGCAACTTTTGGGAGTATCCAAAGAGTAATGCCTTGTAACCATAGGAGTCCATGAACCTGATGAGGTTTTAGGTTGAAATTGAACACAAAAAACTTATAATGTCTATATTAACAGCTCCCTATATAGGATTAATGACTAGTCCTTACGCGATGCCGGAATTCTCAGGTGAAAAGAACATGTGCTTTGTCAGACTTGTCCCTCATTTTATCCTGTAATTTCAGAGTTTCTGAGCATATGCTTGTTCATTTTCCCGTTTCTCTTCAACTTTTTTGCCAAGAGCCATTACATTACTGTACAGAAGTTTTAATAAAGAAATTTCTAAGTGGATTGGGTAAATGCTAACATTTAATATTTGGCCATCATTTGGAAGATTCTGTCAGTGACGGTGTTAGCAGAGGTGGCTATTGTTCTATCCTTGTAACAAACTATTGATTAGAGAAGTTTTCTGTCTGTCTCAGAATTTCAGGCAAAGACATGGTCGATGCAGTTGTCTCTGTATTCTTGGAGAGATTGTTGAACACTCTGATAGATGAGGGCCGCACAATATTTAATGAATTAAGAGAACCATTTGAAAAGTTGCAGAGTGAGCTTCAACTAATGCAATCCTTTCTCAAAGATGCAGACAAACAAAAGAGGAAGAACAAGACTCTATGTACGATTATGGGCAATTTGCGAGAGCTGATTTATGAAGCTGAAGATATACTAGCAGACTGTCAACTTCAGTCAAGGGAGGAGAGCAGTTGGTTTATGTGTATCTATCCTTCGAAAATTCAATTCCAGTATCGAACTGGAAAGCGACTCAAGGAAATAAATGAAAAAATTAGTAACATTAAGCAGAACATCATGTCTTATCTTGGCCCTTCAACCATTAGAGGAATGAGTAGAACTGATTCTCGCAATGACCAAATGCCTAGATGGAGCTCTCCAGTGTATGACCATACTCAAGTGGTTGGACTGGAAGGTGACAAGCAAAAGATTAAAGGTTGGCTTTTTGAAGCAGATTATGGCATGTTATCAATTGGGGTTGTTGGAATGGGTGGATTGGGGAAGACCACCATTGCTCAAGAGGTCTTCAATGACAGAGACATAGAAGATCACTTTGAGAGGAGAATGTGGGTATCAGTTTCTGAAACATTTGATGAAAAACAAATAATGAGAAGCATCCTCAGGAGCTTGGGAGATGCAAGCATAGGAGATGACCAAGGTGAATTGCTGAGAAAGATATACCAGTATCTTCTAGGTAAGAGGTACTTGATTGTGATGGATGATGTATGGAGCCTACAAGGAGGTTGGTGGACTAGGATCTTTGAAGGTTTGCCCAAGAGTAACGGAAGCAGCATAATCATAACTACAAGAAATGAGGAAGTTGCAAAGAAGATGAGAGTCCCTGAATCAAGAATCCACAAACCTAATTTCCTTAGTGATGGTGATAGTTGGTTACTCTTCAGAAAGATAGCATTTGCGGCAAATGGTGGTGAGTGCACATACCCTGAGCTAGAAACGGTCGGGAATGAAATTGTACAGAAGTGTAAAGGTCTTCCATTGGCAATCAAGGCAATTGGAGGACTCTTGCTCTATAAACCTTATTACCATGACTGGAGACGAATTGTGGATAACTTTCGAGATGAATTGGCAGAAAATGATGACTCGGTGATGGCTTCGCTCCAATTGAGTTATGATGAGCTCCCTCCATACCTCAAGTCTTGCTTCCTCAGTTTCTCCATTTTCCCAGAAGACTGTGTCATAACAAAAGAACAATTGGTTCATTGGTGGATTGGTGAGGGATTTGTCCCATCGAGAGTTAGTAGGCCATCAACTGAAGCTGGGGAGGACTGTTTCTCTGGGTTGACAAATCGTTGTTTGTTAGAAGTGGTTGATAAAACTTACAATGGAACTATCTACACTTGCAAAGTTCATGATATGGTTCGTGATGTGGTGATCAGAATGGCTGAAGATGATTCGTTCTTTAAACTCACTGGCACTGGCTGCCGTCATTTGGGGATTAGTGGCAAGATGGAAGAAAAACAACTCACTGGAAATCAAAGGTTACGAGCATTGTTGTCCACAACAAAGACTGGTGAAGTTAACAAGGTTTCATCTAGCATTGCTTGTAAGCTTAGTGACTGCAAATACATGCGAGTTTTGGATATTAGGAAATCCATATTTGACACGCCTCTCACAGGTCTCTTACGTCACATTGGTTCACTTCAGCATTTAGCATACCTCAGCTTGAGCAACACGCACCCCTTGATTCAACTCCCACCATCGCTGGAGGAACTAAAAAATCTTCAGATTTTGGATGTCAGTTATTGCCACAATCTAAAAACTCTGCCACCTTATCTCATGACCTTCAAGAAGCTTAGGGTGTTAGATGTAAGCCATTGTGGTTCGCTTGAGTATTTGCCAAAAGGTTTGGGAAGGTTGTCAAATCTTGAGGTTTTGTTAGGCTTCAGACCTTCAATACCGAGTCAGTTAGAGGGTTGTCGGATTACTGAATTGAGAAACTTGACTAGACTCAGAACACTAAGCTTATATTTGAACCAGGGCACAGAGATCAATGATGAAGATGTTAATGTATTTGAAAACCTCCAGGAACTTCAATTTCTGATAATAAGTTGCTTTGACAGTCATGGTACCGATCTCATTGACAAACTTGACAAACTCTTTCCTCCACAAGAACTCCATGAGCTGTGGCTCAAATTTTATCCAGGAAGCATTAGTCCTGCCTGGCTCAATCCCATTTCACTTCCTATGCTTAAGTACTTGTCAATTTCTTCTGGAAATCTTGAAAAAATGCACCAAAGTTTCTGGGGAGAGAATGGTGCTGTGTGGAAAATTGAAGGGATGATGCTGGAATCTATGTCGGACCTGGGAATGGAGTGGCCAATGGTGCAAACAGCAATGCCATCTTTGAGGATTGTAAATGCTAGTTGGTGTCCGGATTTAGTGGCCTTCCCTATTGGGGATGTTGGATTTAGAGGTGGTAGATGGACAAAGGCAGAGAATAGGAGCTAAGCCTGGAACCATTTCCTAGGTGATCATGGTCTCATGTTGTCGTCTCCCAACTGTAACTTGAAAATTCTTGTACATTTATACTGTGTAATAAAATGAGATTTTATGTTCTTGTCTTGCAACAAAAGATTACAATGAAAATCGATAAGACTCTTATCATTTCTCTCAAATTTCTATTAAGGTGCATTAGTATGTCCTATATAGAGTGCCAATATGGCATAGTGAGGCCCACTTGGCTCCTAACATGGCATTTACGTTTTCTCAAAATGATTTTAAAACATTTTGTTAAACTAGAACCCAATTAGATTAGGAAAATAATTTACTTAATATCATTACGCGGTAGAAAACAACCCTACGTTCGCTTGCAAACTCATATATTACTTATTTGTTACCCACCATACTTAAAGAAAATTCTTAATTCTAAGAACCAATGTTTTAAAAATCGGATCGGTTACTTAACCAGAGAAGCAACTAATTCAAGAGTTAATGGTTCAACCGGAATTCAACCGTGATCAAATCGGTGACTAATAAATATATAAAATTTTATTTTATATATTATATATATAAGATAATTTTTAAACATACTATTTAATTATTTATCTAATTGTAAACTTAACCTAAACCTTCAAACTTCAAAACATACAATTTCTTTTAATTCACCAACACAACACCAAATGAGATAACAAAGCTCACTAGTCATATTTAATCAAAAAGGTTAAAAAAGATCACTAATCATAATATTCATTTAAGTTGAAATCATCAAAATTAAGTATTTTAAATGGACCGACCGGTCCTTTCTTTCATCGGTTCAGCAGTTTTTACCGGTCCGCTTGCAAAATAAACTGGTCAATCACTAAAAAAAATACGGGCTAAACTAGACCGTTTCATACTTCGGGTTACCAATTTTCGGGTCCGACCAACTAATTCGGTCCGGTTTCAAAACACTGCTAAGAACACTAATTGCAAAGAAACTCTAATGTCCTTAACCTAAATTCCTATATCTATTAATCTAATAGAAATCGATCCATATCGCGGTGCACAGGAGACTTTGGGGTTAGAGCATTGTTTGGAATTGTAACAGCATCTTAAGTGGGTGTTATTTTTGGTTTATTCTCATTATGAAAATAATAATTTTGTGTATTCTAAGTGTCTGGTATTGTAGCCACAAAAGAAGGTTATGTAAACAGGCTGGGTTTTATTTTTGGAAGTTAATTTTCAGTTTAATCTTATCATGAAATCAAATTTTGTATTCTTTGGTATTAGGCAACTTGAGAGGGTTGAGGTCCCTTCTCACTTGACAGTTTAGGTTTCAACGTAAGTAACAAATATTTCTACACATCTTTTGATCTTCTAATGCTTGGTTTAACTAGTTTTTGTGTGTGCATATATAATTTAGCAATAGTTAATATACTATGACCTCAACTAATTTGTTAAATCACATATGCCATTTCAACTAACTGTTATTAGATTGAGTTTTTAAAAGAATTATTGTTAAAACATTTCTAACGAGTAATGATACTTTGATACTTGTTTTGTTATATAGTTTATGACATGCAATGGTCCTTTCAGAGCCGGCTACTTACATGCATTGGTCCTTTTGAATCCAACTACTTACATACTTTATTACAAGCTTTGTAGACTGACAATTAATGAGAAATTCAACATTAGGCTATTCGGTGGTGGGCATTTCATACAAGGAGGCATTGCTCAATATAATAGTCCTAGCACATAGACATTTAACAATGTAGGCTTGGTCTATGTTAACCCTATAAAAGTTTATGTAAATGGGGATATTATTGAGTTATAAGAACATAATATGTGTATGGTATTTGATTTCATATATAAGCTTAAATGATGGTTTGAAGAAATTAGAGTCCAACCAAAGTGCTCTTGACTTGATTAAGTTGTTAGGGCATGTGAGATTGTAGATGTGTACTTAAAGAATGCAAATAATCTAGTGGTTGTATTACAAATGGTGAAGTGGCATAAAAGTTGGCATGAATAGGTGCTCACATGAATGAAGATATTAAAGATGTAGACATTTTAATTGAAATTGCTAGGGACGGGGGCATAATGCCTAAGGCTCTCTTTGGTTTAGAGGTTAATAATGGGATGGGATGGAACGTAACACATTTTCATTGTTTGTTTAAAAGTTTTATAATAGAATGGAATGAAATAGGATGGAAGCAGAAGGTTTCATATTACGTTCCATTCTATCTTAAGCAGTGAAAATATTAAATAATATTTTCAATTTGGTAATGAACAAATTGTTCTTAATACCAACTCTGAACAAATTATAATACTAATATATTAAATAGAATATAATAATATTTATTAAATAATTAATAATAATATTTTATATTATTAATAATAAATTTATATATTTAATAATAAAATAAAAATTTTACACTTAAAAATATTTATTTATTTACTTATTTATATATAAATATATACAAACAATTAAATAATTTTTTTATTTTTTTATTAATAAAAATATATTAAAAATTATTCTTATTTGTATATTTTTTCTATATAAATACAAATATAAATAAATTATTTTTAAATATAAATCACATAAAATAAAGTAAAATGTATTAAATAATTAATACTAATATTTTTATATAATTGATAATAAAATAATAAACCTCCCATAACTACCATTTTAATATAAGGGGTATAAAAGTCATTTATTATACATTACATTCCATTCCATCTATCTTCCAAACAACATTTCATTTCATTACATTATGAACCCTTCCATCTCTCTCAAACAACTTTTCACTATATTACATTCCATTCTATTATAAACTGTTCCATTCTGTTTTATTCTATTCCATTCCGTTCTATTAATTAGGGCTTAAAGATATTGAAAAGGATATGGATGAGGTAGAGAATCATATTGAAAATGGTATGATTAAAGTTAAAAACAACGTAAGGGATACAATATATTCTAATAAAGATGCAACTATTTATGCAAATGTAAATACCAATATAGACGGAACTAGTGATGATGAAAATGTAGATGCAAATAATAAAAAACATGATAATATCAGTCATGAGCAACATAAAGACGATGTAGATTCAAATGCTGAGCAATATGAGTAACAAAACACTTTTTCATGAGGAAGATATAAAAGCAAAGCTTATTATTATTGTTTATGCTTATCATCAAATGTATACAGACTCATCAGATCCTGAAAGTTTTCTAATTAATAAGGACTAATGGTGAAGAGTCAAATGTTATCTTGAGAAGACTTAGTTAAACAAAAAGGCATGTTTTTTTTATGCAATGTAAATATATGAATTGCACAAAAGAATGAATGTACAAAAATCAGAGGGGCATACCCCAAGACAATGTGCTCTCCACTGTCGCCTTCCAAAAGAAGAACGATCATACTAATAAATCACAAAATTAAAGATTCACAGAAACCCATTCCACCCTACTAATAAGGACTCCATTGGTTAAAGAAGCTACAAAAGAAACCAACAACCCAAATACAAGCAGGAATCGTAGGAAAATGACGCCTATAAGTTGCAAGCATCACCAAAATAAGCACCATATCCCAAAGCAACCAGAGAGAAGCTGTACACAGCACATATATGGTGTCGCCAGCATGTCGGACCAAGGGCAGGCTAAGGGGAGCATCAGCCAACCTACACAAGTGTACCAGAATATACACCACACAGCCCACGCAGTCCCAATACACCCCAACAGCAGAAGCCTCACAACACAAAGCAGCCTAAGCATGATCTAATATCCATAGGCAAC
>JAOSBP010000206.1:8087322-8101585 GCA_027563825.1 Erythroxylum mucronatum
CTTCATCGAGTAGATGGGGGAGGTCGCCCTCCACCTACTATTTTTGATCCAGCCTTGCTAGGCATTCCTACAACCAACCGGGAGCTTGTAGGTCGGTGCCCTATAGCATTGGGGACCCCCTCACTAGGTGAATGTACTACAACTGTCGTGCCTTTACTAAGATATTTTCGAGGCTGAACCGGCTGCCAGGAGCCCACATTCTAGACGGGCAGTGTCTGACTAACAGAGTATTAGAGGAGCTGCCCATCCGTGACTGAACCCCTAGGAGCTTGAGGTACTGAATCAGCTGCTGGTTGGATAGTGGATTCTACCCCTCGACCGGAATTAGACAAGTCTTCCTGCCCCTACTGAGGTGCCATAGTGCTAGTTGGATCTGAACCACCTACCTTCAGCTGCTTCCTCTGATCTGGTGGAGCGAAAGGTACCGCAGTAGCACCAGAGGCTGGAGATTGCTTATTATTAACCTTACCTTTGTAACCGAAAGGAGAGTGGCCAAAGCGCTTACAACGCCAGCAATAGGGAGGAAAGGATTCATAAATCACCTCTTGTGTATAGCTAGGTCCCTGTGGCAGCTGAACATCAAAACTAGTGACAGGTTCATTTGATACATTAATTTCCACTAGCAATCGTGCAAACCCAATGCGAGTTTTATGACTAGTGATCATGTCAGTACACAAAGGTCTGCCCACTCTAGAGCCGAGCTTGGATAGTGCTTTATCATTCCAAAGGTCCAGAGGCAAGTTTGGAAATTGAATCCAGATAGGCACCTCCATGAATTCCTTATAATCAAACGCGAATCCAAGTTTGAGCTTCTTCAACAGGAGGGTTCTCTTTGTAGCACATATGGGCCACCTGCAAGGATTGTAGTTCTGTCTTCATCAGTTTCAAATTGAAAGACCAGCCATCCGCGGTTATGGGGGAGCACCTTGCAAAGGACCATCCATGTTTGCACAAGGTCCTCGATTGCTTTAAGCCCAAGAAACCGACCAGTAAGGCAACCAACTAAGCAGTAGCCCCAGGTTTCATCAACATTATTTACATCGTCATCGACTAAGAGAACCTTATCAGTCACTGGAACAAACTTCAATGGCTGACCCTTTGACATATCCCGATTCTGACTGAACAAACTAGCATAGGAAGGTTTCGTTGTCTCCCCATCAGTTGCCCTTGGACTACGAGGGACCCTATGAGGAATCAGCTGCCTGTTAGATTCACCTTCCCCCGAACGCTCAGACGCAGAAGAAACTTCCAATGACAAGGTCGGCGTTTCATCAAACAGCTGAGGGTCAACCGTAGCCTCTCCCGCCTCAGCAGAAAATGCAGTATCCGCACTCCCCAAGTCTATTTCTGTCTCAGTATTGCCATCCAGGGATGCAACGTCATCCCCCAAGTCCCCAAGCACCGTACCAGAACGCACAATAGTGTCAGCAGCCTTACCATGCTTAAGCCTTGGTCGAGGATGGTGGGCCCTGAGTGGTCCGACGCGGTTGCTAGCTCTTAGAGAAACTCCAATACGCAGCGCAAATTTAGCTGATTTCCCCACATTCGTCGAGGCCTTAGGAGCATGTTGAACCGCACTATCTGTACGCTCACTCGAAAGAGGGGAGTGCCCAATCATCCCCTGAAGCATTTCCTTGGTGATATCCCGACCCTTACTCCGAACCATAGCTCACCCACAAGGTACCTCTATGGCAGAGGAACCGCGCCAGCAGGAGAGGATTGCGAAATCCCTAACTTCCCAGACAGACCACACGAGATCTCTGGGACCAAACGTCCCTCGCTGACTGGCCACTGCCCTCGCTTCAACACCAAGCACTGCCGTCACAGAGTTAGAACTTAAGAGGTTTCCCAAACGAAATTGTACAATGAGCATACACCAATAAACAGTTCAAGAATACACAAAGAACCAGAGAGGGTAGATCTAGCAGAGACAAAGTGAACGAAGTTGGGGAAAAAAATCGCCCAAGTGAGAGCATCTCACAAATCGCCCAATAGTCAAAAAGGCATGTTCTTAAAGTGGTAGAAGCATACTGGGAAAGATGTTTGAAAGTGCCAAGCATTTCAAAGATGTAGTGGTTGACTATGCAACTGCAACAGGCTTTAATTTGAAACTAAAAAAGAATTGAGTCAAAGGATTAGGTAAGGAAAAAAAAAACCCTAGATGTCTATTTTAATTATATGCATCATTTGACATAAGAAAAAATGCTAGAAACTAAAAATATACAAGTCAGGGCAAAGGTGTAACCCAACAAACAAATATCATCGAATGACTTTAACTTACATTATGGGGCATTTTAAGGAAAAGATCCTTAACAAACCAAACATCAAAGTTAAAAAGAATGTTGAATAATCTAGGGAGAAATTTAATTTTTCTTGTGAACTTAAGTAAGTACAAATATGCTAGAAGAAAATTATTAAAAGTAAAGCAAAAGGAACAACATAAACAATATGCAAAATTGAATGGTTATATCACTAAATTAAAGGATACAAATGTAAGGTCCAAAATTGAGCTACATCTTAAAAGAATTCAATAGGGAAATAAATTAGTCTTTAAAAGAATGTATGTATGTTTCCATATAAATTAGTCATTTATATGTTTCCATATAAATGAGACATTTAACTCATATATTCTATCAACTAGGAAAAGGCCAGTTAAAATTTGTAAAATGTATGTTTATAATTATTTGTATATCCAATTATATCTTCCACTATATTAACATTAATTACATGTATACGTTTCAATGCAACTAGCCACTCACAGGGTACAATCACTTTCCAACCTCCTTACAAGCATCTATCAAAGCCATCTAACAATATCAACATTCAACCTTAACATTAATGCTTAAAAAGAGGATCTTTAATCAATTGATCCTAATACTTATCAACTTTTATTTCAATCAATAAGTATTAGGCAGAAGGTTATAAAAAACAATATGAGATATGTATATAACATCCTCTTCAACATCATATTCTCTTTCATTATAACCATCATCTCATGCTCTTGCAACCACATCTTATACTCCATTTCACTTTTCCACATTTGTCCCTCCAATTTTATCCTTGTAACAATCTAAGCATTTTTTTTTATAATTTCTTCATCTGTGGCAAGTTTAGAATTATGTTTTTTATAATTTCTTCATCTGTGGCAAGTTTAGAATTATGTTTTAAGCTAGAATGGACTATCATGTCAAGCAAAAAGATTACAACACATAGCCTTGTAAAAAAGGGTTAGACAAGATTCAATAAAGTATAATATGACAAAATTGTACCATTTTCTTGTATAATATTTAGCTTACCGGATACTCAGTACAACCATAAAACCTCCTTTGTAAATTTCTTTTTGTCCAGTGTGTCCTCATTTTAGCATTCAGTCTTAAATAGAACAACGCCACAATTGCTAGAAAACATAATTAATAGCTCCATTTGTCACAACTATTTTAAGCAGCGACAAATCCAGGATTTTAGTCTTGGAGGGCTGGCGCCTATATATATATATATATTCTGAAAACTTTTTAATCTTGGGGGGCTATAGCCCCTGCCAGCCTCCCTGGATCCATCCCTGATTTTAAGTACTGAATAAAAGGACTTAATTCATTATCATATTAAACTAATAATTATAAAATAAGATAAATTAGTATATTATTAACTACTAATAACATTACATAATATTATAATTTTAATATGAATAATAAATTATTTTTTTGACAAATGATATCTTATGATTTGTTAGTTGAGAATTATGGTTGTACAAATTTCTGGAACTAATAAATGGTTTTCCCCAGCCAAATCTGCCAAAAGACAAAAATCTACCCAACATACAGCCCTTAAACTCACCGTTTGGTCTGTGATACTCAAAACGTCTTGTCGTTTATATCCAGAGTCCTGCCCCTGCGCTGAGTTTTGACGTTTCATTTTCTTTACCCTGAAGACCTTTCCGAAAAGTTGCAGATTTTCGGTTGAACTTCACAATCTCAGATCGCATCTAGCCCAGGTCAGACAATAGACCCTTTTCAGCTCTTTGCAGATTTGCTAAGGACAGTGTCCTTTGGTTAATGACGTTGTTTTGATTTTTTTTTTTTTAATTGAAGGAAAGGGAAATGGATACTGATTCAGTTAAATCAACGCTGTCAAACTTGGCTTTTGGCAATGTAATGGCAGCAGCTGCAAGAGATTACCAGAAGGTTCGGGGTGTTCTTGAAACCTTTCTCATGCTAATCTGCTTTCATGGGTTGTGCTTCGGTTGTTGGATCTGTTTTGTTGCTGTCTCGTTGTTGTTTGTTTTAAGAACTATCAATCTCTCGTTGGCACGTTTGGGGTTTGATTTAAGTGGAAGAACTCTTTATATGCTTACCCTTTACGACCCATTTTGTCATTTTTGCATATATTCAAGTTTTTAATTGTTTAGAACCCGTCCTACTTTGTCAAAAAGTAAACTTACTCGTATCGTTCTCATTTCTAATTAAAGTTTTGATACTTTAGCGTCAATAGGTGCTTACTGGGTATATGGGTTTCTAAAGTTGGAAAGTTGAATTGTCTTTTCCGAGGGGATCAGTGGTTAAAACCAACTGGTTATCTTGTCGTGCGTGCTCCAGTATATTACATCCAGTGAATCTGTACAGTTGCAACTTCCTGTTCCCTTTACTTCTGCTAGCTGTGATGGTCAGTTTTACAAGAGGTTTCAAACTCGTCCCTGCATTGTGTGGTTCTCAAACTTTTGTATGTAAGTGTATAAGTATAGCTTAATTGTAAATTGAGTTGATCTTGCCAATCCATCTAACCATGTACTCTTCAATCCACAACTTTGATCTGTTGTCTATGGCATCTAACGACTCGATGTTGTTGACATTACAGGAACTGCTTGCTGAAGAAAAACCGCAGCCATCAAGTTCTGTCAACCATGAGGTTGACCTTGATGAATTGATGGATGTAAGCTTGAGAGACATCTCTCTGTTGATTCCAGCAATTAATCCTTTTGTTTATGTATACTCATTACATTTGTTATGCAGGATCCAGAGCTGGAAAAGTTACATGCTGATAGGATAGCAGCTCTTAAGGTGATAAGTTTGACATTCTCTCTTGTCCCACATGCTTTTTTTGGGTCTGGAGTGGGCATTCTGGACTCTGTGAGTATTGACCAAGGGATTTATTTTAATAGAAAGAAGCTGAGAAACGAGAAGCCCTGCAGACGCAAGGACACGGGGAATACAGGGAGATATGTGAGGGGGATTTCTTGGGTGAAGTCACTGGGAGTGAAAAAGTGATTTGCCACTTCTATCATAAAGAGTTCTACCGGTGCAAGTATAGCTTATGCTTGTCTCTTCCTATCTATCTCATGGGCATGCGGGCATTTGTACTCATACCCATGTCTGGACATATAAATTGCATATTAATCTGTGACAACTTGTTTGACCAAGAGAATTGATTATTCTAGGATAATGGATAAGCATTTGAAGGCTCTTGCACCTAGGCATCTTGGTACAAAGTTCATAAAGCTGGATGCAGAGGTAGATTCTCGAAACTTGATTTTCTCTCTGTTTTTGGAAATGGCTTAATGCAACAATAATGCAGAATGCACCATTCTTTGTCGCCAAACTTGGAATCAAAACTCTGCCATGCGTCATTCTATTCAGGTATAATCTCTAAGGCTTCTTTCTCAAATTTTTTTTTTCTCAACTGGATCACTCTCTTTATCACTTACGACACCGGTGTAGCTTGTTCTCCTCTAGCAGAACAATAGACCTAGCAATTATGACAAATAGCACTGTAGGTGGGATAAAGATTTCAGTCTAGAAAATGCTACATTGAATTGTTCAAAGACACAACTCTTGTATGACCCTAAAGGAATTTAAATGAGCACTAGACAATTTGTTCAAGTAAGTGTTATTGATATTTATTGAATGTTGTGATGAGTAGGTTGCCTTTTCTGTTATCCAGGAAAGGGATTGCAACAGATAGACTGATTGGGTTCCAAGACTTGGGAGCAAAAGATGATTTCCCAACAAAAGCACTTGAAATCCAACTGATAAAGAAAGGTTAGTATCAGTAACTTCTGAAATTTATAGTTTTATGTATTGGTCTCACAACAACTTGTTCACAGGGATAATAAGTGAGAAGAAAGACGATGAGGATGATGAAGAAAATGACTATGATGAAAATAGGCGCAGAACGGTTAGATCATCTGTGGGATCTGACTCTGATTCTGATTGAAAAGGCATTACTTGTGGAGTTTTGACATTTTATTTTGTCAGTTATCACTGTAGATTCTGTTCAATCAGAATTGGTTGTATTATCTTCAAGGCTGAGTGCAATAGAAAGAGATGGAATTATGTTGGTCTAGGGAATTGGGGTTTTGGAAGTAAAAGAGCGTTGTGATGGTGTGTTTATGACCATGCAAGTACAATTCTGTAATTCCGCATAGGACAGTGCCATGTATGGCTGAGGAAGTTTGTGATATGATTTCGCTTTGTTTCAATATTTTGGTCCGTGAAAATATTGATAGGTAACCCACATTCCTTCTGAGTTCTATCAACAAGGATTCAAAGTTAATGCATTTTCTCCCTCCCTGTGAACTCCCTCCAACACCAAGAAAGACTGCCGTCCATTGGCCACTGGGAAGCTTGAAACTCCAAAAAGACGAGTGAAGCAGCCGGTTAACATGTCTTATAAGTTTAATTTTAATTGTATCATTTAACCACCTGCTAACTGAAAAAATTGTTCTTTACCGATGAATAATCTTATGCCCCTAATCAACTTGCCTCTTCGTGGTCATTACAATCCCCTCGTACGTTAGAAACTATCACAAGCAGGAGACCGTTAGTTAATTATGGGTCTTAGTTAAAAGATTTAAAATTCTGTTAAAGATTTAGGACTAGGCTGGGAGAATCAGAATCCGACACGAACACTCGACTCGTTTGTTAGATATAGGAATTGGATCAACAAGCTGAGCTGTAAAATGGCATGGAGTCCTTAAGCTTCGACGTGTATGCCACATTGTGTCTCGCCGCAAATATCTCCCATGTCCGCAGAATTAGTCGTTCTCATTATCTGTGTTTCTATGTCCTTACATTTCCCTTACCCTTCGCAGAGGTCATTCTCTTTCTTCCTTCTACCCTTTCATTTCCTATTATCTTACCTTGCTGATCTAGTTTTGGTAAGATTGTCCTCATTCTCTGGCTGTTTCTGTCATTTCTTTGGAGTGTAATTGCAGGCATCTGGTTAGAGCCTTGGTTGTGCCATTAACGTGTTGCACGACCAACATCTCGCGCCAATGGCTGCGGTCTCCGGACCTCTGTCTCCCTCACCAGGTTTGTCTTTGAAAACCCCCGTCACTTTCTTAGGTTCCAGAAAAGTTTTAGAACAGTCTATATGACCCTTAATTGGTGAAGCCTCCTGCATTCAGACGATGTTTTTATTTGTTAGTTTTGATCTGGTGAAATCCCATCTTTGAATTGTGATTTTTAAAGAAGGAAAACATGTCTTTTCATTGGTTCATGGTGTCGGTGGTTATGGCAGTAACTGAGTTGGACCATTCTGGGGATGAGAAGAAAACCAGAATTGAGTCGTTTAAGAAGAAGACCAGCATTGAGTCGTTTAAGAAGAGAGCAATTTATGCCTCCAACAAATTCAGGAACTCTTTGACAAAAAAGGGTCGGAGAAGTAGTAAAGTCTTGTCGATAGAAATTGAGGATGTCCATGATGCGGAGGAGATCAAGGCAGTTGATGCTCTCCGCCAAACTCTTATATTGGAGGAAATGCTGCCCACAAAGCATGATGATTATCACATGATGCTCAGGTTACTTTTTCCTTCTTTCTTTTCCACGTCCATTCTAACAAATATCGGAATATTTTTTCAGGACTTCTTTACTTGATGTACGATTTGATTCATCAATTCAAATAATTGACCATTTTCTTCTCCGTTGATGTAGATTCTTGAAAGCCAGGAAATTTGACATTGAGAAAGCAAAGCAAATGTGGTCTGATATGCTTCAGTGGAGAAAAGAGTTCGGCACAGACACAATCATGGAGGTATTGAAAGGTTCAGCATTTCTGCTAAATTAGTAGATGTAGATTTTGTGTCTATCTGCACTCATAACAGAATAGTGTGGCTTACAGCCATTGCTTGATGAAATTTCACTGTGTGCTTTTCAATAATTTTCTTCTCTGAAGGACTTCGAATACAAAGAAGCCGATGAAGTTGTAAAGTGTTATCCCCAAGGGTATCACGGTGTAGATAAGGATGGTAGACCTGTGTATATTGAGAGGCTAGGCCTAGTAGATCCTACCAAGTTAATGCAAGTTACAGATATAGACAGATATCTCAAATACCATGTCCAGGAATTCGAGAAAGCTTTTGCCTTTAAGTTTCCAGCTTGCTCAATTGCAGCAAAGAAGCACATTGATCAAAGCACAACCATTCTTGATGTGCAGGGAGTGGTGAGTAAGAAAAGTTATCATTGATGTATGATAATTAAATTAGGATAACTGCCGTGAGGAACTCCGATGACTTCAAAAGTTGTGGGAGATGCACAGACTCTGCTCTGTTTAGTAGCTTTTCTCAGCTACATTAAAATGCATATTTTCAATCTGTTGTAGGGCCTCAAAAATTTCACCAAAGCAGCCAGGGATCTCATCACTCGCATTCAGAACATTGATGGTAATAATTATCCTGAGGTATTGATTTCTCTGTCTCGCTTGATGTTATGATTGGATAGTAATTTTTGTTTCACTATACCAGTCTCCGTCCTTTTACCATGAATAAGTTAATTCTGATATTACGTCAACTTTTGTTGTGTGCAGACCTTGAATCGCATGTTCATCATCAATGCAGGGTCTGGATTCAGAATGTTGTGGAACACCATCAAATCTTTCCTTGATCCTAAGACCACAGCAAAGATCCATGTAATGTGCTTTTTGTGCTGTTTCAAATTAAAACTCTTTGTCTGACCCAAATAACCAATTACTACTAGCAATCATTTTCAGGTTCTTGGCAACAAGTATCAGAGCAAGTTGCTGGAGATAATTGATGCTGGGCAAGTTTTTATCATTTTAATGAGTTGGCACAATGTTTCTATCATTTTAGTTGTTGTGCCTTGTCCTACCTCTTAGTTGATACTCCTCTTCGAAGTTGTTTTCTTTCTTGCTATCCAGCATTTGTAGGTGATTCAGTGTATTCCTGCGTAAAGCATGCTTATTGGCACTGATTTTTCTTGTCTGCTTTTTGCTTTATGCCTTCTATTCCTTGGTGGCTCCCTCCTGTCTCAGTGAGTTGCCAGACTTCTTGGGAGGCACCTGTACTTGTGCCGAGAAAGGAGGATGTCTGTGTTCTGATAAGGGCCCATGGCAGAATGAAGAGATTTTGAAGGTGATTTGCAGTTCCATTTAACAGCCTAACTTCAATCGAAATTCATTGCATATGTAACTCCTTAAATTAGCAACTAAACTTTGAGTTATCAACTTGCAGATGGTTCAAGATAGGGCACATAAATGTTCAAACAGGAATCGGGATGAGAGCGCAATTTCTGATGATGAGTCAGTCAGCTCAAAGGTCCCCTTTATTGAAATTGCCCTTGCACTTGTATTTATGCTTTGGGAGAAACACAAGCTGCTTACTTTTTGTATAATGCAGGGACTAGACTCCCCAAGAATTTCAGATGTTCCACAGCATTCTGCAAAATCTCGAAAGGTAATTTCCAGGGAAGTTTGTAAGAAATCAAAAGGCTTGAATTGTTTGAGCAAGCTGGTAGGCAAAGTAATGAGAGTGGCTTTTAAAAAATTAAACTATTGAAGTTGTCCTGGAGCTAAAATGAAGTCTAGGAGCTGAGGAATGAAAATTGCATGTTCGTTGCAGTTCAATAACCATACTTAAAAAGAAGTTTTTAGATTCACTACACCTTCTTCCTTAAGGTAGCTGAGGAATGATCAACTGCATTTTCATTTAATGTCACCAGAGTCAATATGATTGTTAGTTCAGATTTTATGTTTTATAAATATTTCAAATCTCATGCTTGCTATCCGAGAGTTAGAGCGGTTGGAATATTGCAGCTAATTTTATGGCAATGAAACACTCAAACCTGTGTTGACTTTAATTATTCTCTATCATTCACTCTATTTTCACCCTCTGAAGTATCATTGAGAATCTAACTTTTCCTCTGCTTTCAATCCTCTTATGCAAATTAAATCCGCAAGGTGTCCTTTGAGGATTACGGGCCTGTGGTTGAGAAACCCATGGATTTGAACTGGAAAAGCATGGCAGTAAGTCAGAAGTTACTAAGCCAGAAATTATTGAGTCAAAAGCTACTGAGCCAGAAGTTACAGAGTCAGAGGTTTGATGTCTATAAAGGTATAACATCATATAGATAACTATTCTGGAGGTATCTACCTGAAAAGAGTTGATCTTGCATGATGAATAAACAAAATTAAGTTATAATTGATAAATAACTTCTTGGCTTCAATAGAAAACATCTGATTTTTTGGGCAACATCTAATGCTGTTATTGAGACCGATTTAAGGATCCCTCAAAAATATTCTTAGAGAAGGAACTGTTGAAAGGTGGTCTAAGCATGTTTCTAAGTTTAGCTCGATAGTTCATTTATTATTGATCCTCTACTACTTGCATAATGGAGGCCTTTGACGGATATACCTATCCAGAAACTGACTTCAAACTGATTATGCTTATAAAAGGATTCCTTACATAGTAATACACGCTTGATTCCTTTAACTTGCGGCAGCTGATTCTCACACCAAGCATGATGAGATCAAGATTCAAGAGAACTCTCCAGTTATCTCTGGTGTGATGGCCTTTGTCATGGGCATCGTGACCATGATCAAAGTGACTCGCAATGTGCCCAAGAAGCTGACTGATGCCACCATATACTCCAATCCTGTGTATGCTCAGGAACCACCAGTTAAACAGCAGCAGACTTCGCCTGCTGTCTCTAACGAAGACTTCATGGCTTTCATAAAACGCATGGCTGAACTGGAGGAGAAGGTGAATGTTTTGAGCATGAAGCCCACTACTCTGCCACCAGAGAAGGAGGAAATGCTGAATGCTGCCTTAATTCGGCTTGACACCTTAGAACAAGAGCTTGCAGCAACCAAAAAGGTACATTCTGGTCAGAGTGTAGTCAATTCTTATTGCAGCATGTATTAAACTTAGTACATACTCTGCTCTCAGAATTTCTGTCATAATTTGGCTCGACAAGAATTTCTAATTTCACTTCTATAAACTATTTGGTTTGGCAAGTCCTTCTATAGAATAATTGGTTTTAGATTGAATATGGAATACATTCAGTTGGAGTTCCCAGAAAACTAGTTCTGCATTTACTTGAAGAAACCGAATTTGGTTATAGCATAGTCATTCATTTCATTTTCATTTTCAACTGAAACAGGTCAGTAATCTTAAGGTTCAATATGATAGCCAACTGAAAGGTTGATTAGTGATGGAATATTTACATTCATCTGCTCCACATGTCCATACTCTCTCTCAAACACGTTGCTGCTGTTGTTTGTGCATGGAAATCATCACAGTTTCATATTGTGCAAACAGAACTAGATAAAACATGCTGTTACATAGGACTCTAACCTGTATCGATGGTGTTTACTTTCCTTAGGCTTTGGAGGAATCACTTTCTAAACAGGAGGAGGTCATGGCTTATATTGAGAAGAAAAAGAAGAAGAAGAAGCTGGTATGTAAATAGTATCAAAATTTTGGTTTCACTAAAATTATAATTGAAGTACCTAAATCTCAATGTGCTCTGTGATGCAGTTCGCCTGGTAGGAAGAATCGATAGGCTATCGGAGATTTACGAGAACATAATTGAGGAGGTGACTTGCTGTGCTCCAGGGCCATCTAATGCACCCTTCTTTAAGGTTTCATGTATATAATAGCGTAGATATTGACCAGATGTCCTATATGCCATTCGCACCTTCAATGAGTGCTAGCTTATAAGAGACCTATTTACTGACAAAAACAAAAATGTCTGAACATCTAGTAGCTTTGTTTCTTTTGGTGACCCAAGAGAAAAAGGATGGTCATTTTCTTTCTTGGCTATATTAGCTCGAGTCTCCTCCATGGGCGCTTACAATTAGCCGCATGACTCATGAGACAGGACAGGCGATCAACAAGCATGACCGTAGAGATAATTTAGAGAATGGAGATTAAATATCTGTTGTCTTGGATTCTAGGTCGTTATCTCACAAACAACATGAAAATGAAGTAGGCTTGAAATCTTGCTCTGAACTTTCCTTTTGTTTTGATTGACGAATTTTCCTGAATTTCGTCAGTCATGTACTGTATATAAAGTTGTTCATCTTTCCTATGGCTCTATGTTCTTTGCCGTCATCTCCAATTTGTTGAACTGCATTCCTTTCCTAGATTTAGTCTTTTGCTCTATGTTCTTTGCCATCATCTCCAATTTACTACTTGCTTGATCATAGAGGACTTTCTGCTTGAAGACTCCATGTATGGCACGCTCAATGTCTGCTGAGAATAAAGCACATTAAAGAAATGCAACCCATCAAGTATGATATACACAAAGCTTAATAATTCACCACGCCATTCAAGTTTTCCCTTTTTTTTTTCCCGTTGATATTCTATTTCAGACTTCTGTTAGTGAATATCAGAACAAAGGATGCTACATTGGGACAAGCTCTACTGCAGAAAACAAGTCGAAAAGAATTGAAGTTGATCACCTGGGTTTGGTCATGAAGAAATTGTATGTACCCAATAGCTTCTGTCAGTACGGAGAGGCAGTATCTGTCTGCAAGATATAACATGTGGAAAAAGCGGCTAGTATAAGTATGGCCCTTTTAATATTTAATAGTATTCCGTGCTTTCCATCATATATTTAGGGAAATAGGAGTATATTATAATTTAATTAGCTTGCCGTAAGGTGCCACCAACCTCTGAAGAGATGATATCCTGTCTCCTATTTTTTCCTTCCCAATCTAATTTGCACTTATGTGGTTACGAACTATAACAACCTCTAAGAACAAAATAATTAGGTACCGTTTAAACTCCAATCAGTCACCTTTAATGGCGGGTATGAAGGTTTTGCGGCAGAGTGGACCTTTTTAGCATCTAGAGCAAATATTTTTTATCCAAGAGAACTGTTGTTGTTAGGTAGCTTTTCCTCCCAAGCCCATCTTCTGAGATTGAACACTTCAGAATCCAAAGCGCATAGTTTCATTTCATTGATTAAGTAAACAATCAGGTATGGCATTAAAGTCAATATCGAAAGCAAATTTTGTCAGTATAGCTCAAAATTTCATTGCCTGCGAAAAGAAAGTTTTGTCCGCAAAGCTGAGAATTCTTTACATGCCAGTAAGAGAACATGCTAAATATAGAGTATTTTTACTGAAAGCATCAAGAGTTTCAACTGCGAGAAAAGATACTGGACTTTGGTCTTGTTTCTTTTAGCTTCACAGCTTATAGAATAGTAGTAGAAAGAGAGTTACTTGATCCTAATAAGATTAAGAAGATCATCATGAAGTAACATAGATACCTTGTTGGAACTATTTGAGGTACTACTTCTAGGGTCTTGCGGAAAACGGCCAAGACAATGTTTCTGACTGGCTGGAATTAGCAGCAGTAGGCGGTGGGGCTAAATGATCCATGGCTTGTAAGTTCATATCCAAGGAACTTGAAACTAATGATGAAGAGAAGTCCAAGGTTGAGACTGGTAGTATATTGCAGAGATTATATGTACTACAATCACACGAGTACGTAATGTCCCTGCAGGATTTCAAAGTTTTGAAATACATTTGAGGACAAATCTCCACCCGAAAGCTGTAGTTGTGTGAGATGTCGTTGATCAGATGGGAAGTTGGGCACCACCACTAGCCCCAGATTGTTGGGAGAAACTTGATGCTTCAGAAAAGCCCAAGCCTTCACTCACGGAAGTAGCTTTACGAAGTTGCAAAGCTTCCTTTGAAGTTGGGATATATTCATTCAGGGAAGTATTTCTGCAGTTGCTAGCTACCGTTAATATTGCAGATTGTTCACGTGAGACCGTGAGAAATGTTATAAAATACAAACCATCCTTCATTATGGACAAATTGAATTTAAAGTCTTGCAGATAAAGACGAGTCAAAGAAGAATGAAACAAAGATACATAATGATAAGCAGTAGACAAAAAAATGAGATAGTGGACCACATTTGAAATTTGGTTTTCGTCAAGAATAAATTTTGAGGTAAGAAAGAAAGAATGTGTAGGGATGAAGTAAATGATGGAGGAGTGGTATCTATTTATAGAGCATTTTTGTA
>JAOSBP010000206.1:8142824-8153469 GCA_027563825.1 Erythroxylum mucronatum
ATTTTAATTAATTAATTAGCTTTTATCTTAATTAATTAAAGTTATTAATTAATTATATTTTATATTTTAATTAAATATATTTTAATTATATTTAATTAAAAATATTTAATTAGAAATTAAAAAATTAGTGTTGGGAGGAATCAATCCCATTCCTCCCATACTTGGAGGGTATGAACCATTAACTAAAACTTGGGTATGAAAAAACTATTCAATCAATCATAACAACCAACCAACCATTACCATTCATTTCATTCCCATTGATTTATTTCTATACCCTTTAACCAAGCACCTCCTAACTCTATCACATGTTACATATTCTGTTTCTATAGTCGAAAAAGCTATAAGTATCTATTTGACACTTTTTTAGAAAACATCTTCTCCTGCAAAGATGTACCTAGAAGTGGATTGCTTATCATTTACACATTCTACATAATCAAAGTCACTAAAACAAAACACTTTAGTACTCTAATATGTTAACGTAAGATCTTTAGTACCCAAAAGATACCTCAAGACTTCCTTAGCAAGTTTTTATTAGCTTTGTTTAGGATCACTCAAGTGTTTACTAAGCATACCAACCATAATATCTTAGGACGTGTGTATACTTGAACATACGTCAATTTGTTAATAATAAAAGCATAACGGACTACTTTCATTAGATCTCTCTCACATCTTTCTAAGGGTACTGGCTCTTGGAGAACTTATCCTTTTTATAGTTGGAGTCTTTACAGAAGAATAAGATTGTATATTATACTTCTTCAAGATATGATCAATATAGGTACTTTGAGAATATTTAAGAACACCATTAGCCTTATCGCGAGGAATTTGTATGTCTAAAATATATGATGCTTCATGATGATATTTTACATTAAAATGGCCAAATAATAGTTGTTTTGCTCCAATCAACACACTAGTCCTATTAGTAGTGACCAAGATATCATCAACTTACAAAACCAATGATTTTTACTTGTTATGACTAACCTTTATGTATATATATTAATAAAAATATTTTCCTTAAATTTGTTAATGATATAAATTTCATCAAAATTGAGATATCACTGCCTCCAAACATGTTTCAACTGATAAATTAACTTCTGGATATTAAAAACTATGTTTTCCTTTAGCTACCTCCAGGGACGGAGCCAGACTCAAGTCTAAGGGGGGGCCGGGGGCCAACATTTAAAAAATGTTCTTATTTATTAAAAAATTATATAAGTACATTTTTTAAAAAAAATTGAAAGGGGGGGCCGTATACATGGCTCCGTCCATGGCTACCTCAAAACTAATAGGTTTAACCATGTAGACTTATTTACTTTATTCTCCATTTAAGAAAGACATTCTTACATCCATTTTAATGAAGTTATAGGTCAAAATAAGCCATTATTTTCATAATGATTTGTAATGAGTCTTTAATGGAAATATAAGAGAAAGTATATTTATAGTCACCACCTTTTTGTTGGATATAGCCCTTAGCTTCTAGCCTTGTTTTATACCTTTTTCACATGTCCTTTGACATCACATTTATTCTTAAATATCCATTTATATCCAATGGGCCTAAAATCTTTTAGTAACTCTACCAAGCTCTACACTTCATTTTATGACATAGAGTTTATCTCATTATTAATAGCATAATTCAAATTTTGAATTAAGGACTAGAGCTATCTTTATTCTAAGTAGTTAGATAGGAAGTTTCATTAATGTCATTCTTATGCTCTTATAAGTATACAATGTAGTTGTTAGAGATTTCAGATTTGTGACACTTTCTGATCTCCTTAATGACACATCTTCTGTGACTACATATGGAGCCTCTTGTGCTACTTGCTCAATGGGCTCATCCTAAATGGATATTATATATTAGTCAATCTTAAGGCTAAGAGCATAAGTGACATGCATAAGGATAGTGGTCAAGTGATCTCTAAACACAATTTCCTTAGGCCTTTTGGCTTGTACTAATGTCATCTTTAAAATAAATAGTTTGATTTGAGTCAATAACTTCTTGTATTTCCTATTGATGACTTTAAAAAATTCCTTAACATTCTTAGTCTTCGGAATACTATCACAAGTGGAGTCCTCCATGTTATACCTCATAATCACCAAATAATACTAGTTCAGGTACTCCTAATTGTTACAATTTTTGATCACTAATAGAAACCTCAATATTGGGTTCAGTAAGAAAGTCCTCTCTCAAGGCTATATCCAATTTTACAATCGTTAAGTTAATTATAAGGCATTTATTATTGGTCTTATTAAGCTTTAAAATTGAAAAGAATAGAGGATCGATCAAAGTTGAAGAAAAATCATAAAAGTAACATTAATATGCATGTAATATATGATGATATATCTCACTCTTTCCTCAACTTCCGTAAATGATCCATAAAAAAGTGATCATCGAATGTTATAATCTATTAACCACATAAAAAATTGAATTGTTTCATAGATAAAAGCAATAGATTAAATATCCCAATTAACAATCAACTATTGATAGTTTAATAAAATCATGCCGGTTCAATATTAATGGATTCTCTTCATCAATCTAAGCATTATAATAAACAACGAACACATTAATAAGATAATTTTATTGCTTAGACAGATCTTAGTAGAAAAATTATTAATATTGGGCGAAAATAATATCTACAAAAAATATTTGAATGCTTAGACTCGTGGAATGTAAGTTCATAAGTACACAATATTCAATTATATCCAAAAGATGATAAAAAATTAACATAATCAAATTTTATATTAAACAATCATAACTAGTTTAAAAAAACATAAAATTATCCAAAATATGGCAAAGATATCATGTAAATGGATAAAATATTCAATTAAAGCAAAAGTTTTTATAAATAAAACATGTTAGAACAACTATCTCAAAATAATAGCAACAACAATTTCTTTTTTAGTTCTTTTAGAACAAAAAAACTATAAAATTATAATTAGGAATAAAGCTATAAATTCATAAGTTAGTGTGTGTGTCCGCTAACATATTACTTTCGGGCATGTGCCCAATAATAATGGACACTATAACTTTTCTCTTTAACAAAATGGAACTTAATATCAACATGCTTAGATTTTGTGTAATACATGCATATTATAGATATTATATCACTATTTATGATATTTTATAACTCCATATTTTTTTATGAATGACAAATTGATGATATTAATGTTATTTCCTAGCTTCTGTAATGTACGAACCATATATCCTATTAGTGTGTTAGTTATGTTTGATTAGTTTGGTTATGCATATAACTAGGAAAACATTATGATATGATTATGCAATCCAAGTGGAAGAATATTGAATTAATATGGATTAGCATACTCTTAAAATAATTAACATCTTACTTATGTGCACATTTGGGTCATTTATGGGATGGCAATTATGTAACCAATCGTACTAAGGACCTTTATATCTATTCATCAATCTTGTCCAAATCTATCTATTAGGCTTATTGCCCCCCATGATATGTATTTTAACCTAAGTGATGTATTCCTAACATATTCTTTCCCATGGTCAATTTAGATATTTGTGTGGTGGTTTATGGTAGAAGTTAATGAATTGAAGTCAAAGAACTTTAGACTTTTTTTAATTGTAATAAGAATATTCTTATCTTGCAATAACTTATTGAGTAAAGGTGGCTTCCAAATAATTTTCATCATCTTTAGAAGATAACTTGCTAATTTGCTTATTTTTACGTATTTTTCTCTTATTAGTTTCCATGCAAGACGGAGATGGTCTCTGAGTTCAAGGAGGCCTTCAGTTCCTTTGACAAGGACAAAGATGGTTTCTTTTTTCTTAGATCTCTACTCTCTTCTCAGATCTTATGTTCTTATGCTCTTACCTTGT
Organism: Erythroxylum mucronatum; assembly: GCA_027563825.1. Lineage (NCBI taxonomy): Eukaryota > Viridiplantae > Streptophyta > Magnoliopsida > Malpighiales > Erythroxylaceae > Erythroxylum > Erythroxylum mucronatum. Next base: position 8,146,666 of record JAOSBP010000206.1, read on the forward strand.
GTTGCTATTTTTGCTTTTATGGGTATGTAGATCTTGTTCTCTCTCTCTCTCTCTCTCTCTCTTTTTCTTGTCTCGAGAAATAGATAAGGCAATATTATCAGAGAGAGCATAGAGGCTTCTTGTTTCCTTTGTTTAAGGTTGTTGAAGTTTGACCCTTTTAATTTTTGGCACAAATTGTTAGATTGGTCGGTTTTCCTATTTTTCTTTGTTGTGTAAGCTCCTTATGTTCAACAATTGATTAGGGATAAGATGAGTATAACTTATGGGCAATACTTTGTTCCCTTTTTGTTCTTCATTTGTCTCTCGTCATTTCCTTTCGTTATGTTTTAAGCTGTGAAGCAAAACAAACGTTTTCATATGAAGGTGTTTCTCTTTGTTTTAAGTGGTTAAAGCTTGTCTTTTTTTTGTATATTTGGTTATTGGCTTTCAACTTCCTCTTTGTTTTATTTTGTTAGCAACGACTAAGTTTGAATCTTTTAGTGATTTGTGTTCTGGAATTTCAAAGACCCTTTTTGGCAGGGAAATCCTATATATTACCTTCCCATTTTGAAGATGTGGTTCACTGATTTTGCTATCTTTACCTCATCTACGACTGATCACAGCTTGAAAGGTTGAAACTTTTAGTGGTACATCCTTGTATGAGATTTTTTTCCCGAGTTTCCTATTGTTTCCTTAATGAGGAGTGAAGTGATTAATAGTTAACACTATTAGGCCATATGCTTTGCCTTTTTCTTTATTGGGGGTTCGTTTTCTTCAACTCAATTGATTTCTTAGTTTCCTTCATTTATTGTTTTGGGCTGTAAGTATGAGTAGATTTTCTTTGACCTCAATTTTGAATCTTAACCTATCTGACTTTGTTCCTTCATTAACTCATTTTAAATGTTTTCTTGTTTTTCATGCTCGTTGGATGTATACACTTGTTGTATATACAAAGTTTCTAATGTTCACTGGATACAGTTGCTAGCCATACATTCATTATGGCACAACAGATTTTGTGAATTGTTTCAAGCAAATGTCTTACTGACATGCATATGATTCTATGTTATGACTGGCTCAGCCACCTACCAGTAAATAATTGAAACTGAGCTTAAATAAATAAATTGACTGGGTCTTCTGTAGTACTTTACTGCTCTTATGCATATTTATCTATTTTTAGGTTAGGTTCATCTACAAGCTGTGGACGTTCCATCTGTGTCCTTTGTACAGAAAGTAAACTTGGCAAATCATTTGTTTCATGACAAGCAAAATTTAATTAAAAAGGGTTGCATCTCCTCGTAGGTTTGAATTCCTAAGAAAAGATTCTTGGCATTGTGATATTTGTGATTATAGATTCTTGTCATTACGCAGATTCAAGAGATTTTCGAATCCAAGGATAGCCCCCGCGCAAGGATGACAAATATAATTCGAGAAATGGTAAGCAGAACTTTGCAAAATATGAGGTCTAAATAGAATTTGCAACATATAAGTTATATTTGTCCTGCAATTTTCTTAAAATTTTTTCTTCTAGACTTGTATCTCCTAACGAAGATTTGTGTTTGTATTAGTATTGTTATTATTATTATTTGAATCTATTATTTTTTATTTTTATTTTTAATTATTTTATTCGAAGGTTTTTTTAATAATTATTATTTTCATGACACATTTACATGTGGGTCTACCGGAAACAATCTCTCGATGTAGGTATGAATAAGGCTGCGTACTTTCAAACCTCTCCAAACTCCGTGTTGGCGTAGGATTCAACTTAGTGTTGATGATTAATGATGGAATATATTGAGGTTGTTAATTTATAATTATTATTTGTTATCAAAATCCAACATATCATAATTATATAGAAGAAATTTTTTTTGTATATAAATAATTTTTAATATAAATATATATTTCAATTTATAATAATAGTTTTTTAAGACCCCTATCCTTTTCTTGTCCGAAATTATTGCAATAATTCACGAATGGTGATAAAATTCACAATTTAGAAAAGCTTCTTGTGAAATTTGACAACAGCACGTTTTACTCTCTATCCAAAAATCTGAAACAAATGAAACTGATCCTTTTCGGGACTTGAAAACAATATCTGGAACATCTCATGTAAATTTCAATTCGTATAGTCATGTCGCCAATTTTGTAAAGAAATCAGACAAGCAGCCTGTCATAAACAATCATGCTTTTGACTGGATATTATTTCCTCCGGTTTCTGTCCAACTACTTGTTCCACACTTTTCTCTGGCTGTAGCACAGTCTTGCTTCAAAGGTCTTGAAGACTAAGATAAACAAACAGGCAATGAATCAATGTCACTATGGCCTTGTTTGGCAATCAGCTGATAGCTGATTCTATCAGCTGTTAGCTGATAGCTGATTATATCAGCTGGTTTGACCAGCGGATTGCATTAGCTGTTTGTTAAAGATGTTTGGTAAAATTAGCTGTTTAGTATTAGCTGTTTAAGTGTAAAATGACTTATAAGGACATGACTTTAAAAAAATTTAAGAATGTGAATATTATATATTTTAGTATTTCAATGAATATTCTGATAAGAATTTAGAATTTAGATATTTAATTTTACAAAAATTAAGTTTAAAACTCTAATAAAAAATATAGAACATATTATTATTATTATTAGTAGTAGTAGTAGTAGTATTCTTTATTATTATAGTAATAATAAAGAATAATAAAAATACTACTAATAATAATAATATAATAATAATTTTAGTACTAATAATAATAATAATATTATTATTATTATTATTATTATTATTAACAACAAGAACAACAACAACAATAATAATAGTAATGACGATGGTGATGGTGATAATGATGGTGATATATCCAAACATAAAATATAAGAATCCAAATGAAGTTTAAGTTTAACAACACATATCAAATAGAGCAAAAGAAATGAACACCATTATTTAAAGCAAAAGTTTACAATAATTTAATAACGACGTCTAACTGTCATTAAACTAGAAGCAATATTATCACGAATAGTTGTCATCTCTCGAGTTCTCTGTTCTTTAACGCCTACTTGTGTAGAGTTAACTTCACTATCTTGAAATACATCTGGAGGTATAAATTCAAGATCTTGATCAATGATGTTAAAAGCCGGGTCACTAATTGTACTTCTTCTAATATTGTTATGCAACGCAAAAGCTGCACAAATTATTCTATTTTGATCCATCAATGAATACTTAGGCATTTTTCCAATATTTTCCATCGAGCCTTAAGAACACCAAAAGCCCTCTCAATACAACTTCTCAATGACGAATGAGCTCGAATAAAAACTTCTCGAGATCTTCTTGAATTTGCACCACGAAACTCTGATTGATGATACCTTGTCTTTGGGTAAGGTGTCAAATATCCTTCTCTTTCCAGATAGCCTTTGTCAACCAAGCAATATTTACCTGAGTGTTTATAGAGAAAATATAATTATTATAGATGACATCATAAAAAGTCTAAATCATGAATAGCAACTCCTACAAATCTTAAAATTACATATCGGTTGTTTTGGAAATTTAAGTCTTGGATTACCAATTGCATCAAGGAAAATACGAGAATCGTGTGCTGATCCCTCCCAACCCGCTAAAACATATGTAAATAATAAGTTAAAGTCACATGCTGCCAATACATTTGCAGTCGTTATTCCTTTCCGCCCTTTATATCTCATTTGATCCTCTTCTGCAACAACTATAGCTATATGTGTACCATCAATAGCTCCAATACAATTCTAATATGAAACAATGATCATAAGATGATAAAACAACAAATTTTAATAAAAATATAATGAAGGTAGGAGTAAGAGCATATTGAATTACCTTAAAATGTGGCATATAATATTGAATTACCTTAAAATGTGGCATATATCTAGCATCATTGGCAATTTGTTGTAGAATCTCCTTGAATTCCGGATCGTTTAGTACAAGTAAATCCCTTGAAAATCCATCCATGGCACTCAAAACTTCTTTAAAAACTCTGCTCACAGTTTCACCTGAATGTTGAAAGTGCTCTTGGGTATCTCTATTAGGGGAACCTTTACTTAGAACATATACGAATAAACTGATTTTCTCCGAAATAGACATCCTATTTGAAGGTCTCAAACCGTAATTGTTTTCCAAAACCATACATAATTGACGAAATGTATTTTGATTCATCCTAAATGTATTAAAACACCGCTTTTCATGACCATTCAATAATTTATTCATCCATAATTCTCTTGTTTGATAGGAAGTCATGCATAGTTCCTTGTATATGTGGTTAAAAAAATATACATCCGTATAACCCGCAACACAAGCAACCGAATCCTAAAACTCAATCTCATTATACAAAAATTGCTTAATTTGCAGAAGTTGCATAATTTGCATAGTATTATCATCCATAACTACGAATTAACAAGTAAAATTATATTCTAAATAAACATAACACTAATATGTCTAAATATAAAAAAAATAAATAATATAACACTTAATAAAATTATAGATTGCCAACAAGATAACAAAATATAATAAAATAAGTTAACCAAGTTCATAATGCCTTAAAACATACCATGTCAATATAAGTGCACAAATAATAAAAACAATAAACTAAACATAGTACTGCATAGATAGAAACTATGTTTAATTTTTATGTTTATCATACTCGTACACAAACTTTATTTATTCAACTATCTTTATATGTTTGTCATATTCATCCTAAACTTTATATATTCAACTCTCTCTGTATCATCTGGGAAACTCAAAAAAATGGCCCTTCTCTGCGGATCTTCAATCAACCAGCAAGCAAAGTAAAATTCAGGAGTACCTGTCTCTAAACCAGGCAAAGTACGTAGTTTTTTCAAAGCATTCGTAACATCATGATGTAACGCACCTGCACCAATACTTTGTAATGCATCAATATTCGACATGTTCAAAATTTTTGTAATAAAAGTGTTCGTCTCCATTGTTGCATTATGTCTCTCTTGAATCAATTGCATCATATCGTCAAGTTTCTCATGCATTGCCACATATCTCCCTACCCTTTTAGTGGAATCACTTCTTGCACTCTTGTTGCTTTGTGAACTTTCATTCGCTAAAACCCTTTTGCATCTTCTTCTCTCATTTCCTTCATCATATGAAGCTTGAGGGGTAGCAACAGGAGTAGAAATGAATTCTCTCAACATCTTTTCCCAGTCATCAGTCATTTGATAATTGTTTAGACCATTAGTCTCATCTATATTCTCGTGATCATGATAGCCTAACAATTGATGATGAACATTATGGCTATTAGGTGAAGAAAGAACATATACTTCCTCAACTTCTCGTTGTTCTTGTGGAGGGTCAGCCATATAACAAAATGTAATTTCTTCTCGGGCCAAATATCCAAAAAGTTGATCCAACTTATGTTCAAGCTCAGGTTCAAGCCCTTCCTTTTTAAATTTTTTAAAATTGTTGTTCTCCTGCATAAAAATAATTAACTTATATTTAACTATTTATTTAGCATTAAAGTAAAAGAAAATAACTTAAAATGGGCTAACCTTAATCTTCAACGTCCACCACTCCTCACTAGCAGCAATTGTTCCTTTGTCATAGTTCCATCTTAATCCCGTTTCTTTCCCTTTCAACTGTTTCCAAAGACTCCATCTAGTTTTCAACCAATCATACTTATTTTTAAGCTTAGTTTTATTCCATTGTAAGTTGTTCACTTTGTGAAATTCTTCCTCTATCTTCTTCCATTGTATGCTTTGACAAATAACTCCACATTTTCCCTTTCTACTTTGAATATTTTGGTTACAAAGGTCACAAAATGAAACAAGCGTTTCTTTTGTCCATCGAACCCTACCTATATCATTCCCCTCTCGACTTTCTCCTTTGTTTTTGTTTTGAGATGATGTCATCTAATCATACAAAATAAGAAAAAGTTATATACTTGTTAATCAATTTGCAATTTATTTCAATATTGAGTTACTATAATTGGTTATAATTAGACTATTCAAACAAAATAATTATATAAATATTTTTTATCATCAATATATTTTAAATAATTACTAACATTGAAATTATTTGATCTCTTTAATTTAAATTGAGTAATATAACTAACTTGTGAATATTATTAAAAAATTATATAAAATGTTATTGTAATATCTTTTTATTTAACCAAAGAATTATTAAATAATTACATAATATTATAAAAAGAAAAACAAATTTGTAAATATTAAATAATCAACTTTGAACGTATGATCAATTAAACTCAAATACTAAATTAAATTAAAGATTGAAATAAAAGTATTCTACATATATAAATGAGAGATTGAACATTAATATCAACTATGATACAAAATTAATCAAACCATACAAGACAAAATAAAATATAATTGTAATTATCAGAAACCACCAAATACGACCCATCTATATCAACAAGAAATTTTAATTATCCAAATTTTATAACCGTGCCCATAATCCATCCCACAGGACATCAGAAACCAGAATTAGAGTATAAGATAAAATACATGACACTTGCAACTTTTACGGTTGCAGTAGGAATGTTTCCAATGGAAATTGGTGGCCAGTTCAGGATAGATCCGTTCACTGGAATTTGAAGAAAGTAAGCCTTCCAAGTTAAAATACCAAAAGCATATGCATGGTATTGACAAAATAACATAATAAGCTTATAGACAAACACTATTGCTTCTACATCTTGGCAAAGTACTACTACTGTTTTATGGTAGCTCACATTTGAAGGGAAACTAAAGTCTAAAGTCTGCAGATTAGAACGAGAAACATTTGCTCTTGCATAGCAACCACTCAGCAAAAAGCATGCTTTAATCTTATTCGAAACTGTAA
>JAOSBP010000206.1:8162836-8173065 GCA_027563825.1 Erythroxylum mucronatum
ATTGAGGAAGATTAGGGTGAATTTATCAAGATCCGTTCGGGAGTAAGTGAACTAAGTTTGATTTGAGTTTCTTCTGTAGTGAGGAATCCCTCCCTCATGGGTTGCGCGTCCAGGTGTCACGTAAGACGTCAGACATGTGTCTCACCCGGGTGGGGTTCCAACAATTTTGATTAATTAATCTAATATATCAATTATTGAGAATTAAAAATAAAAATGTCAAATTTTGAATTTAATTAATCAATTATGAAAATTAATATCATAATTTTATATTAGTTTGGTCAACAAATCAAAAATATTAATCTTGGACTAAACTAAAACCGTAAAAATTATAAACTTTTAAAAGATTCATATAAACATGTAATAATTATAAGAAAACTGGTCCTTTTTTAATATCCAAATAACCAATGCCCAGAAACATCAAGAATGAGAAAATTATTTGGCCAAAAGGGCTAATTAGTCCCTAACATTTTCATGAATGTAGAAAATAGATCCTAATGTTTCAGAGTGCTCAAATTGAATCTTAAAGTTTATCATATGCTTAAATAAGACCTGAAAGTTTGGAAACCGCTCAGATTGTCCCCAAGTATTGACATCATAAGGGCATCGTCAGTCATCTACTTACGTGGCTCGTTAAATGCTGACATGGTTTTCTTTTTTTCACTGGATGTAGGACCTACTGTTGCTGATGTGGCATGTTTTGGGTCCCACATCAGGTCCAAAAATGTTGCAACACAGTCCCATTTTCCTCTTCCTAATGTAGGACCTACCGTTGCCACTTACTCACAAACATCACCACGCTTTAATCTTCACGGTCTTCTTCCATCTTCTTCCAACACAATCCCATTTTCCTCTTCCCTAATCCCTAATCTCCCATTTTCTTTCGATACAATGCCTCATCTCACGCATCTTTCGTCTTCTTTATTGTGTGTTCTTCCTTAGACGACATTTCATTATGGTAGATCATTGCTTTTATGTTTTTTATAGTGCCCTAAATCTGTGTGTTTGTGTCTATTACTATCTGCTTTATCGTGGCTTTTTACTATTTTAAATATTGTATGCTATGGTTTCCTATGGTTGTTGTGGTGCTGCATGTAAACTATGGTCCCATATGCTTGTTATAGCATTGGATGTAAGTCGTGGTCCCCTACGGTTGTTGTTGAACTTGGTGTATCAGTATAGCATCGATGCAATTCTCACCTTCATCATGTTCCATCTAGTAGAAATAAATGTTCACTCTTTAAAATATATTCTTATTAATGCCTCTTGATGAATGTAATTATTGAAAATATTGATAAATTTGTGTCTTGAAATGATTTTGTTTAAAATTTTCAAATTTCCTTTAGTCATGTGATCTAATCTCTTTGCTATAATACCCCGTTGTTGTGATTAAAGATATATGATAATTCTTCACATAATAAATAAGAAATTGAGAGATTAAAGAGAGAAGAAAAGTTAATAATTATATTCCTCCAACAACTTTTTAACTAACCTCCTCAACTGGCCATTACACTCAATTCCTTTATTCCATATGTTTATATGAAACATGTATTCTTATAGGTGTTCATTAAAAGCTTACAAAAACATAACTCTTATCATTATCTTCTTTCGAATTATGTTGTTTTCCTCTCATCTATTGCAATAATAATGAAAAAGAGGAATAACACAAATCAAGATTTAGAAATTAACAAAGTTGTTATTTTTTAAATATTAAATAAATTAAGGATTAAGTATTTATTTATCTTAATTATATAATATGGTACAGATGCCCTAAGAACCCTTGGAAATGAGATTAGATCCTGTATCTCTAGTATTGAAGTGTCTTGAAAAATAATCCTTGCATACTTACCAGATGTTAGATTAAAATACCTAACCACAACTTACTAGCTATTTGGCCCTTAGTTAACAAAAATAGGTGGGTATTTTCTCACCTATCACCTAATTTGACAACCTTTTCATTTTTAGAAAGGGAAATTAATCAACTTGAAACTTTCATTCCCTATCTGCCTTCTTAACTTGAAACTTCATCTCTAAGTTAGGTGACTTCCCATTTTCATAAAGTGCTTTAGGCATGAAGGAATAATAATATAATCACTTCGTTAAGGGTAGAAGATTGTAGTGTTATTTGTAACCAGTCTCAGAAACATGCATTGGAATATTTAAATGTATGTTTTCGGGTGAAGTATCCATTATATTGTTGATAATATCATTTAAATGCATGCTTTTTGGTGATACACTTGACTTTATAAATTTGTTTTGAACAGGTATATAATCGCTAAACATGGAAGAATAAGGTTGTTTTATGGTGGAAAGTTTGTTGAAGAGCCAGAAATGTGTTGATGGGGAATCAAGCATTTTTGATAAAGTGCACTTGGGTTTTGTTAGCTATAGGCAAATATGTGAGATGCGGAAGGAGTTAGGATACCTTTAAGTCGATAAGGTCTATTACTGAGAACGAATTTTAAGTTTGGTGAGTCTTTAAAGTTGATTGAGTCAAATGTACGACTTATCAATATGATGAAAATTCACGAAAGGATTGATGTATATGTCACTCATATGATCAATATCCCATCATTTGTACTTGAGGTATTGCTTATATCAGGAGGAGAGGATGGAGATGGGGAGGGTGACGAGGAAAGTTGTGGAGCCACAAAGAGTGAGGAGGAAAGTTGTGAGGAGGAAAGTTATGGAGCCATAAAGGGTGAGGAGGAAAGTAGTGGCGCCACAGAAGGTGTTAATACTGAAGGTGTTAGTTTAGGAGTTAATGCAGAGGTGGATGATAATGATGATAAGAATGATGATGATTTCATAGATGAAATTACCGATGACCATGAACCAGTTGAAATTGAGTCGACAGATTTTGGTAGTTCTATTGGTAATTATCAAAATCCTAACGGAGAAGAACCTGGTGAGGCGTTGCGAAGACCAAGTAGTACTATAAGCCACAATCCATCTGATGCTAAACTAAATTGTAGATTGAGAATGGAGTTTGACTATACAAAAGATTTTAGAGAGTCTGTTGTGGATTACATAGTATAGACAAGCTATAATGTAAAGTTTAAGAAAAGTGAAAGACATAGGATAAGAGTGAGATGTAATGAGGGATGCCATAGTAGTTGTATGCTGTTTGTCACAAGAATGATGGGTGCTTTAAAGTGGTGACATATAATGATGAGCATAAGTGTTTTATGACCAACAAACCAAAATTGGTTTATGCTAATTTCCTACTGAGACATTTTAGGGACAAAATAATTGAGAAGCTTAGTATCTCGACGATGAAGATGGTTGAAGAATGTTGACAAAAGCTCAATATATCTATTAACTCAAGTATTTGTAGAGCTGCCATGAGGAGATTAAGAAAATACAGGGAGAGTGATTATATGAATGAGTATGGAAAACTACAAGGATACACTCATGAGTTGAGGAATAGTAACCCCGGATCAACAATTGAGTTAAAGCTGGCTAGAAATCAAGAAACTAGTTTGTTACAGGTATGCAACTATTAAATTTTACATGTTATTGACAATGATAAGTAAAACATGTAGTTGTCTATGAAGTTTATTAATTAGTTCATGCATCTTTAGCTCTTTTTGGTAGTTCAAAAGATTATACATATGCTTTGATGCGATGAAAAGAGGATGAAGGCATTTAAGGCCCATCTTTGGTATTGATGGTTGTATTTTGAAGACTAAATTCCAAGGTTAATTGTTAAATGTAGTTGAGAGGGATGGGATAGAGGTATGTATCTGTTGGCATGGGTAGTTGTCGAGATAAAGAATGCTGATTCGTGGACCTAGTTTATAAGTTTGTTGACTTTGGATTTGGAGTTTGGTAGTGGTGAAGGACTAACAATAATATTAGATATGCAAAAAGTATTTGTTTTTTCATTTATTAATGAATATATTATATTGTATAAACTATATATCAACTTTATCTATTCTATTATTATAGGGATTGATTAAAGCAGTGGAAGACATAATCCGATATGCCACTCATCGTATGTATGCACGTCACACATACCATAATTGGCATATGAACTTTAAAGGAAAAGACTTGCAAAAGCAATTTTGGATTTGTGTTTGGTCAACATACATGGAAGATTTTAACGAACAACTGAAAAGGTTAGACAAAATCACACTTAGATGTGCATCATCATTTCTCAAATATCTGAAGGAGAGATGGGCATGATGTTACCAGTCATTTAAATCCAAATGTCCACTTGTCGATAACAACATGAGTGAAACATTCAATGGATAGATATCCTTGCAAGCATGTTGTAAGTGTTATTCACCATTTGAAACAATGACCGAAACCATATGTGGATGAGTGTTACAAGAAGTTTAAATTCATGGGAGTGTATGAGCTTGTCTTACAACCTATTAGAAGACCTATTTTCTGGCTTACAGTTGATGATACAGATGTAGTAAACTCCCCAGCGAATAGAGTCATGTCTGGAAGACCTAAAATAGCTAGAAGGAAAGGAGTAAATGAGCCTACTAAGTTGAGAAATCCAAACAAATAAAGTAGAAAGGGTCAAGCACAAAAATGTGGAAAACGTGGCAAATGTGGCAATTCTGTTGACAATGCAAGAAAATGTAACAATCATTCATCAACTCAACCTGCTTAACAATCTCCGCAGGTATGACAGATTCTTTGTATATATTGGTTTATATATCTAATGATCATTTATGAGATTATTTGTTACATATTTACTAGGTCATTCCCGATGTCTCCTCACAACCAGGACAAGTTGTTGTAGTAAGTCAACAAAGCAATATTGTGCGTATATTTATCTCTTCAACCATTACTAATTTCTTTTAAGATTGAATATTGTTAAGATTGAATATTGTTGGGACCCCGCCTTTGTGAGTCACGTGCTGACATCCTACGTGACATCTAGGCGCGCATCTCACAAGGTTGGTGTACCCACACCAAGTCAGACCTCAAAAACGAACTCATCCCACTTACTTCCGAACAGATTTTGGGATAGGTCATAAAGGAATTTCAATAAGACTTCTTCACAACACTTGTTCCTTATTGCCTTACGTTTCTAACGACTCCAAAAATGCTCAATTTGGGTCAGAAATAAGAAAAAATTGGCCAAACCCTTTCGGGCTAAAATTAAACTGAGATTGAACACTTCACCCGAATTCAATCCAAAAATTGAAAGTCTTAAAGCCTAAATTGAAATTTGATTCCTTAAGATAAGATGTAGCTCTAGGTCTCTAGTTTGTTTAGAAACAAAAATCAACTCAATCGGAGCTCGGACAAAAAAGTTATAAGCAAAAGAGTGGAGAGAGGTCGGATCAGGGAAACATGATGTAAAAATTACATGCATTAGTCTAGTCGAAGGCTATTAGTCGACTAAGTCGACTACAGTGACTGACCTGGAAAACTCTGTTCTTTTTCTTTCGACAACCCAACTTCCACAAGCCATAACTTCTGTTCCAGAACTCCAAAATTTGCAAATTTGATATCAATGTAAAGATAAAAGAAAGCTCTACAACTTCCATGAGAACTTAAAAACCAAAACAGCCTCTAAGGGAGTCAAAAACCACCTCAAAGTATCTATCAGATAAACATCATCTCAAAAATAACAGAACTTCTAAAAGTCATAATTCTCTACTCCATTGTCCAAAAATGTCATACTTTATATCAATAGAAAGATAAAAACATAACCTACAACTTTCATGAAGACCCTAAGAACAAATTCTACCTTCATGAGGGTCAAAAACCCAAGAAAAACTTCTGTCCCGAAATATCCTATTTTGACAGCACTTGCACTCAACTTCAACAACTCACATCTTCCAACTACTACATCCAAAAATTGCACATTATACATCATTGGAAAGCTATGAAACTCATCTATAACTCTCAAGAAGGCTACTTGATCCCATTCAATCCACATCAGTCCAGAATTTGCCTCAAAGCACAGCATACACAAACCTACCCTATGAACACTTGCAAAACAATGCAAAGAGACTTTTAGAACATTCATTAGCAAAACACAATAAACATGAATATCCTTCATTAATATCAAATAGGCATTCTTACAAAGCTTTAGTGGGCATTTTTAGCTCCAATACATTAAGGTCTCAAAAATTCAAAATACAGAGAAGCTACATGAACATGATTTTTGTTCCAAAAATGCAACTAAAGCCTTGTTTACAAAAGATGGCTTCAAAATTAAAAACAAGCGGGAGTGATGCCTCGACCTCGGTTCGGACACTCATTTTCTTGCTCAATGCCTATGGAGGGGAAGGAAAAAGGAGGTGAACTCGACGGCTCCTGGGTAACACATTTATAATCAAGGACAAGCCAAAAATCCTTGAATCATGTATTTCTAAAGCAAACCTTATATTGACAAAAATCATGCCGCGTATGTTTTCCAAAACTTACAATTAATAAAGCAATTCACAAAACCAACATAACAAATACATCAAATTCAAACAAATACAAATCACAAACACATAAGCATATCGGAAATAGTTCGGGTGGATCCAAACAGAACGTACTACACATTTCTACGTAGCGGTCATGTGTAGCCGTGAACTTATGGGAGTCCGTAAGGAGCTCCATGCTACTAGCGGGCAGGCAGGAAAAGCCTAAGACAAGTGCACTTGACTCACTTAAGGCACCACCATAAACCCATATAAGCATACATTTCACATATTTCACACATATTGGCCAAAATGGCACTTTTCCGAAAGCAATCTTATAACATTTCATTCTTTCTAAAATCACATTCTTTTATAATCATCGAAACAATCTAAAAACATTCTCACAATTCATTCCCAAGCAAAAGACATATGGTATAATTCCATAAGCAATTAAGAAAATCAAACCTCAACAATAAATTTGAAAACATGCTTATTCAATAAGAAAAGAAATTCAGGGGCCAACAAATATTATTAACGACATGTTTATTTATAGGTTAGTAGCTCTTCGCATAGTCGTAAATGGAAGTTTGGAGAAGTTGATCTACATTCATTCAAACTATCTTTCAAACTAAGACGTCTGAGGCTTAAAGGACAACCTAGCATAACTTCTCAACGGTTACAAACTGAAGCAATAAGGCGAAGATTATCAAGAAATCAACCAGTTCATGAACAACCTTCTCAATCAAGTGCAAAAGAGGGAAGTAATGTGGTTGGCCCGCAGACTTTAAATTGATGTTGTCTAGATATATGGACGGATAGATAGTATAACTTTTGGATATAAACAAATTGTGACGTAATCACTTTACTGATACTATCACTTTTATATCTAATCACAATTGAACGTGTTGCTCCAATTGTTTATTTTGATATAATTTTTGTATTTAATTTTTTATGATGAGGCCATATTACAGCAACTTCATGAATAAAAAAACAAAAAAAACATAGTGCAACATATAACGTTCAAAGGAGGAGTTTTCATAACTCAAGTTTTAAATTAAATAGTACATTTTACATATACTTGTCCAGAACAAACCAAAATTTTAAATTCATCATAAGTACAAACAACAAATCTTAACTCATTTTTTCTCTTTTGTTAGCAAAACAATGTCTTCTTTCATTAGCTTTATTTTCTCCTCAACTTAATCTACATCTTTCTTTAGGTTATGAATTACTTTAATAGCTCTGTCAATAAATTTGTCATCATACCATTTAAAAAATTCACATTTTTCATCCTGAAAAATCATTAACAATTATTAGGCAAAAACATTCAATATATATATAAACAATTTTAACATATCAACAAAAGTTAAGCTTACACGATATTTGGGGCATCCATAAAATCTTCTTCTTGGGTTTTTCTTTTCACTCCATAAAGTTCTTCAATTCAACACCAATTACTACAAATTTTCATGGAGAGAAAGAAAAATACTTTAGGAATCTATTGCTTCAAGAATCAAGTCATTTGGAAGTCTAAAGAAGAAGTTATGGTCAAAAGAAGCAACGATGTTTATGTCCTCACTCCTAATGAACCTACGTTGGCGTGATCTAAAACTTTCATGAAGAACTAGAAGCAAGATTTTGCCTTTAAAAGGGTCAAAATCGCGATTTACTGTAGTTGTCTCGAGAATGTTGGACATTCACGTCTGTTTAACGGACATTGTTGAGCTTGAGGCACTTTTTCACCCGAGAAGGTCCGTTTAATGGACATTCATGTCCGTTTAACAGACATGCACTAGTCTGGGTGTTGGGACCCGATCTCGGAACCGGACCCTAACTGAAAAAAAGGAAATACAAAACAAAAACGAAGTGGCGGCAAGCGAAACAAATCAACAGCAAACGCGATCAAACGCGTTCGGAAATAAACGAACGAAATCGAATTCGAAAGAACGGAACATGAGGTGAAAGTCAAAGCATGCAAACGAAATGACAAAGCAAAAGTATCGAATCAAAACAAATCGAATCAAAAAATCGAATGGTTCGAAATCGACAGCAAACGAATTACCGACATCCGATAACATACACTTTAGAAAACTAATAGCCTTGGAAACCTTAGACTAAGCCAATACTGTTGGAACCTGATCTCGATGATAGGACCCCAACCGAAAAACGGAAAACAAATAGCGAAACAAAAAAAGCGAAGGATCGCGAATCAGAATATAAAGCAAATCGAATCGGAAAACAAATGTCCGACATCCGGCAACGAAGATTGATCGAAAAACTATGCGAGTCGCATTGGAAACCCTAAGACTAATTCGAAAATCCTGATATGATTTTTTTTTCATTTCTTTCCTTCCTCTTTATACAAAACCATTCCAATTTCCCTTTTGGAATTCATCCTTAATCAAACTCAATTTAAGATCTTAATCAAATCATACATATCCCAATATTTCATCCATAAGCCAAATTCTTATTTCATTTAACAAACCTATTCAAATCTTACTTTGCCATAACCCGATTTTTACCGAAAATCGGGCAGCATAACGGCTGTATTTCATACAGCCCAAAAATCTGCAAAGGCAAAAACACACTTCTATAAACCAAATCCAATCACACAAAGTCATCGGACCTCCCGTCCGGCATCCTAACGTCAGCAGAACACACATCTACCTAACACTTCAATAATTCTCAAATATCATCAGAAACATCATATCTCAATTCACAATCCCAATCATAACCATCTCAACTCAAATATCCACAATCCAAACTATATCATTTTCATAAACAATTTCCATATCTGAATATCATACTCAAATACATACACAATACACAATTCCATTCATAACTTACTACAATATACCAATTCTTAACTCAACCTTATATTTCAATTCAGTACACAATCAACCCTCAAATCAATATACAATTTCAAAACTCAACTCCTTACATAAGCCATGATTCATATCCATCATGATATGAATGCTTATAAGACAAAAATGGCATTCCAAGCCATATACAAAAATAATATGCAAAGCGTACAAAATAAACGCATACAGACAAAGATCTTCACTTTCTTTTACCCGAACTTCTTCTCATCACCTGTGGATGGGAATGAAGGGGGGGTGAGCTTGCGCTCCGTGGATAACATATTTATAAGTTGAAAATAAGCAAAAATTATTTTCTCAAACCATTTGCCATTAAGCGAATTTTTCGAAAACTTAGTTCTTAAAACTTTCTACTTTTCAAAAATATTCATCAGAATCTTTTTCCAAAACTTTCACGGTTCATTCCTCGAAATTCCAAAACTTTCAAAATCCACAAATAGAAACGAAAACATGAATACACGCACATATAATTGCATCACATATATTGATAAAAATCAAAAAGCACATAACATATCAGAATGGTTTGGTTTCGGTCCGAACAGAACGTACTGCACATTCCCGCATAGCGGTACTGTGCAGCCGTGAACAGAGGGGAGTCCGTAATCGGAGCTCCTATGCCACTAGCGGGCAGCCGGGAGAAGGCTTATCAAAGGGAGACCAGTGCACTGACTCATACGGAGGGGACCTAACCAAACCCACATAATACACATATTCATGCTCGAAAAATCAAATTGCCCGAAGGCACACTTCGAAAATTCAAATTTTCATGATCATGTCACCTTCAACACAACAACATTCACCAATCAATCGAATACACATAACGTAATTGCAATCGTTCAAGAACGCAACAATCTTTACCATAATCAAAATTCACATAACAAACTGAAATCACATGGTAATTCTTTAATTGAACAACCACGCAAAATGCAACACTTTTCACAAGTTTTCAAATTTGTTCATAAATAAACAAATG
>JAOSBP010000206.1:8191815-8212459 GCA_027563825.1 Erythroxylum mucronatum
ATATGTTATCCACGAGCTGTCAAGCTCACCCCCTTTCATCCCCATCTCCAGGTATTCGAGCAGGAGATCGGATGAAAGAATGTCAAGACGTTTTGTTCGATTTTTGCATAGCGTGTATTTTGTGTAAAGTTGGATTTTTGGTATTGATATGGTATATGGCTTGAACTGCCATTAATGTATTACAGGCATTTATTTCATGATGTATATGAATTATGAATTGGTATATTGTAGTAAGATATGAATGGGAATTGCGTATGATTATGATTATGATTATGATTGAATGTGACTTAGTTTTGGACAATGGATTGATTGTGATATGGATTCCGAACGGGAGGTCCGATGATTTTGATTTTGTGATTAAGAACTATTAAAGTGTTATAGGTATAGAAATGTGTTTGTTTATACTGAGATTCCGGACAGGAGGTTCGATGAATTGTGTGGATTGATTTGGTTTACAGAAGTGCGTTTTAAATGATTTGCAGGTTTTTGGAATTTTTAAAATCCAGCTGTTATGCTGCCCGATTTTGTGTAAATTAAGGGTTATATTTTGATTATAAGGAATCAAATGAATTGAGATTTTGGTTAGGATTTATATATGAGGGATAAAATAAGAATTGAGGTTTTGAATGTGGATGAATTTTCTAATTGGAGAAATTGGATTGCTTTGTATGAGATTGATTAAAGATGATTAAGAATGAAAAAGAAAGAGAAAGAAAAAAAATTTATACCGATTTGCGATTAGTTTAGACCGGGATTGTCTTAGGGTTTCCAACACGACGCGATATTTTTCTAAGGTTTGCGCTTTCAGATGTCGGAATTTGTTTCAGTTCGTTTGGTTACTTTGATTCCGAGCCAATTCGATCTGATTGATCCATTTAGCCATTCGCTTCTTCGTCTCCGATTTTTCGAATCGATTCGCTTTTCATTATGTATTTCTGTTTTTCCTGTTGGGGTCCAGTTTCGAGATCGGGTCCCAATAGAATTGCCTCGATCTAAAAGCCAGAGCTTTGGCTGTGGAATGCCTTACTGGGAGAGCAATAATTCCACCAGTTGAACGAGAGTGGAAACTGCTTCATGGGTTACACGATATTGTTTTACGTCGAAGCAACAAGTAGTAAATTATCGTGAATTTTCTTGGATTTTCAATTATCTACTCAATTTGAGAGGTATGATATATCCACACATCAAGCATAATTTTGGAAATGGAGATATCGTTTGGTTTTGGTTTGATAAATGGACTAATTTCATTCCTCTTATTCAAAGAGCGTATATTTCACAAATCAGAAACAGAATCCCTATGAATGCCAAAGTCTCCACACTCATCCATAATAAAGAATGGTATACCAGTTTTAGAGGTTTTTCTCTACTTGCTGAATACTTACCTCAAATTCCTAAGGGGTATGGAGAAGCTAACATCATCCGGTCTCCTAATTTGATAGGGACATTCACTAATAGTTCTTGTCATAAGCTAATTGCAAGCAATAAAGAAGCAGTTTCGTGGCATGCAATTATATGGACGCAATCTTAACATATGGATATTTGACTATATTTTACCACCTATATTTTATGTAATTTGCTTGATATTTTATATTTTATCGTATATTTGTACTTAATTTGCTCTAACTGTGTTTATAGGTGATAATGGCCTTCATAAACTTAAAGGAGAAGAATTTGGGCAAAAACGCAGTTAAAATAGAAAAAACAACAATCTGGAAGAAATTTATCCCCGTGCACTTTCGCGATATGCAAATATGTCCAATTGTGCATGTTCCTGTGCATGGTTGTGCACACGACCATACATAATCCAAAAACCTAGATTTTCATATAAAAGAGACGTTTCGGGGCAAATTAAATAGAGGGGCAGTAAGCATCATTATAAAAGTTCCAAAGACAATTTTGGAGGCAATTTTGAGCTAGAAGAGCGAGAGATGTGAAGATTTTATCGACAGATCTACCAGAATACAAGATCAAACATCTACATCGTCAGAATACTCGATAGAGAACAATTAAGAAGATTTAGAATTATGATTCCGCTATTTTCAATTCAAGTTTCTGTATATGTGTATATGATTTTGTATTCGACAATATGTAACTATGTTCTAGTAATCCAAAATATTATGTCATAATCTGATTTCAACGTAGCGATTAAGAAATCCTAGTTTGAATAGATCCACAATAATTAGAAAGAGTTTATTGCAACCCTAAAAATAAGATGACATAAATCTTCTGGATTAAGGTCAAACTTAATAGAGGGATCCATAAAATGATAACGCAATCCTGTAAGTTTTAACCTAAGTAATTTGGTTAGAGACCATAGGATTAGTTGTTAGTAGACTCAAGTTTAGCTACTAGCATACCTTAGGAATCTCCACGGTCCAACTAATCAACACAATTGCATTAAAAATGATCAGTCGGTTAAGGGTTCGGGGGATTCGAATTCTAGATACTAATTATTCTATATGATAATTTCATAGTGCTTCCTGAATTCTCTGTTCAATTTCGTTTTATATTTTATTCTACTTACCTTAGTGTTAGTTTCTTTCCATTAAAAATCTAAAATCGATCCTTAAGCTAAATAATAAAGGAAGGTGATTACTAGTATTCATAGTTTTCATAAGATCGACCCGTACTTGCCAATAATAGCTACATGGCTACGTTGTGCACTTACAATTATTACATAATTGACCAACCCACAATAGGTCAATCAAGTGTCTAAACCTAAAAGCCTCAGATTTTACTTAGTTAGCAATCAATAATAGGCTCAGAATCAAAGATAGATGGTTCGGGGTATGTGATCTCGTGTCCTTTGCAAACAAGCTAAAGAGAGCAGGAATCACCTATTTTTCTGTTATAGGTACACCAAAGCAATTTGGAGCAGAATTTTACATTCATTACCAATTCCATGCTACACATTTGAGTAAGTTGAGACTCTGAACATGATCATTGAAATCACTAAACAAGGAAAAACAGAATGGGCTGCTTGTTAAAATAGCCTTTACAACGACCATGTACTCTATATGGAAGGAAAGAAACAGGAAACTATATAAGAGAATTGGGGAGGAAAAATACCAGATTGCAGAAAACATTATGACCTAGATTAGAGCAACTTCGATAACAGACAAGAAGCAAAATTTACTCTCTCCTAATGTTAAGAACACATGGATATTGTAATGTAAAGTACCAATGTTGTAATCTTTTATAATTTCAAATTTTGTTGAATTATAGATAGATTAAAGAACTCATTGTAATATTGATTTAACTTTTGCTATTATTAATACAATTTTTTTTATTTTTCAAAAAAATAGCTCCTATTAATTTGGACTTTGGAAAACCATAGTCGTTTCAAATACCCGGGAAAAAGTTCTAAAACTAGATTTATATATTTTATCTTATGATTTTACTTCCACTAATATCAAAAGATTTTACATTTATTATCACGCAATTTCAAATATTTCAACATTTATGATATTGCAAAAATGATCTTAGGTGAATTTGTATTAATGAAGCGAATCAATTGAGAGGGTCGACGGGCAAAAGGCAGATTACAGTCGTGATCAAAACAGAACATAGGAAATAATCATTTGCTCTAAATTGCTTTGACAAACTGATTCTTTTAACTTCTAGTTGATGTCTAGACTATATAAGCTCAGAACTGGTGTGAATTAGTCATTTATATACATAATTTACAGCTCTTCGGGGAGGGAAGATTAGGGCATATTTGTCTATATACTATAAGCAGCGACGGGTTGATTCTGGGTTCAGTTTGCAACCATGAATGGAGTGAACTACCACTACAAGTCCTCAAGTTGTACCATAGCTCCACTTTTTTGGCAAAAAGTGAGGACATGCTTTGTGTGAACTATTGAGGACGTGGATGGCTCTTTGACTTCCGCAGAACATCCTTCAGCACTGCAGCAATTCTATGTGCCATATGATGCTCCAAAAATACTTGTTTGACCCTCTCGTAACCTCTTTTCCCCATTGTAAGCCTCCTCTCGACATGAGTTGCAAGTTTGACGATGTTCTTCGCAAGTGGGGTAACCCCTTCTTTTCCAACAGGATGCAACAGACCCGTAGTCCCATTCACAACAATCTCGGTGGTACCTCCTGCTGCAGTTCCCTGAATGTTTGTTTAATGAAAGAGAAATTGTAATCAGCGTCAAATTACCGACTTAGAAAGGAAAAAAGAAGAAAATAAAAAGAAATATCTGGATGAGGTAAAGACCCTGACCAGTACGGGCAATTGAAATGCCATGGCCTCAATAGTTATTCTTCCGAAGCATTCTCCCCGTGCCTGCATGAATGGAAATATCAAGTGAGGCCCAAGTTTTTCCTTTCTAAGTTTGTTAATAAAAGGGTACACTTTTTGAAATCCCTCATTCACTATTCTTCTGTCTTTTAGCTATTTCCTTTCTTTGGAGTTCGACGTCCCACAAGAATACTCAGAATATTAATGATCTAGCTACATTTTAAATCCTCCAAGCAACATTAAAATACCTGTGAATTCTGAACAAGAACATCGGTGGCAGCCAGATAAGGAGCCACGGTTAGGGTCTTATTCACAAAATGAACACGATCTTGGATCTTTTTCTGTATTACATAATTCCGCAATTCTGTCTCAAATTTGGTCTGGGCAGACACATCAGACCCAACAATCACTGCATGCATCGATGGCACTTGCAGCTTCTTTGCTTGAATTAATTGCAAGCTCTCATAGAAGGCACGCAAAAATAGATCTTGGCCTTTTCCTCGTGAAACACCTGCACAATACCAGTCATTGGGGAACATACATGCACAAGTTAGCAAACTAAAATTGCGTTATGAATCAAGTTCTCCTTTCTTTTGAGCATATATGAGATGGAGTAGGAATGGATGTTAAGAGAATTGACGATAGATAACTGCTTGAAAGACCAAAAGTGATTATAACTGAAAAGAAGTAAATTAAAAATTAAAAAAGCATTGACAGACTGAAAATTAATTTTGATATTGAGTTGGCCAATGGACATCTTGAGGTTTCAATTTGAACAGAACAGTGATTCAAAGTATAGAGAAAAACCAAGTAGTAGAAAAAAGAAATTTTCATGAGGAAGAAACCATACTGTTAATTATTGCAAAAAGTATGTCTTCATCTCGTACACCAAGAGATTCTCGAATATGCTCCCTCAAAACCCTTTTTGCCACACTATCTTCAGCAACCTCCATAAGTTCTTTACTATTTCCAAGGTGAACAACATAGGTCTTGGGCATTTTAATCCTGTTAGGGATGGACAAACTTAGTTGAGTGACAAATAAGTCTGCTAATTATACACCTTAACAACGCATGGAAACAATTTACAGCTCAAAAATTTGACTTTACAGGATAGAAATCAAAAACGGGATATGTAAGGCATCTACAAAGTTCCATCTTAATCAATGGACATGGAAACAATCTACAACTCAAAATTTGATTTTACAGGATAGAAATAAAAAATGGGGTATGTAAGGCATCTACAAAGTTCCATCTTAGTCAATTGACATGGAAACAATCTACAACTCAAAAACTGACTTTACAGGATAGAAATCAAAAAGGGGATATGTATAGCATCTACAAAGTTCCATCTTAATCAATGGACATTTTCTCACTATTATAAGTGTGCCTCAAATGTGCAAATCTTAAGGTTGAACACTATAAGCCTCCAGCCTAATATAGTACGCCAGATGGTTCCCAATTTTGCATATTAGCCAATGTATACTTACAGAATTGCACATAAGAACATTTGAAAAATAATGTACAAAGAATAGAGGAACCAATACAATTGTACACTAGTCCAGAATTTGCACTTGCAAGAAAAGAGCAAATAATCTAGAAAAACAGTAGTTGGAAGTTTACCTCAGACGCTCTTGTGTTCTATTCTTCCAGTATCTTGCTGTGATGTGTGAATCGATCATTGCACCAGCAACCATAGGAAGGTGCTTGACATAGTCTAGTTTAAAATAATGCCCACGCATCTCATGAATCCACCACAACACTTTGGGAAGTACACGAGGAACATTTTCTTTCAAGACACCATCCAGCCATTTCCCAGCAACGGCAGTGTTCAATACAACCATATCAGCTTTGAGAGCAGTATCTACAGCTTCCTTGCCCTTCGCAGGTATTACCTATCAAGGCATACAACAGAATAATGAGAACCCCCGTCAAAGCTTTCGAAAACTTTTCTTCCACAAGCTAAGCCACACTCCGTTGGCAACATTTTAATACAAAGCAGGCACGTTCAAACAAACATAATAGGTCACTAAAAATATGATTAAATCTTATCCGAAAAAGAAACAATACAATTAATCACATGGACTATTAACAAATGGTATTCTAGAAAATAAGTCATATAATAGAAATTAATCCAGATGGAAGGAAAAGATATGCATTTGTAGTCCATAAAGATCTTGAAAATTGTGATGGCAATAGCTATGATTACCTGCACTCCTCGAACCAACATCTTTTGCTCCAAATTGTATATCACCTCATCAATTCTTGCTGGCTTTTGAACAGTAACCCAGCAAACTTCAGCACCAACACTTCGCAATAAAAATGCCAGTTCCATGAGCAGCAAAGGCCCACCTGAATCAACAAATATAATAAAGACACAGAAAAAGTAAGATTAACAAACAAGAATGAAACACCATAATCAAAAAGTTGACCAAAACCACTGCAGGGAGAGAGATGAAAGCAATCATTATTCTATTGCAAAAACCATTTAAGGACATGCAGGGAACTTTAATTAGAAGCACATATAGAAACCTCATCCAACATTCTAGCCTGAACCACAACCATTAATTAATTGACGGAAGCAAGTTCAGTCATTTAGCAGTTTGACCAAAGAAATCTCTCTCCCCAGCCGTGGAAGCCTTGTTTTGGATTTATAACTAGCTACTTCATGAACTCTGTAAAGCTTTTGTATGACGACTAAACAAAAACTGCACTTCACATGACACGTGTTGTAACCAATTGAAGAAAACAATTATCTTTCCAAATACCACAACAAAATTTCTCAGGTGAAGGGGGACCTGATAAAAAAATTATTTTCACAAAAGTAAAACAGACATCAAGGTATGCAACACCAATGCACTTTACACAAGTATCGAATAAGACAAAATCAAACCGTTGATTCCTGAACAGGGGCATCTCCAAACAATAGCTTTCCATATTAGATTCAACATCAGGACAAAATGGTAGACAAATATCAGTACCAATGCGCTTTTCTAAATTCCATAAACATCAAGGAGAAACCTCACAGTCCCCGTATAACAGCCAAATTACCATGCTCGTTCCTCTTATGTACCCTTTCTCCAAAACCAAATTAAGTGGAAGACAGAAATCCAGTTAATGATGTATTAAATAGCACTTGCCATTTTCAGATGTAGGAAATTCACTCATCTAAAAACAAAGATAAACTGCAGCCACAGATTGTGAACATATGAAGCCCAAAAAGCCAATATTCGCCAAATCTTCCCCTTCAACATTTATATTCTAGCACACATAAAATTCCAACTTTGAAGTATTTATCACAGCAGGACTCATAAATGTGTAAATTGGAATGCCCTACACATCAAATAAATAGCTAAAACAGGAAAAGAGCGTCTTACTATAATTAAATGAACACAAAACATAAATTAACTACAAAAACTTCAAGAAAAAAACATAAATTAGTATTTATATAAGAAGTAAAAACTATACCAGTAAGAGAGAGCTCATGCGAGACCAAAAGCACAATCTTCGATTTCATAAAACTGAGTGGGCTCGGTGGCGATTTGATCGGCGATGCCCCGCCGGAACTGACAACTTTCCGTTCGACCTCGAAGTAGCGATCGCAGGAATCAAAGGCGGCTTTAATGAAGACAGCAACGACGGTGGAGAGTGAGAGCATGACGATAAGGGCCAACAGCCACCGCTTCTGGAACGGGACCCACCACACGACGGCGGCGTGCTTCGCCATTTCTACTTCTTCTTCTTCTCGGCCTAGGGTTAAGGTTAGGTTTGAGTTTCACAAGGCTCCACATTTTAGGGTTCCGAGTCGAGGCTTGGAGCTTCTGTCCCTGTCCATTTGGCTTGCTCTAAATGGAGACTTGTAATCAAGTTGAAGCTTCTCTAATTATCTTCTAACCGCAAATCAACTTCACCGAGTCGTCGTGTTTCAGATTTAGGTTCCAAACTCAACCCTCACTGGGGCTTAGTTGATTCAGTGCAAGCAATTAATCTAAAACGAAAGGGCAGCTTTTTGTAGATTTTGTCGAATTCGATTTGCTTCCTAATTTTACATAAAAGTCAAAAGTTAAAGTTTTTATATTTTGGAATAATGAAATTTAAATCATGAGCCGATCTCAACAAACCAGTAACTAAATTCCCATGATTTAGGGACACACAAAATGTATGGTTGATAAATTTAAGGGCTTTAAACTTGTTCCGTTGAATTACAATTTTTACGAAGACTTCAAATATTTAATATTAAATTTAAATTTCTACTAAAAATCTAAGAAATTTTTTATTACTTTGACTTGTTAGATTTTTCAAGTATTATTAAAATTCTAAAAATATGTAAACCTTGTTTAAGAAATTTCTAATTTAAAATATTCTTTCAATATTTTAGAAAAACTTTTTCTCTTATATTTTGATTAAAAGTAATAACGAAACATATAACACGTAAATATCTCACTTATATTAATTAAATGATACTTACATAATGATTAATATAGTTAAAACCACAAAATAGATTTCAACAGGTAGTTATATCATATCATAGAAATGAAAGCCTCGAACTCCAATTATTATAGTTGAGATATTTGATGTATTGGGCATTAATTTTATAGGTCTGTTTTCCTCTTCTAATTTTTCTTATATACTTTTTTTTATTGATTATGTTCCGAAATGGGTGATAGCAAAAGTCACCGAGATTGACGATTTTGCAGATGTTGTAAGTTTTATAAAGTCTAATATTTTCAATACATGTGGAGCTCCATGAGCCATTATTAGTGATCAGGGATGTTGCTTTTGCAATAGAGCAGTGCTAGCTTTGTTTAAAAAGTATGGAGTCCAACATTAAGTATTCACCACATACCATCCATAAACAAATAGACAAGTAGAAATATCAAATAGAGAAGGAAAATTTATTTTAAAAAAGAAGGTAAATCCAAGATGAAAGAATTGGAGTTTACATCTAAACGATGCTCTCTGAGCATACCATACAACCTTCAAAATGTCAATAGGAATGTCTCCTTATTGATTGGTATTTTGATAAAGCTTGTCATTTATTGGTAGAAATTGAACATAAAGCTTATTGAGCAATGCAACATTGCAACATGGATTTGGCAAAAACTAGGGAGGCAAGAATATTCTAATTACAAGAGCTAGATGACCAAGGTTAGATGCTTACAAGAATTCAATAATTTACAAAGAGAAAATCAAATTATTATATAATTCTCAACTAAAGCTAATGCCAAGTAAGTTACCTTATAAATGGCTTGGTTCTTTTGTTGTCACTAATATATTTCCTTATGATGCAATGCAAATAGACAATTTAGATACTGAAAAGATTTTTAAGATGAACTGACACAGATTGAGACCATTTTATAAGGAGATGACGTTTTTAAGTGTGGTGTTTGATTTGAAACTTCCCTAATACGTAAAAATTTGAGAAGAAAAAATCTCCTTCCAGTAGAATGATGTTAGATAATTGCACTTTTTCATAGGCAACCCAAAATATGATAGCTTGTTATTAGTTTTATTTTAATTATATATAGTTTTCATTTGATTTTTGTTAAGTAGTTAGTTTATTGGTTTAAGGAGGATTGAGTCTTAAGTTACAAAATATTAAAATTTGTAAGGCGAGATCATATCGTATGTAATTCAACTATCAGGATAAAAGACCCAAATTTTCATATTATTAAAATTCATGAAGGATGATCACGCCTTACACAACTCAGTATGTGATTCAGCTTTCTTAAATGAAACCTCTTAAATTTTATAATACTAACATTCATTAGGCGCATTAGTAATCTGTTTTGTTTTAAAGAATTAGTGATTTTTAAAGATTAAAATAAAATAAAAATAAAAGAGATATTAAATAAAAATAGAAGGATGATATAAATAAATTATTTTTACAATAATAATAATAATTAATGAAAACAAATTTTAAAAACAAACCATAATTTCCTTTGTGTTTCAGTACACTACACATTGTAACGTTCCAACACTAGGCATACAGACCAGCTTCCCAGCCCTCAATTTCACGCTATACGTCCCAGTTACTCGGTAATAAGTAGACCCAACATCCAACAACCAACGCTCTTAGCGCCTCCTAGTCCTTGCATCACCAACTGCACACTGTACCACATCTCCCAATCCTGGTGTAAACAAACCACAATGCACCATATAACTCTTCAAAAACTAATGCCCTAGCTCTAGAGCCGAAGTGCACCAACCAGTATCTCATGCTTTAGTACCAAACCCATACAACACAATCCCCCAAGCACATGCAAAACATCAAGCATACTAGTACCGAGCAACTCTCTAGTATTGTAATAACGTCTCATTTATTTATTACTTTTTATGTATTTTATTAAATAATTTTAATTTCTTTCATTTAATTTTAATTTTAGTTATTACTCTATTGCTTTAGTTATTTTAAGATTAATTTGTGTTTATAATTGTCATAATTATAAGACATTCAAAACATATTAATAAGACAGTAACCAAAGGCAAGCTTAAGGTGAATCTAATTGCACACGATGAAACATTGGACTTCCCACGAATGCCTATAGGAAGCGTGCTTGGATAGCTAAAATTACATCTATCTTGCCACCAGTTGAGTCACACATTTGCAAATAACTTACTTTTAGCTCTAAAGAAAGAAAACAAAGGTATTCGCTTTCAAAACCTAACATATTAATATGGGTAAGCATGTGCATTATCCTTCCTTAGAAGAATTACATATCAAAGAAAATTTTGATGATTTGAATACTGACATGAGTTGGAGACATTTTATGATGATTCGTTATCTGGTATTTATTAAATGAACTAAAGAGTTTTTTATACTACCTTTCAATTTGATAAACTGGGTAACTTTCACTTTACGTAGTCCTAATATGGTCCTATGCAAATTAATAGGTGTCAAATTTAAACAAAGCATCATTGAATTTAATTTGGCCTTAAGGTTAATAACTATGGAATATGCTAATTCAACTCAATACAAAGAATTTGTTGTGGACTATGGTGATTTTGATTCTTATAGAGTGTGGAAATCAATGTCTTATAACTTGTTGGTTTATCATCTGAGTAAATCTAAGGGCAATGTTCTTAATAAGCTTAAATGGATTTATATACAACATTTCTTAACTTTTAATTATTCAGGAAGGAAGGCCACGACTTATACTTGTACTAAAGTGGAGTTGTTTTTCTTTGTTTAGTATATGATACAAAAAGTACACATCAATTTGGGTGCTTAGTTGGCTACGCAGTTTAACATTGTTATCTATTCTAACAAAAACTTGTGCCTTAGATCCCTTATTACTCACTCGACTATCAATCTCAATTTGTTTGATATAATGCATAAAGCATGTGAGATGGAACCATTAGAAAGGTCTCATTTAAGTAGAATGAGATTGCTCGAGCAACAAAAGAAAACATTTCATTTTGTACCACGTGACCCCTCTAGGGAGGTTTATCATCAAATCAACAAGAGGATTTTGACGTTCCACAACCTCGGTGTCTTTCGGCTCCGCTAATCCAACACAAGCATCATTTTTGGATGGAGAGGTTGGAACATAAATTCTTTAAACTAAAGGGGAGTTCGGATGTTTTGATCTAATTCATGAAAGTGATACTTCCATATCCACTAATAGCATAATACATCTCATTTCAGAAGCTCACATCTCAGGTTAGTCATTTAATTTATTTTTTATTTTATGCTTATTATTTTTTATGACATGTAGACATCTTGTGCATACAATAGGGATAAGTATGATTTAGGTGTGAGACAATGAGAGTATGTACTATAATGAACTTTGTGACTTATGCTTGAACTCATGAATACTATGATTCATATGTTAATTATTTCTTGTGGTAGCTTCAAAATTTCTTGATTGTTGTTTAGAAATAATTCCTAGTTAGGATACACTTTTTGTTAAAGTTATAATGCATGAGAGGATTAATGTTTTTCATTAAATTATTTTAAGTATCACCTTAGTTTTGATGATTGAAAGTGTGTAAGCTAGACTTGATGCATTTTGATACCTACAATGTATATGACACAATTAATTCATGCATGATGTGCATTTTCCTATTTTCCCTCACATGGGTAACGGGATGTTACATACATAAGCTTTAAGCCTAGGAGCAACTTATCATATTTGCGCTCATACATTTCTTTTTTATGTGTGTTATCAAATATAACTTGTTTATGCTGGAAATTACACTTAAATACATGTTAAGACTACATTTTTTATAAATTTTTGCATATAAATGATAGGGCCACTTAGATATAACCCTTTTGGACCTAGACAAGCCTACCTTAATTCTTATCCTTAGAGAACCTATCTGAGCCTTGAATTTTCTTTTTCTTATACTAAACTTGTTATAAGCCACTTTAACCCTTCTTTTTGTTGATTACTTTAATAATTTTAAACCCCTAAATTGAAGGGATTGTATAAAGCTTATTTGCGTAAGATTTTGACTAGTGTCATGAAAAATAAATCAATTGATTCAAGTTGCACTATTTTGATTTTTCAGTGGGAGAGAAGTATAAAGTCAAATGAAAATAACAAATTAACTGTATCATAGGGTACAAGGGGTATGTGGACACCTTCTTAGGGAAGTAATTATTCTATTACGATTTCAATGAGCTTTTTGGTAAGTGATTTTGTTTCTTGTGGGATCGGGAATGAGACAACTCTATGTAGCGGAGGAAGAGGAATCATCTTATAGCTTGACAAAATGGCATGGTTATCATTGGTAATCGGGTAATCATCTTTTTTAACTTGATCATATATTTCTTGTGTATGTTTTTAGAATAATTACCTATAACTCCATCGTTTTGTATTCACTATATACAAGGACTAGAATTGTAGGAAAACAAAACTCCAACTTATATTGTTATAGTGAATCCATGAAATGTCAATTCCAACAGGATGAAGTCATATCATCATTTCTTTATAATTTTCTAAGAATATTATGCTTCAATTTGTTCATTTGATGCTTCTTGTGAGAAACCCTACTTGGGAGACAATTTTGTTTTAGTTTTTTTGGCTTACAATAAGCAATATCTTGAGTAAAACCAATATCCTTATAATCTGCTAGCTGCAGTATCCATATATAGCACTCCATGTTCATTCATCTCTTGAAATTTCTCCAGAATTTCCAGCTATTCTGCACAGAACCTGTAATGTGAGTCCACCAAATGAAGAGCGTTTGAAATCGGGACACTACTGACATAAGCGCAGATCTTGTGTGTTGGTGTCAATCATGATGAACTTACTCAGAAAGTTCATTCCTCGACTTGAAAGCTCATAGAGGGAAAAAAAAAAGAAGAGGAAAAAGGCTAATGCAATAAGAACTTATTTCTAATGTAATGGATAAAGTGAGATCCCAAATAAAACTAGATTCACCACCAGAGTTTGAATTTAATTAGGAAACTTATTTCTAATTCGATTATGTAGGGATTTGGACCTGTTTGGTTAGGGATCTTGGCAGATTAGGAGGAGGCTAGGTTTTGAGTAGGAGGAGAGGGGAAAAACATGTTCTTCACTTCTTCTTATCACCCTATTTTCATTTCTTTGTGTCCTCTCTTAGTCTTTCATCTTTTCATTTATTTTTGGTGTTGGAACAAAAGTTACGTGTGGCTAAATCTAAATATTTTAATTTAAGGGGATTCAAAATTCTAGTTGTAACCTGGTGAGGTTTTGTTCTAAACCTATATTTTATTTTAATTCAAGTATTTCTTATTTTATGTTCTTTTATTTCTTGAACACTCAATATTAATTAATCTGAAAATTTAATTTGATATTGATTATTCTATAAATAATTAAATATCCATAACTTCAATGATTTGTAATTATCACGAAGGAATAGACAAGTAACAAATATGTTATTTATTAAATTACATATTTAACTTATTAAAAACAAGAAAACTAAATTGACTAATTGTAACTTATTAGTGTTTTTCATTAAGCATGTTGCTATCATTTAATTGATATGGAATTATATCATACTCAGTTAGTTAATGATAAATTTTGGTTTGAATGCTGAGTCTGAACCAATTAATTTGTTAAAATTTGAGACTTATTATAACTATCCTAATAGGTTTTAGTCTAACTACTTAAATTGTAAAAATTATTCTTTTTAAACCAATGATTAATGTTACAATTCAATTGAGATATTTTTCTTGAATTGGAGTTAAGTACCATTGAATTTCTCACTTTAATACTTAGTTAATTCATTTTGATTCTTTATTAAATTTAGTTTATCAGTTAATTAATTATAAACCCTCTATTTTGTTTTATCAATTGAAATTAAGAAATTACTTTTTAGTTCTCTTAGGATTCAAACCTAGTTCCACGACTAACACAAGAGTACGAATTTAAATTAATTTTGATTTAATCAAATTTTGAGGGTTTTGACAAACCAATCATTATTTGGGACTTTAAAGTCTAGTTTTGATGATACCTTAAACTCAAGTCTTATTCAAAATTTGATTAAATTAAATTTAATCGATTAGTCATAAATTAACTCAATTACCATGCCTACTCTGCATGCATTACTGAAAGATCTCACCTAGCATAAGCGAAATGAGGTCTATATGTCATGCTTGATGTAAACAAACTTAAGTCAGGAATCAGATTCACGTATTTGATTTAGATGATTTGCCCAAATCAACAAAAGAAAACAAAATGGATGAGAATGGTTTAAAAAAATAAGAAAGGGACTAACCTCTTTGTCACGTTTAACTAGTTTTAAGAGTGAAAGTTTTATCACAAGTAGTTAAGCTAAAAGCTACGAAAGCTAGCCACTTCAAGGTACCCAAAATTTTCTCTATAGGTACCCCCTAAACCCTAAAACCCTCTTCATATTCCTATTCTTGAAAGTGAAACACCAAAGGAACAACAATGGCTGAAGCTATAAGCTTTGTTTTTGTTCCTTTGAGCCAAGAACACTAATGGTTATGTTTACACAAAGTTTTACTTTTAACACCATTCTTGTCCAGAAGCTCAA
The DNA here is from genome assembly GCA_027563825.1 of Erythroxylum mucronatum. Lineage (NCBI taxonomy): Eukaryota > Viridiplantae > Streptophyta > Magnoliopsida > Malpighiales > Erythroxylaceae > Erythroxylum > Erythroxylum mucronatum. Next base: position 8,207,054 of record JAOSBP010000206.1, read on the forward strand.
CATTTGGTAGCTAAAGCAGTTGGTCAAGAAGTTCACATGGTTGTTTCTTTCTTTAGGCTGCATTTTCATGACTGCTTTGTCAAGGTCTGATAGTCACTGTCCACCTCATTGCTATCTCAAAATCTGGAGGTTTTCCTTGGACATAAGAACATATTAGATTTATCACACTTTCCAGAGCAATATCTGGAGTGAGTACAAGCATAGCTGCAAACTGCAAAGTCTTCTAAGTTTTAAATCTTCAATGTCATTATGGAGTACGATAACTGTACTTTAAGCTCTTGCTCTCAGGTAAATACATATTTTGAATTGCTGACAATCAGGAGTGGATACTAGATATTGGAGAACAGACAGATATTTTTTTTTAATTATTATGTATATGCGAATGGTACCTATTAGCATTCCTATAGTTCAAGTGTGTCGCCAAGGAAATTTTTTTTCTCAATTCTTTATAGTTTACTATTTTTAACTTCAATTCAATTGACAATGTCACAAACAATATTTTAAAAATTAAACTAAAAGTTAAACCAATAAGACAAGATGTTTAAAATTTAAAAGATTCCATCAATATAATATCGTCATAAAATCGATTAAAGATTAAATAAAATTAAATAATTTAAAATGTGATTGAAATAGATTATCTATAACTATTGAAAATTTTGAATTTAATTGAAAAGAGAGATTGTTAAATAAAAATTAATTGATTTATTTTAGTTTATAAAATTTTATTATTTTATAAAATTAATCGATTAATTAATAAATTGATCAATTTTTAACCAAAATATTTATTAAAGTAAATTGAACTGGAAAGTTAAAATTTGAATTAAAAATTTTGAAGATTTAAAATTTTTACAATTAAATCGATCAAACTGATTGAATTTTTTAATCATTGGTCACGACAAATGCAGAGACCACATTTGCCATATATTTGCCACTCCCTTAAACAATTTGCCATGTAGAAAGTGAATTAGTCCCTTCATAGTTGATGCCTGAAATCAATTCTAATTATATGATTTTCAAATAAATAATTTAATCAAAATTTAGTCATTAGCATTAATTGTGACTCCTTTAGTGTAAATTAGCATTAATGTCTTATTTGACCCTTTCACTCTAGCTAAAAGCCCAAATTGGGCCTTAACCTTTTTGAGTTTGATCATTTGAGACTTAAACTTGAAATCTGCTTAATAAAGGGCTAAAATTTCAAGAGTCTGCTCAATTTAAAACTTTTTTGGACAGAAATTAGGATATATTTACACGCAGGTCAATTATTGTTTAGATGCCACGTTAATAGAGCTAATTTATTGTCCAGATTAGGTGGAATTTAAGAAAAAATTAATTAATTTCGTTTAAATTTCGATGTAAACGAAAAACACTTCAACCCTAAAATCAATGATTTTTATGAACATATGTTTCACTCTCTCTTTCTTCTCTCAGTTGTGCCTTCACTCCAATCCCTGGATGCATCATCACTTAATGCATGTGCCTTCACTCCAATCTTGCTTGTGTCTTCTTAGTAGTGTGAGTGTGAGATCTCTCTTTTAGCGTTGGAGGTGAATGCGTAGTAAGGTTTTTGGAGATCTGAAACGTACATGTGTTGTGGTTGAAGACCGAAGTAGGTAATGAGTCATGCTCCCTACTAATTTTTGTACATGAATTTATGATGTTTTAATATTCATTTTATTCCTTTGCCCTAACAATGTTACATTTAAATAAATTATTTTATTTTGTTTAAATGGTTTGATTATTGGGTTGATTAGCGTGTAGACGATAATTGTTTTCATGTACAATTCTATTATACATTTGTATATAGGATATGATTAAGTTTTCTCTTCCCAGTGTACTTGACATTGTACGTAGGATATGATTTGTATCACTTAGTTTAGCTTTGTTAGTGGTTATCCATGTTTTGTTATTCTCTATGCGCTATGTTCAAGATAAAGTATGACATTCATGGAAGAAATGCAGATTATTAGGAGCAAACAAATTCAGTCCTGTAGACATCATTTAGTTGTCGGTGGGTATACAACCAACATTACAACATTGTGCTGTAATAATTGAGAATGAGCTCAAGTAATAGTTCTTTAAGGTAATGAGGTTGATTAGAGGATTCAGTTTGTTGTTTTCTTAGCTATGATTTTGTGTTGGGTTGGAATTTTTGAAAATTTCAACTTTGACTACAGAGGGACGCGCTCTAAGCTTGATATGAGGACATACAAAGCTTATTTCTTCAACTTACCCAGTTGAATGGGACTATGGCAAAAAGGCTAAATATTGTTATTGTAACTTGAAAGCACCTAGATGGACTTTATGGAAAGATGAAAATCCAGAAAGAAGGTTTTATGGTTGTCGACTCGTTCAGGTAATTTTGGTACATTTATGTCATTTTAGTTAAATATGTTCATATATTTCATTAACGAATTGCTGCTTTTTCTTTGATGGTTGAGTGACAATGTTTGTGGATTTCATGAATGGCATGATCAAAGATTTTGTCCAAGAGCAAAACAAATTATTTTAGAGCTGAAAAACAGAGAGAAAATGTCATATCGTCAAAATAATCTATTGAAGGCAAAAGTGACAGAGTTAAGAGAGAATGCAGTAGATGTTTTGCAAGATGAAAGTATTGAAAAAAAATTGAAGTTGAAGAATGAGTTAGTTGCCATGAGGACCAGTTATGAAACACATTCAACAAAGTGTTGGAAATGGTTTGCTTGTTTAAGCTTGTATTTAGTAGTTTTGCTTATATTTGTTAGTCTAAATAATGAAGGCAAAAAAGGCAATAGTTGTACCTTTAAAGCCTTACTTGTAAATGGTTTGATGTACTAGAACAATGTGTAAATGTTCTTCACCTAACCTAATGTTGGAAAGTGCAAAGTGTTAAATGTTTTAACATCTATTGTATTACTAATTTGATGTTGTAGCCTAAACAAGTTTGATGTTTTATGTACTAGCCTAAACATGTTTAATGTAATAGCCTAAAGATGTTTGATGTTTCAACATTTGGTAAGGAAGATTAGTGAAAAAATAGGATCTTTAATTAATAGAGATGGAGTATTCTTTAGTAGTCAAAAGGAGTTAAAAGAGGCAATAATTGACCACTCTAAAAAATGTTATCTGTATTTTACCTCCAATCTCATGATTAACACAACTATTAAGTTGTTTTATAAGTCATCAAATTATTGATGAGAAAACAAAGATGTTTAATAAACCTATAATTCCAACTGAGGTTGTATTAACAATATACATGTTGTACCATTCATGAACTTCAACGAAAATGAAAAAACCTAATAGAAATGCAATGCACACTGATTGGAAAATAAAGGAAACCAACACTTTACTACAAAAAGTTGATCATCTCTTTCCATCCATAGATTGTATGCTTTCCTTGAAAAATACAACACATTGCAAAGAATTTGACAATTCCAACCAACCTTCCATCACCCTTCCATCACCCTCGGTAACCCATTCATAAACTTCAACAAAAAGGAAAAAATGTACAAGAAATGCAATTCAAACTGAAATTGGAAGTCACTGCATTCATTGCTTAATAAAATTAATCCCAACAACATCCTTACAATCTATTATTGTTCAGTTCACAAATATCACAAAATTATTCAGTTCACTAACAATTAAATGTTAAGTTTACATTTTTTCCTTTCCCTTTGAAGATGCAATTTGACTTTGTTGGCTTGGATTCACATGTGCAGTAACAACTTCCTTCCTCGTTATTGATTTCTACCCAAGGTTAGTAGTCTATGACTTCTCCTTCCAGGTTGTAGATAAAATGCAAATGTTTGTTAAGTTGTATGAATAAATTAATGTTAAGTAAGAATGCAAAAATTTAACACTTACATTTAGTATCTGTAACCTTATGGTTTCATTTATGTATACCCTCACCCCTTCCATCCATTTCTTGATCTTCCTATTTGCTTCTTGTTGAAGAGAAGAGTATGTGATAGGCCTTTTTTTTGTAATTTTTTCTTAAGAATTTGGACTACATCTGACAGCTACCAACATCCTCAATCTGCTTCCATCATCAGCAATACCATAACCAGGCCCTCTTATCCCATTGGTTTGGTTCTTGGCGGTGGCTTTTGAAGATGTATAGATATTTGTTGTTTCTAAAGCACCTTAAGGTATTGGGAGAACAACTGAGGCTGTTGCATTTTCACTCCCAATTACATGAGCAGTACTTGAGGTGTTGGCAGTACCTGAAGCAGTTATAACACCAACAGATATAGACACAGTAACAAAAGCAGAGGCAAAAGCAGAGGCTTTTGCTCTTCTTTTACCTTTCTTTCTCCTTTCAGTGTTGGATGCAGATTTAGAGGCACTTACTAGGTTGTCAGTGTTGGTTTCAACTGTGGATATGTTTTCGAGGGTTGATTGTGAGTTCGTTACATGTTGCTTCGTATGGAAATCAGTTGACTGGTCTGGGTTCAGATTTTAAAACTGGGCTGAAACCTGCCATTGGTAACAGCGATAACAGAATAAATAAAAACCTAGAAGATTACCACTACTATGGAAAAGAATCTTAGCCGTACCATAAAAAGACAAAACAGCTTAGAAATTACCTCTCAACCCTTCCAGGGACAACCTCTTTTGTTGTATCCTTCTATATGGCAATGGCTACATGTAATGATCATGCCCCTCCTAGACACATGGTCAACATTTTGCTTTTTGTTTACTTTTGTATTCTTTTAAGGCTCATCAATGCCTTTTTTCCTGGCTATTTTGGGCCTACTAAGCCTTTGTTTGAATTTTGGTGGCCTAATAATTTCTTCATTACTAATAGGTCCGTCCTTCATACAAGGCATCGGTTGAATTGCCTTCCCATATGCTTTGACATATTCAGTATTCCATAACCAACTAAAAGTGTACTCTTTAATATTAACCTTACTGTCTCTAATAGCACATATGACATGCGCACAAGGGATGCCAGAGAGGGTATATCTCCTACAAGAACATATTTTGTTCTGAGCCTCACCACATATCTGTTATGTCCATGACCAATCTCATACCCTCCTCTATTATAATGCACTGACCAATGTTGATCAATCATGACACTCTTCACAATTGATTATTGGCCTTAAATTACCATTCCACTTGGTAATCTGTTTCCTTTTTCTCACAATTCTTTTCATCAATTCTCTTCTAAAATGCTCAAATAATCCTAAAACTGACATTTTCCTTGCATCAACAAGAGTCTTATTGAAGGCCTCATATAAGTTATTGTCAACCAACTCAAACATAGAATCTTCCCTTTGGAAAGCCCAACACAATTGCTGAACTGGTGCATAACTCTCAATATCTTCTGTTGCCCTTTTGTTCTTGACTCTGAGCTTATCCAAATTTTCTTCATATTCCCTTACTGTGAAGGATTTTGCAATTTTCCAAAAGTGCTCCTTCATC
>JAOSBP010000206.1:8216339-8228067 GCA_027563825.1 Erythroxylum mucronatum
AACAATCCTTAACGTAAAATTTTATATCATCATTCTTCAAAAATGGCTCCCTTTTAAGCTTATCCTTCAACAAGTCAGCTAAGATGCTAGTGTTCATCCTAGGATTTGTATATACCCTATTACGTTCATGATTGTTCCTAAATTTCCTAACTTCAAATGACTACAATTTCCTATCAAATGTTCCATATATATACCAAGGGCAGTTCTTTGTCCTATATTTACCTTGGAAAAAGTTGGGCTTATTTTTCGTAAACATGATAGCCCTCTTTGTTTTGATGGACAACAAACTCACTGTACACTTAAATTGCAAATGATTGAGAAAAATCATCCCTAATTCAATATAAGGCTAAGTTGTATTTTGATTATAAACAGGATATTTCCTTTTCCTCCTAGTAGCATCATCTACCATATCATCTACATCACTAACAAGTTCTCCATATTCACTATCATAATATTCAAACAAAACTACCTCATCTTCATCATCTACATCACTTGCATCAGCTTCATGTGGTCCATTATCTTCATCCGGACCATTACCTTCGTCTCCTTGCTCTAAATCCTCTTCAGCGTCTTCATCTGAACCATTACCTTCTTCTCTTTGCTCTAAATCCTCTTCAACATCTTCATTCGGACCATTACCTTCTTCTCCTTGCTCTAAATCCTCTTCATCCTCTTCAACCTTTATATCATCTTCATTCTCCATATATGCATCATTTTCATCCTCCACATTTGACACATTGTCTAAATTACCTACATTACCTCCAAACCCTTCATTATTAACATCCTCGCCATTATCTTCAACTACATTACCCTAATTAACCTCATTACATCCTCAATCACTTCAACAGGGGTATCCACACCATGTTCAATATAAATATCAAAATCACCTGTACCCATCATCTGACTAACCATATCTAACACACTAGCATCATCTTATACAACTCTCAAACCATTACATAGTTCAAAACCAAGCATAATATCTTTTTCACATTGTTATATCTACTTCTCTTACATACATCAACTAGTTCAAAATAGCTCAGTAAGTCAGGATCAAATTCAATTTCATCCACAAAATCACCCTCATACATAACATTATCACCTACATTATCAAAACATCTCGCATGGTGAAACTTCATAGTTACTTCATCAAATTTCATTTTGCTAAACCGAAAAAACCAACTCTAGGAAAACGAAAAAACACTCAATCAAAATGTTGAAAGGAAACACTGAAGTTAAAGTGAAAAATTCAAGCCTGGCACATCACATGATGTTTAACATATTCATAACAATTCCATCAACCAACTTACTAAGTTCTATGAATTAAGGTATGTGGGGTTGTTTACACCTGTGAATCAAGAAATATGTTCCCGCTGTAGCTCCTAAGCTCGTGGAATTTTTCACTTATAAGCCTCATGGGAGCTGCATCATTGGTTTCCAACCTATATACTTGCCTAATGGTTTATTATGCTTCAATGTTTAAAAAATATCCATATTAAATGCAATCCTTTTTCAATTCAATTATTACATCAACTTTAAGTTACTAGTAATTAGAGTCTTTCAAATGTAAGTTATTACTAGAATAACAAGATCAGAACTTTATGTTATCATCAATGATAGTTAGAGTATTGCAAACAACAACATAAAAACAATACTTCAGTTGCAATTAAACAAATGTACACTCATACGAAAAATACTCCCACTAGTAAATCAAAAAGGATATAAAAGGGCAATGAAATTAAAAGTATCAAATTAAGATTTTGTACGACCAACTGCTCCAATCAAAGCACAATAGAAAAGTAATTGGTCCTAGCAGCTACCCATTCTGCAACTGACCACTTTCGGTAGAAGATGAAACTAATACCAGTTTGCTTCTGCCACCTATCTCATTCACACTATCTTCCTCAGACTTCTTTTTACCGCTTTAACCTTATACTTCTCTAGTATCAAACCTCTTAGAATCAAATGTTTACCGCTCTTAAGTCTAATGGATAATACTTTAATTCTAGGACTTATCTTACTTTCAAAAGATGATGCGTGATCCGGCAAGCCAACCTATTTAATGAAGATTGGAGCGCGGATCGGGGGACAGTGAAGATGTGTCAATCAACCAACACAACCCCTTCAACAAACGATAAAGCACGGATCTGGTGAGGGCAACCCTTGGTGAAGATGTGTGAATTAGGCAAGACAACCCTTGCATGAAGACTAGAGCGGAATGTTTGACGGTGAATATGTGTCAGAGAGGGAAGCGACGATAGGATTTTAGGATTTTCTGTAACTTTTTGGTTTCTCTTTTTTTTTCTTTACGAAATTTACAAAATTTGTGAAAATTTATAAAATTTTAGGTTTAAAACTTAAAACCTTTTAGTCTTTTATGCGGCATTTAAAAATAAGGTAATGGTGTCACGTTGTTGCATGTAACGGCTCGTATAAATACATCCTAATTTTTATTAAAAAAAAGTCTTAAATTGAGCATACACGTAAAATTTTAACCCTTTGTTGAGTAGGTTTTAAGTTTAAGTTTAAGTCTCAAAATGATTAAACTCTAAAAAGTTGAAGCCTCAATTTGGGCTTTTAGCCCATTCACTCTACACGTCCAGAATTTAGATGGAGATCCTGTGTTTTGTTTAACTCAACTAAACCATTTGCCAATTCCTCTCGAGTTTCCCCCTTCGCTTCTGTCTTTGTACTTCACAGCTTAAAGCTTTTGTCAGGAAGAGGACAATGTCGACGGCGCAGTCGCAGTCGCAGTCAACGTGGCAGTGGGAGAGCGCCACCGCCGGCGCCATTGCAGGGTTCGCCACCGTCGCTGCTATGCATCCACTTGACGTTGTGCGTACGAGGTTCCAAGGTTCCTTCTTTGTCCATATTCATTGTTAAATTTTGAATCTTTTTCGTTTCCATTCTCAAGCTGACCATTGTTATGTGATTCTTTAGTTAACGATGGTCGAGTTTCCAATCTGCCAACTTACAAGAACACTGTTCATGCTATTTTAACCATTTCCCGGTCTGAGGTAATGCTTTTGCTTCGGGTTCTGTTGATTTATGTTGTTTGCATCTTCCCCTGTTTCGCTGAATGAAAGGGAACCTTTTGCTTTTGTCTCATAGGGCCTGAAAGGGCTTTATTCAGGGTTCTCTCCTGCCGTTCTTGGATCAACTGTTTCATGGGGATTATACTTTTTCTTGTGAGTTCCAATTTTTGTTAACTTGTTTTGTGTGTTTACTTGCCAGTTTATGCCAAAAAGGCTGTTATTCGAACTCAATAAGTAAGTTAAACATCATAAATTTAAATTCCCTACTTTCGTTCCAATTCTAGCTATAGCAGAGCCAAAGAAAGGTATTCCAGGAACAGGGACGAGAAACTGAGCCCTGGTCTTCATCTTGCTTCTGCTGCAGAAGCTGGAGCTTTGGTGAGTATTCGAAATGTGTAACTTGGAATTATACAGAATATCTGAAATTGTCACATGAAGAATAGAGGAACTGGCAACCACTTAAGGAAAGTAACTCAAAGTGATAAGATAACATCAAGAACCAGCATACAGTAAGGACAAACAGCAGTTGTTCAATTTAAATGTTTATCATAGATTGATTTCTTAACCATCTTTTTTGGACAACTGGAATTTGACTGCTGTTTTCAGTTTCAGAGGGGATCCATCAGGCCTTTTCAATCAAGAACTCTTTTATGATATTAAGAAGTTTGTTGTTTGCTTTTGTCAGGTTTGTTTGTGCACAAATCCTATTTGGCTTGTAAAAACAAGATTGCAGTTGCAGTCTCCTCTTCATCAAACTCGACTATATTCTGGGCTTTATGGTCTGCTCTGCATCTAATCTTAACTTGCCTTAATATGCTTCATGAGATATAGTTTCCCTTATGAGTCATGTAAGCCCAAATTCAATCTCAAATTGTTGGATTGAGTTTGATCCTTAGACGTCAGGATGTTTCTTCTCTTAAGAACCTTTTTTTTAACTTGATTCCTAATGAATGTTTAATGCTATTGTCTTATGTCTGGCTTATGGTTGATAAGCCCTTTGATTCATTAGAGCTGTCAGTTTCAAGTGATCTTTCACAGTTTGGCTATCTATGTAGCTCAAAAATTGAGAAACTGTTAAATGACCGTTTCAATACAATAGCTTAAGCTGTTGTGTGAGGCCAATTTAATTGGTTTTATATATTTAATAACACATCCTCTCAAGTGAAAGCCCTTTGGGCTTGAAACTTGCATAGGCTCACTCTACCTTGTGCTGAATAATAGGTGGGTGGTAGGATTTGAACTCAGGACCACTTAGTCACAAAGGCTCTGATACTATGTTAAGTGACTATTTCACCACAATAGCTTAAACTATTGTGTGAGGCCAATTTAATTGGTTTTATATATTCACTAACAGAAACAACCCTAATTTAGTTGCTTGCATTGTCAAACATATTTCTTCATTCATGGCTGTCATAATTGTTAGCTTTTCCGTGAGTGTCGTTTCATATTTCTTCTTGATTTTTACACAAGTCTGATCAATTTTCTACACTCTGTAACTGATTTCAGATGCCATAAGAACCATACTGAGAGAGGAAGGTTGGAGTGCTCTTTATAGAGGAATTGTTCCTGGCCTTTTCCTGGTAAAATGTGATCTCAGAACATAGACAACATTTGAAGAAGTTAGATACATCTAACCATAAGATGCAAGCAGAACTTCCTTATACTTGTTTCACGTCTTGAGAAATTTTATGTTCCATCAGCAGGTTTCTCACGGCGCTGTCCAGTTCACAGCATATGAAGAATTCCGCAAAATTGTTGTGGAATACAAATCTAGGAGAAGAAAAGAGAGTGATAAGGTTGCCAACAGTGATCTGTTGGTATGTAGCAGGTGTTATTTGTTTGAATTTTTGTGTCAGCTTATCGAGAGGCTCTTTCTTTCGAATGATTTATTTTCTGTTTTTGAAACAATTCTATTCATTAACTGGCAATTTTTGCACAGAATTCAGTCGATTATGCAGTTCTTGGTGGGTCCTCTAAAGTTGCTGCAATAATACTGACATATCCATTTCAGGTTGGCATTTGTTATGGTGGTCTGAAGCGTTTGTATATGGTAATCGGTCTGTTAGTTGATCTTTGTGTCTAATTGGCTTCATGTTTCAGGTGATCCGAGCTCGATTGCAGGTACAGTTAGATCTTCCATCTACCTTGTACATTTCAAAGTATTAACTTCTGAAGAAGAAATATACCAAGTTGCTGTATGAACAAACTCCTTGTGATAAGTTTCTTCCTCCATTTTATGGAAGAATTAATAAGATCTTTTCTTAGATATAGCATAGCTTGCCAATTGCGTCACATCACATTAATGGTGGAGCTTAAGATTGTTTTCACCTTTGTAGCAACGACCTAGTAAGGATGGAATTCCCAGATATGCTGATAGCTGGCATGTCATAAAAGAGGCTGCACGGTGAGAATAAATTTTCTTCAACTGCTCCTTATCTCAACCTCCCACATTGTCGTGTGAACTTGTTAACTCCAATTGATAAAATATGTGCAAACGAGGAGATGGCATTGGTTTAACTCGGTACTCACTAGGAAAAAATATTTCTAGGAGGTATTCCATCTCTGATCATCAACGTAGAGTTGTTAAACGGCAATCACCTATTGGCTTGACAATTTTGAATATCTTTGTCAAGTGGAGAAAAGTGAATTTGAAAGCCCCATATGTGTGAGAATTATGCAAGGCATATGCCCTCTTTGGGTGCATTGACAAATTTCAATACCTTGAGGAGATTGGAGTCTTGTCACTTTGATTGGCCTACTACTACTACTAAAGGACATTCCTATTGTGGAATCAAGTGCTCTGTATAAACATGTGTTTTAATTTCATCTGGCCTACTTGTCTTATAATCCTTGGATATTGCAGGTTTGAAGGTTTTCGAGGTTTCTACAAGGGCATCACACCAAACCTTTTGAAAAATGTTCCTGCTGCTTCATTGACGTTTATTGTGTATGAGAATGTCTTGAAGTTGCTAAAATTGATAAGAAAAGAATGACAAAGATTATCTACTTTTTTTTTTCATTCTTTTTGGCTAATTCCGTCTGCCATTGGAGTGGTATCGTTCTTGTGCGACTGGTAATTCACAAGCCTTCAAGCCATTTGCACCAAGGCGGCAAATGAGAAGTTCTACCAGGCCGTCTGATAACGGTTTGACGTACAATCAGTCTGATAGCATTCCATGTTTAGTTGGTTACCCAATAAATTTCAGATTCTTTGCTGTCTGGTTGTGCTTCCGAAGACGATATTTGAAGCTACGAAACAGAAGGCAAAAAGATACTTAAGAAGACAGCTGTTGCAAGGAAAAGAGCCTAGAGGTGGCTTGTCAAGATCCATTATTTTTTGGTTAAACAAACACACTAGAAAGAATGACTAGTCGATTAATGGTTCAAAGATGTTCTACGCTTCTTTCTGACATTCTGTATTTGCTAGAAAGAACGACTGGTCGATTAATGGTTCAAAGATGTTCTACGCTTCTTAGTTCTGACATTCTGTATTTTTTCCGTGTCATTTCCTTGGGAAATGGCTGAAAGTCACCGATTTTTGGCAATGTAAGTTAGAAATCAGAATGACATTATTTATAGGCTGAATGAAAATTGGCAAGTTTCTGAATCTACCAACTTCAGTTCGTTATTGTTCATTAAAAAATATTTATCTAACAAGCAAACAGTGTTTATGAACATCAAAATTTTGCAAATAAGCATTTTCACAAACCAAGACAATCAAACTGCAACACCAAACACTCGGAAACATCTAAATCAACCCACTTCAAAGAAACATTACAAATAGGAAGTTTGTAATGGTTAGAAATTGGAAGATATCAGTTATTCCATAAAATTGGCAACTTGGAACCTATAAATCCACAAAAATATACATACACATTGATGATCCCTTGTCCTGTATGCAACTGAAACCACAAACAAGAAACTGGTAGTTGCAGGAGTTTCAAGGGACACTTTTTCTCAAGAATTTTGAAGGGTAACAATAAAAGAGGAATCTTAAATCGTCAGTCCGTTATACTGCCAAACTAAAAAGAACGTAAGATAATAGGAAAAAGGTTACACAAGGATTAAGGATTTTCACAGATGTGCTGTCTTAGACAGCACCCTGATCTACCGAAGAACCGAGTTCATGATACCTGCAGCATAACTGCCCTCTAGTTTTACACACCAAGCATTGCCATTTACATGAGTTATTGACCATTCCCAAATTTTTCGTTTGTGGAATGCTTTTCCTTATGTTTTCACTCTAGAGAACAGACCATCCACTACAATTATTCAAACTAAAGTGAATGGAGATGCTATATTGCTATACTTTATCATCATGGAACCACCACCTGGTTTCCTTTGGGGATCTCCCATTTCTACAGTTCCTTACATATCGATCATTATCCTCAGGGCGTTGCTGCAAGTAAGATCACCGATACCCAAGTCAGCTGCCTTTGAAACAGTTTCAGCGACCTCAATAAACTTTCAGACAGTCTATTCAATTACTAATACACGGTCAAAAAGTTGAGGGGGATGCAATCATCCATAATATGGTGAAATTTTTACAATAGAATAGCAAAGCAGCAGCAGCAGCACAATAAACATGACCATATTTGCCATAAAATTTAAGAAATGAATTTGACACTAGATCAAACCTTCACTGTTGAGCTCGAAAGCATTGAGAGAATGCTGATACAGATGGAACTAACAGTCATGGCAGGGGACCATGAATCATATAATATGTCTGTATACAATAAATGCAAAAAAATTGTCAGTTTACTTACACTTAGCTTCAGTTTAAAACCGAGTTTGCCATAATTTTCTATATAAATATATAAAATGGTGAAAAAGAAAAGCAGAGCTACTGAATTTAAAACCATAAACTAAATTAGTTCAACTATAAAGCTCACAACAGAGATGCATCTCCGGCTGTCAAGGATCTGAACATATTATACACTTATTCAGGCACAAGAAGCTGTTCAGGTTCATAAAATTGTAGCTTTATGGTCAACCCATAAGTACGGTATGATTGAGCTTATAAAAATTCCCAAAACTAGGCAAATAAAACGTTACATATTTTTTTAACAACTCTGTACACAAAGGGAAACTTCATCAGCTGCATATACAGAGAGGAAGAAAAGAGAGAAAAAATCCAAAATTCAACAATGAACGTGAAGCACATCCGTGGACAAGCCCATCACTTTCAGCAACGAGTGAATAATATCAATTCAGAATCAAGGAATGAAATATCAGAAGGCAAAACCATAAAACCCCCAACCACTTGCGGGCCACCACACTACAACTTTACTCTAGAGGAAGTAATAGAAAATTCCAACCAAAAAAGAAAATACCTAAGCAAATGTGGCCGTTGCTATATATATGGGGGTGCAATGGTGCAGGATGAAGGAAAATAACCTGATTAACCAAAAAAGACCACTATCAAATCACAAATATTAAACAAGAGCCAACAATTAGGAGTCAGTAAAGATGCAGACTTTTCTATAAATAAATAAACGTGACTTAGAAACCTGAGGAGCTTCCATAGGGTAATGCTCTGGAAAATCGACCTGAAGCTGATATGTCTCATTGGCGTAAAGGGTTCCGGGAGCTCCATTTACTTCAATTATCCACCTTTATTCCAAAATCCCACCAAACAGGAAAACAAAAAACAAAAACGCAGAAATTGTGTGAGAAACAGAGAAGAACAATAAGAAGATTCAGAAAACCGACTCTAATCATATAAAATGGAAACAAATAGAAAGTCAGAAAATGTAAAATACCCACTTGCGTCCCAGATTCTATTCACTGATTCCCCTTTGATTTTCTCGGGAACCAAACACAATTACCAACAAAAAAACAGAAAAGGACTAAGAAAAGAGAAGGGAGTAACCTTTGGAGATTATCGGTGACCTTGTGCTTAAAACCGGTAGGAGGGCTGACCTGCCACTCCACCAACTCTTTCTGAAGCCGATTGCACGCAATCTTACTCAGTGCCTGACACCCACCAATCATCCAAATCGCCCACCATAATAAACACATCAATAAAAACCGCAACTTTTCTCCACTATAAAACACAAATAAAAGCACAAACAGCAAACAGCAAACAAATCTACAAGTGGGGTTCACAGGATTAAGACAGACCTTCCGGGCGGTGGCGGAGGAGCCAGTCATAGTGAAATCGGCTGTGGCTGTGGCTGTGGCGCAGAGAAAGAGAGAGAAGCTAGAGAGAGAAAATGGTAAAAGGAGAGGAGACAAAAGTGGGGGAAAGTAATAGATAAAGAGAAGCAGTTTAACGTGATTGACGTTGGCCATTTTATTATATGGTTAATCATATGTACATATTATCATTGTTCTTTTTTTTAGATTAATTACCTTGAGTTTTTATTATTATTATTATTATTTATTACTCTCTCTATTTATACGTTTTCGGTGCAAAATTAAAATCCCGTAATTGTCAATCTTTCTTAATCATATAATTTTAAATTGAAATTCGACTCCAAATCTTAGTTAAAATAATGGTTTTGGTCAAACTAGGAATCCTGTACTAACTTGCAATTACTTTATTTGTTTTGACATTTTAGAATAACTTTTGAGGTTCAGGTTCTCTATTGTCATTAACCTATTTCAGTACTGCGTCGTTTTATATCCACATGCCATAACTTTTGTGTTAGAAAAATATTAGAATTCTATTTTTTAGCAGACTTTAAATATTTAATTTTGAAACCTCCAGTTTCGTTCCAATTCCAATACTAAGAATAAACACCTAGCTACTTTTGTTTCAAGTTCCCTCTTATCTGATCCTAGCAACTGAAGTTTTAAGTTCCCTCTTATCCAATCAGACGACAACTAGCAACTGAAGTTTTTATCTTTTTAATGGTTATTATTATTTGGTGGGTCTTCTGGAATGCGTCCCAAATGCCTGCTTTTGACTTGTTGTCTTAAGATCAAGATTGGCATATATGCTAATGCCAATGTTAAGGGCGTCTGGGAATCCCGTAAAGATGGACTAACAACGCAAATGAAAGGGATATCTTTGTTACGGGGTTCTAAATTCCATATTCCTTTCTCTTCATGCTTTTTCAAGAAAAGAGATCCAATTAGCTCAAGTTCTCTCATTTATGTTTTCGGACGAGTGATTAGATAAAGGTCAACATGGGGTTGTCAAGATTTAGAGTGTTACCCATTCAACTTCCCAGTAAGCCAAGTCTCTGTATTTCTCAAGTTTCAGATAAAGTAATCAGGTTTTCAAGTTGCTCAAATTAATTGAATGGAATTTAAAATTTGGTACCAAAAAGTATTGGCATAAAATAATCACAGAGAAGGAGCTTTATTCATATCTACATCTGTTCCTATGCAGGAATAGAATCAAGTTTCTTCCTCCCTTTAGTCATACCTGTTAAGCAACGATCCCTTGGAGTAGTTGGCATGTTTCAGGTACCTGAAGATAGAGAATGTGGTAGGACTTTATAGGGGTTAAGTATCCCATTGGGATCCAGCAATTTCTTGATGGAAGCCATTGTTTCAACCTGGAAAGAAGGATTCCCAAGTAGTTGAGAATGAATGTAAGCTTATACAGTCTCCAATTATATTCCAGGAACAGTTCTAGTTCCAAGTCAATAGATACTCACAGCTTTATGTGGCTTGCTGTAGAAAATCTTGTTGGCTTTCATCAAGCCAAGCCCATGCTCTGCACTTATGCTGCCACGGTGTTGGGATGTCCACTCATAGACAAAGGGCTCGATTAGTTCCAAAATCTATCAATCATTATAATGGTAAATTAGTTGACAGTTAAAAGGAAATTGAGTTACTCTTTTGAATTCATGAAAAAGCAAACTACCTTGTCGTCGTACTTTGGGGCTGAAATATTGAGATGCAAGTTGCCATCCCCAAGATGACCATATCCCACTACTTTGGCAGATTGACCTAACAACATCACATGAAGAAGAATAGAAGGATGATTTCGCAGATGCTCTTATGATTCTGGAGGGTAAATTCAAATTGCAGTTAATTGAATGCAAAATCTAATCCCAGATTCCTCCGCTTGGGAGGTGTCGAGCAGTGGAAGATGGCTGACTTTTGTTATCCAGTTTATTGAAACTAATCAGCAGGAATATAACAAGTTCTTTCTTTCCCACAAGCTACCCAGTGAACCACCATCTGTTTCCATATGTAATTGGTGATTTTGATAACTTCGCTTACCCAATCTTACTCGCATGTCATCAACAAGACCGTACATCTTTTCAACAGGTATCGACAGATCATATTTGTACACAGCCCCGGCTCTCATTAATGCTTCTGGTACACCCTGAGATCCAGTAAAATGTCCCAATACAATAGCTTAGTATTTGATTGTGTCATCCCCAAAGAACTGTTGGTGATTAAGAGCAACAGCTAAATAACTTTTATCTACATAAGATCGACTAAACGATGCCTCTGACATCTAAAATACTGCCACAGCAGCTGTTCAATTTAAGTAACCAACACCAATTTTCCACGACACAATGTGCATAAAACAAAATATAAATAATCAAATATCAGAAGTAACACCAATCAAGAAATTAGCTCAAAGTTAGGCAGGGAGACATATCATCTACCCTGATTTTCAGCTTAAACAGAAAGAAAAAAGTTCTTAGTGGATGTTAGAGACCTACTGCTCTAACAGTGATTCAACCCAACAACAATGACCTGCACTAAAAGCCAACACACAACAACCA
>JAOSBP010000206.1:8232561-8261566 GCA_027563825.1 Erythroxylum mucronatum
CAAGTGATGCAGCCCGGGGGCAGGCTATTGAACCATCGCCGAGCTCCTTCTTGAAAGGCAGTACAGAACGCCTTACACTGAATAGCATCAGGGACGCAGTGTAGATTCATCATCGACTGGAAATGTTGCAGATAATCTAGGGGATCAGTCTTTCCAGTATACTTTTCAGGCATCGGTATTTTGGTACCGACCGCCGGAAGGCTATCCAGGATCTTTGGAATAAGGGGGGAGCTGTATTGTGCGGGCGCTCGGCCCGCGTAGGGATTCCGAACTAAATTGATCCGGTTGTCCACGACTTTTCCTAGGGCTTCCACAGGATGACGATCGGCCATCGCACCCGACTGCCGAGCGGAGGTTTGCTGTTGTCCCATGTGAGACTGCAGAATTTGATGAATCACCAGCTCGGCCGCTTCCTCTATCTGCCTCTGGGTGAGAGAGATTTGTTGTGGTGCAGGAGGATTGGTATCCAGGGGATACTGAGAGTGGAGACGGGAATTGGCTTCAGCGTTATCCTCCAGGGCTACGCTATGCTCTTCTTGATTTTGATTTTGAGATTGTGGGTGATCGTTCGGGTGTGAAGACTGTGTACGAGAGTCGGGATGTGCTGGTGGGAGAACGGCAGGTAACGGCAAAGCCATCCTTTGCAGTGCAAGTGCCGTGACGGCGGCGATATCAGGGTTGGCTGCTGCCGCCAGACTGATCTGTGTGGTTCTGGACGTGGTGCCCTGGCACCGGGCCCCACGATGGCACCAAATGGTTCAGCCTGATCTTGCTGAGGTTGAACGTCATTGTTTGGATCCATGTTCTGTGCGACTCTGGCTATGGAATACCTGCAAAACAAATAACGACGAGCCGGGAGTTGATTCCCGGGAGACCCCTCCGACGCTCGAGTCAGTCTTTTTGTGTAGGTTTTCGGCTGTTGAAAACAAAGAAAGTAGGGTTGTATTCTCGTACCTGAATCATGGTGGAATAGTACCTTATATATGTCGTGGATGCTAGGTTTACGTAGATCTTTGTGTTTGCATGAGAGTCTAACTCCTGATGGGCCGAACGGGCCGTAGACATATGAAGATGGGCCTGGGCCTGGGCCTAGCACAGCCGACCTAACCACATTCCATACTCATTAACCCCTTCTCAAACCCATCAACCAAGCACCTCTTGAACGTTGATAGCTTAAAAGTATTTTCCCATAATAAGAACCCTCCTATATCGGGAGAAAAAAAAAGGCGTTTTTGAAGTGATTAGCTAGGTAGGTATGGTGCGACTGCCACGTCAGGCGAAGTCAGCCCACGACGCTGCGTTTCGAAGAACTTAAGGTGGTTGTTGTTGCGAACTGTGAAATCCCTATCCCACTGTCTCTGCGAAGTCTGTGGCCGTTCCATGGCTTCTTCGCTGGCGTCTCTCTCGGCGATCTTGAACCAACAGCACCGAGCTCTGCTAGTTCAACGACGGTGTTGCTGCGTCAGTCCAACTCACGTCTTATATAATCTCCGTTCTTCGTACTCTCATGGGTATCGTTATTTCACGCACCGTTCACCAAAAAGACTTAGCTTTTCGCTCACTCTTTCGAGGAACTTCTCTCACTCGCATAATTCTTCTGCTAAGAATAAGGATAGCCCTGGACTTCACCATTTTATCGCTCAGGCTTCTGTCTCCGCTTCCCAAGCTCAGCCCGAGTGAGTTCTCTTAATTTCTTTTTTATGTAAGGCTCGAGTTTTATCGTGCCCTTTTGGTGGTTGGTTTAGGAATTAAGGTCTAGTTTTTGGGTTGTTTAGGTTTTGGTCAATCATTAAGGCCTCTTACTTTAGAACTCTGTACATCATATCAAAAGTCTTGTTGTCCATCTGTTAAGGTTTTTCTGCGTTTTGTTCTCACTGATATGTCTTCTTTTTGAAAGCTCGTGTCTGTGTGAAACAGAGATTATATGCTAAGTCTTTCTTTTCCTTGTTGTCCAGACTTATGCCAGCTTTGGATTTGACTACAACACCTGAAACTCCATTGGGTGGTCGCATCTATCACGAGACATATGGATGTCAAATGAATGTCAATGATATGGAAATAGTTCTATCCATTATGAAAAACTCTGGATACAGTGAAGTTGTTGATGTTCCTGAGAGTGCTGAAATCATATTTATCAATACTTGTGCTATAAGAGACAATGCAGAACAAAAAGTGTGGCAGAGACTTAATTACTTTTGGTTTCTGAAGAGACACTGGAAGAGTAATGTTGCTACTGGAAGGGCACAATCTGTTCGTCCGCCAAAGGTAGTTGTGTTGGGATGTATGGCTGAGAGGTTAAAGGACAAGATATTGGATACAGATAAAATGGTTGATGTGGTTTGTGGACCTGATGCTTATCGAGATTTGCCAAGATTATTGGAAGAAGTAGAGTATGGTCAGAAAGGGATCAACACTCTTCTTTCACTTGAAGAGACTTATGCTGACATTAACCCAGTTCGAATTTCCAAAAATTCAATTTCAGCTTTTGTGTCTGTGATGAGAGGTTGCAATAATATGTGCTCATTTTGCATTGTTCCTTTCACAAGAGGCCGAGAGCGGTCACGTCCTGTTGAATCAATAGTGAAAGAAGTAGCAGAACTCTGGAAAGATGGTGTAAAAGAGGTAACACTTCTTGGCCAGAATGTGAACAGTTATAATGATGCAACCGGAACAGAACTTGAGTCAGGAGCAAATTGGAAACTTAGTGACGGCTTCTCCAGCATGTGCAAGGTGAAGAACATGGGTTTGCGCTTTGCTGATCTCTTAGATCGACTTTCAACTGAGTTTCCAGAGATGCGGTTCAGATACACATCTCCACATCCTAAAGATTTCCCAGATGACTTATTGTACATAATGCGTGATAGATATAATATCTGCAAATATATCCATTTACCTGCACAATCAGGGAGTAGCACAGTTCTTAAAAGAATGCGCAGGGGGTACACCAGAGAGGCATACCTTGACCTTGTACAGAAAATAAGGAATATCATTCCAGATGTGGGGTTAAGCAGCGATTTCATATGTGGTAAGAGTCTTGTCTCTTCAACATGTTAAACTTCCATACTTTTCTGGATCTTGATCTAATTGATATAGATATGTCTTGTAAACGTTAAGCTGAAATGCCTAGATTTATTCAGCCATTCAGGCTGTAAGGAACCAAAAATATTTCCTATTATGCCACTTATACTTGCTTGTCTTGTAGTTTTCATTTATTTCCCTGTCGTAATTTATGCGGTTTAAAACACTTGTGTAATAATGTTGCTCTTTGACTCCATCTTGCAAGAATTAATCTTTTATGAGAACTTTTCTTCTTTGTTGACAAGCATACCCTTCATCAATATCCATGTCTGATTCGTGAATCTGGGTTTTAGCTGTTAATATAGGTACTGCTGCTAGATATTGAGTTTTAGTTTAAATGTGCCTTTAGTTATATACATGAATACTAAATTATGCCTTATTCTTTGAAATTAATTCTTGTACAGGATTCTGTGGAGAAATAGAGGAGGATCACAGAGAGACACTAAGTCTGATGAAGGCTGTCAGTTATGATATGGCATTCATGTTTGCATACAGCATGAGGGAGAAAACTCATGCCCACAGGAATTATGTTGATGATGTTCCTGATGAAATCAAGCAGAGGAGGCTTACAGAACTTATAGAGGCATTTCGAGAGAGTACAGGACAGTGTTATGACTCCCAAGTTGGCAGTGTCCAGCTGGTGTTAGTGGAAGGGCCTAACAAGAGAGCACCAGAAACGGAACTTATCGGCAAGAGTGACAGAGGCCATAGAGTTGCTTTCACAAATGTGCCACTTTTAGATCGAACTGGAGACCCGATCCACAAGAGAAATCCAGTTGTTGGAGATTATGTAGAAGTTCGTATCTCTAAATCTACACGGGCATCACTTTTTGGAGAAGCATTTGCAATTACTAAATTGAGCTCATTTTACAAGAGCGTGGATCAAGAAGCTGTCGCCTGTGCAAGCTGATACTGAATCCCATTTTCCTGTGGATGCAGCATTGATCTTCCATTTGTGAATGACATGACATTGGAGAGCAATTCGACAATTCATTTTGGGTAGACATTGGCGGGGCTGTTGCTGAGGAATGGATCTAAGCCAGAGTAGAAACTTCGAAGACAAGGTTTCAGGTTATGTTTTAGCAATTTGCAAGGCTCAGCATCTTTGTGTATTAGGCTCAAGGTTGGGTGTTGTGCTTAGATTGTCGCGTTGGTACCTGTCAAGGTTGCTGCTTATATCGATTTTGAAATTCTTGGGCAGATTAATCAATTACTCGAGTAAGCTTGCAAATATCATCCTATATTGCGCAATCATTTCTTCTACCTTATTTATGAGAATATACCAGGTGGGGAAGGGTTTGAATAATGGAATTGAACATTGTGTATCGTGTTCTATAGCTCTTGCTTCATGAAATGGTGTCTTGAGAGTACTGCAACATAAGTTGTAGTATGCTGAGAAATTCTTTCTTTAAAGTGTTTTATTGGCCTTTCCCTGCTTGGAATAGGTGTTCCTACGTTTATTTGTGTAAAATCTTATGCTAATTGTAAAGAAAAATTGGGCAGTCAGACTCGGTGGTTGATTTCAGGCATTTTCTAAAGCCACTTTGTCTTTTAGAGGTAACAGTAACAGTACACTCGTTGACGTTGTAAATGGGAAGATCCATTCCATTTAGTGATCATTAGCTTCGCTGTACTCTACTATCCACGCCATTATACACATATCACTAGCCCAATTTCTTAAACAGTGGTAAAAGCCAACTTTTTGCATGCAGAAGGTGCACCACTTCCACTTGGTTACGGTGAAGCCATGACAAATGGCAAGGATATAGTCAACTAGAACTATACAAAAAAAAAAAAGAACCATCTAATATTCAACGGTTGGGTCACAACGCACAAGCTACAACCACACTAGTAACAGTGAATTGTATTCGGTTCGGTTACTCCCTGACTCACTCACCTTCAAAGATGACACAGGAAAAATCTTTGACCCTGCATGGAGAGAGAGTACAGATGGGACGTGGCGGTGACTCTGATAGTTCTGAGAATGACGAGGACAGTTCTCTGTCCACCGTAGACAGCAGAAGGAGAAGGAGAAGAAGCAAATAAAGAGAGAGCTGACAAGTTGGGGTCTTCACATTGATTTGCTTCAGTGGGGGTCTCTGTGACTATGAGGACGACGCGCCCACACTGCATGGCCTTCTAGAGTTGCGACCTATCCATTATTCACTTACTTTACAAACTCAACTAATCTTCTTCCGTTTGGCAATTATTATTTGCATCCCTTAATCCCTTTAATACAAATTCCTTTTTTAAATCATAGCTCGGTTCAAATATGGGAATCTATAATCAACTCATATTTTAATATTTTAAAATTATATTAAATTGACATATAATACCCACTATTTTATATGAGTAGTTGAAATAAGGAATTATAAATTTTCAATTTTGAATTGATATTGTGATATATATATATAGTGAAATTTAATACATACCAAATGATCTTTATATTTTGCTTATCACTTTTATGATTATTCCCATCACCTTGCGATGTATTTGATACAATACTTCCTATTTTGAAACTCACTATTTGTGGGTATGTTTTTTTGGTTTCCTTACAGGGGCAACATATAATATAGACAGTACTTGTGGGTTTGTTAAAGGTGGGATTTGTTCCGCAAAATCGGAAGAACACGTATGAGGGCTGACGCTTGCCTAATGCCAGAAGGTTAAGGAAGTTGGTGAGTTGATGACAAGGGAGCCGATGACCAAAGTGTTAGATTAGTGCTCTAAAGGTAATATCGCTTTTAAAACTTTTATACAAACTTTATTTTGATTAATAAAGTTTAAGATAATTTTTATTGATTTGATATTCATATTTATGTATTGATGTCGATCTTAAATCGAGTTAATGAAGTCTATGGTACAAAACATAGTATGAAGGAAATCATAATAAGACCATGATAATGAGATTCCTATCATGTGCAATCATGTTAGTATCTAAATTATCCCTAGTCATAGGATTAACGAGAAAAGATATTGTTAATCTAGATAGACTAACAAATGTTATGCTCCTTGATTTGATCAAGCAGTGAATCTCATAAACTATAAGCATGAGATGTTTAGAGTTAACATGTGGATACTTATTAAGAGCAGGAAGTACATCGGATGACTAGCTGTAAGATTATCATATGGATGCTATCAAATGTCAGTGATTAATCTCATCATAACAATGGTGCAAATATCCTTATACTCGAGATACTCAAGGATATCTTGGATACTGATCTTGTGCTTTGACACCATTATTTGTTGCCTCAAGACAAGGTCACTCATAGGATGATGATTGGGTACAACCATTAGTATTTGAAGATAATTGAGTAACCAATTAATGATTTATCACTTTTGATAGAAGGAGATAATACCCACGACCTCTTGTCGGGATCATTACTCATGAATCTCTAGCCATAGTAGATGTGTCATGAAGAGAGTCTTCAATAATATAAAAAGTAATGAGATCCCCAAGACGATAACTAATATCACTTGAACTAGATGTGACGTAGTCAATCTAGTGAGAGTTGACACATGATCTATACTCCAAATCAAGTTAGGTATAGAATGGTGAAAAGACGAATTATAAGGTAATCGCTTATAGAAAGGTTCGTAAGTCGGATAATTGACTATCAAAGAGTTCATATGCTAATCCACTTACTTTCTGATAAATTGGCATCATATATGAAACTATTCATGAATTGATCGAATTAAAAGATAATTCAAGTGGCTAAAAATTGGAAACCTAAAGGGTCACACACTTAGGAGATTGAGGTAATATTGTTTCGGGATAATATTGCGATATGATTATGGTAAGAAATGTTGAAAAGAAATGGACGAAGCAAATGTTGCATGCATGTCTAAGGTGGAGTCACGATTGTGACCAGCTAAGTCACGATCGTGATCTACTAATTTCAGCAACATATATAAGTGATTTCTCATTACTTAAACATAGAAATTAATAGCTAGGAAGTCCAGAAATGTTCTGGACATTCAGAGAGAGTTAGAGGGAGAATTTCTTTACATATCAAACAAGGCTGCTTGATGTTTATAACATGTGATATAATTATCTTCTATCCTTCCTAGTGAGCATCTTATTTGTGTTTCCTTCTTGTTTGGTGCTCAAACCTTCCCTGCACACTATATTTCTTCATCTCTTTGTATTTTTTATTGGCTGTTGAAGGTGTTTGGTGATTGCTACAACCCAAACAAGAAAAAGATTTTATAAAAAAGTAGCATTTGTAAGGTACATATGCTGTAATTTTATATTCTTACATTCTATTTATATATGCACATGGATTTTGGGCTTATGGGGATATTTTGGGAGTTGAAATTTTGATTCCAACATTTCTGCTGCCTTGTCATGCACGTGATGCATGATTCCAGGCCTCTCCAATACAAAGCCTCGATGAACAACGATCGTTTCGATCTGAATGAATCATCCTATTCACAAAAGTCAATCTCTGCTAGCTAGGTATGAAGATAGCAAGTTACAATTTCTACGAGTAGGTAAGATAGACATGCCTTAGTTGAAAATTTAGACATGCTATAGTTTATAATTATTTACATAGTTGGATATATTACTATTTTGTATCCCCTTACCAACCTAATTTACATACCAAAAAATCCTAAAAGCCTTCAGTCTAAGGAGAATTGAGATTGTTAGAAGGAAAATACATAGTTTTGTATATTAAATTTTTTGCATAATCTCAATAACTATGGCTTATGGCAAGGCTTGCATGTGTTAATTGTTGTGTGCTCAAAAGTAAAATTTATGAAAAAGAGATGAACAAATTGTTAATGCAATTGAGATGCAAATATGTATACCAAATACTGTCATATCTATCATTAAATGATAATTGTGCTAGTTCTATATCTTCTCAATTCCCCACTCAAGATACCCATCACCCTCCCTCACTCATCTCTCTTACAAGTTAAGGACGAGTAAAAGTAGCTGATAAAGCTTCACAGTTTCTTGTCTCTTCCTCTCTCTTTCACCTCCAAACCTCACCCCAGCTGATCATTTAAGTGAAATATAACGCTATTGCTTGGTTATAGAGTTGCATGGACTTGGAGGTAAGACCAACACTTGTCTTCGATATAGCTCATAAAGACTGAAACTTGCCGTGGAACTGAAGAGCTAGATTCTTCAAAAAGCGTAGACATAAGGGTTTTGGTGAAAAAATGGAATGGGGCGTAGGTTGGTGGGTGATCGTGGGGATTGCCGTGGGATGGTTTTGGTACAGGAAGAAGACGAACAGAGTCGACAAGAAGTGTGGAATTCCAGAGGGTAACTTAGGTTGGCCAGTTATTGGAGAAACTCTGGACTTCATTGCTTGCGGTTATACCTCTCGACCTGCCAGTTTCATGGAGAAAAGAAAATTCCTGTAAGTTTTTCTTTCTTCGGCCAGTACTTGGGCTATAGAGTTCCCCAAAAGCTGAACTTTGTATCTTTAATACATGAAACCTTCGGTTTACCTCTTGTCCACTTGGTTTTGAGTATAAGTTACAACCAAACCTTTTTTCTCCCTCAACTTCTAGAACAGTAGAACTTGCACGTCGACCGAGCCTTCTTGGCCGTGACAGTCCTAGTCTTTGTATTATTATGGTTTTCCTAGTTTTCAATGCTGATCCTGTCTTCCTTTTTACACTGTGAGTTCTGAAACATGTGGTTAAAAGACCTTGGCGGTATTAGTTGGTGATGGTGGGGGCAGGGCCTCCTTGCTGGTTGATCACTACGAAAAGAGTTATAACTAAATAGAAGTGATATGATTCTGAATCTCGAACAAATGAAGTTTGATCTTGATTTCAGGCTCTGAATTCATCAAACACAAGACAAGAACATACTAATTTCCTGGTTAAGATGTTTTTCCGTCCAGATGACAAGAATACACGAGTTGTTACACAAATTAATGCATAATTATTGTAATTGACGCCTACCAACTTACGTTTTTAGAAGAATGAATGCTTCTCTATATTTGTCACACGCTCTAATTACTGCACCATGTCAACGCACTAATTAACTTAGAATGTAGTCAGTCATAGAATAAGTAGGTTCTTAGTATCCAATTAGGGTAATGAAAATATTCACTTGACTAAAGTTTCTTTTGCAATTATCCTATGGAAAGGAGATGGAGAAGCCTTATTTTCGTATCAAGGTAAATTTACTTGCGACAGTTACGACATCCTGCACTACTCGAGATGATAAAGGTAAAGCCTGGCCTACATTAATTAGACTTTAGAATTGATAGGTGCTTGCATAGGGATAGCTTGTGAAGTCAGTAACCACAGCCCATTATCTGTCAATCTGCTTCCCAGCTTTTCAATGAAGTGACAATTTCCTTTCCACTCCCTAACTATTCTAGTGTCTTTCCTTAGATCTATCAAAACAAAGTCCCTGTAATTTCCCATCACTTTCTTCTTCAGGTACGGAAAGGTGTTCAAAACCAATATACTGGGAACCCCCATCATAGTGTCCACTGATCCTCAAGTGAACAAGGCTGTCTTACAAAACCATGCCAAAAGTTTTGTCCCTGCTTATCCTAAATCCATCAGGGAACTTATGGGAGACCACTCTATCCTCCAAATGAGTGGGAACTTGCATAGGCGTATCCATGGAATAATAGCTCGGTTCTTGAAATCACCAGAACTCAAATCCAGAATCACCAAAGACATTGAGAACAGTGTCACGAACACATTGGCTTCCTGGCAACACACGAATGATCACCTCATTTACGTCCAAAATGAAGTTAAAAAGGTTGCTTCCGTCTCTGCCACGCTCTAAAACACTAAACAACATGTTCATTATCAACTACAATGCATGAAGCCTTGCTTTCTGGGGTTTTGTCGCAGATAACGTTTCAGGTTCTGGTTAAAGTACTGATAAGCATTGGTCCAGGCGAAGATTTGGAATTTCTGAAGACAGAATTCGACGAGTTTATTAAAGGGTTAATCTGTTTACCGATCAAACTCCCTGGAACAAGGTTGTACAAGTCCCTGAAGGTAACATATAAAACCTATTTGTTTAATGCACGATATAATAAAATATATGGATGGCTTGAGTTGTTTGATATTCTGATCGTGCAGGCTAAGCAGAAGATGTTCAAGATGGTGAAGAAGATTGTGGAGGAAAGAAAACGGACGATGGATAAACTATCAATGGAAGACAAGGGAAGCAATAACACGGTCATTGACGTAGTGGACGCACTTTTAAGTAACAATGATGAAGCCAACAAGAGGAATCCCCTACCGTTGGATTTCATCACCGGTAATATCATAGAGATGATGATTCCCGGGCAAGAGACGATGCCAACGGCCATGACCCTAGCTGTCAAGTTCCTCAGTGGCTGCCCCGTCGCTTTAAGCCAGATAAGGGTCGGCATCTATATTATTTTTCATTATAAATAGACTATCAAATTATATCCATACGTATTCAGTATTCAGCCTTTTGATTTGGTGCGACCAAAATACAGATTGTGTTTAAAGAATCTCGAGAGAATCCTTAACTATAAAATTATAATTCTTAAACATAAAAAATATATATTTTAAGGTCATATAATATTTTGGCAGGGATAGAGTTGGATCTGTAAATTGTAATCTAGAGGGTAAGATCTCTTTAAGTGAAGTGGGCCACCAGCTTTGTTTATTTTGTACTGTAAAGTGTTTTGACTTTTTTTTTCAGAAGTCTTTTTCGTCAGACACACGTTGGTTAAGGTACGGACCCCCATATATATATATGTATATATATATGTTTGCCGTACGATTTTAGATTGGACGGTTGCCAGGTGAGGACAACCATATTAAATCCCCGCCTGTGAGACAGAAGACCATCATAGCTTTTCATAATAGTGCCCCTTTTAGAAGGATTTGAGAAATGGGTAATATAAAAAAAGTTGACAAAAACTTTATTTTTTTGTTTATTAAAAATTTGGACATTAATGGGATGTACATGTCTTGATGTTTCATTCAATGGTAGACAGGAACGATGTAAACCAACAAAGGTACATTAGGGGATAGAGTTACATCGAGCAATGTTGAAGCTTTTTGTAGTATTAAAAAGTAAATTTGATTATTCAGTAAATGAATGTTGATGTGATACTGCTAAAAACAGAACAATTGATCATGATCGTGGAGTTATGAACTGTTAATGCATGATTGCAAGTCCCTGCAAAAAGTCGGCTCTACCCTATTTATTGAAATCGATCACTGAGACCGTCAGTGACTTCTCTTCACAGTTCTTGATGGGATATATGGTTTGTTTGGTTTTTGGTGATTACATTGTTTGATCTGATTCTATAGAAAGAGAACATGGAACTGAAGAGGCAAAAGACTCGTTCCTGTGACGAGTATAGTTGGACCGACTACATGTCCCTGACATTTACTCAAAATGTAAGTCTCAGTTCTTGAAAGAGAAGATAAAAAATAGCAAATAGCGAACGGGACATCCGTCTCAATTGTCAGTTCATGTATCAGATTCTTCTTTTCCTTGGCATTTGTTTATTTTTGTCACTAGGTGATCAGTGAAACTCTAAGATCGGCAAACATCATAAATGCTGTTTGGAGAAAAGCTGTCAAGGACGTGGAAATTAAAGGTAAAGCTTGTTTCTTTTTCTTAATTGTATGTATGGGCATATCAGGAATTCCTGAAGTTAATGGAAACTATCACCAGGGAATTTGATTCCAGAAGGATGGTGTGTCTTGACGTCATTTACGTCCGTTCACATGAACGAGGAATACTATGAGAACCCATATCAGTTCGATCCATGGAGATGGGAGGTAACAGTTTGTTGGAACTTTTTCTTCTCAAGATCATAGAATAAGGTCATCTGTCTTATCGTGTCTAGAAAAGAATTCATGAAATTCATTCCTGTACAATACACCGTCAAGAAGCTCTTACAAATTTTCTATTTTTCTTGTCCCATAAGTAAAATTATCAAATTTTCATTCTGCAGAAAACAGGAGCAGCAGTTGTGAACAATTGCTTTACACCTTTTGGCGGTGGACAGAGGCTGTGTCCCGGTTTAGAACTATCCAGGCTAGAAATAGCCATCTTCCTCCACCATCTTGTCACTAGCTATTGGTAATTGCTCTCTGATATAACAGTCTTTGAACCTAATGATTGGAAATTCTGATGAATTCATTCCGGGGAATGGGTGTTAATATTTACAGCCTGCACAAGATAAAAACTTCAAGAACGTTGGCTAACTTGGCAATTTTTTTTCTTTTCTTTTCAGGTGGATAGCTGAGGAAGATGAGATTGTGTACTTTCCTACCGTCAAAATGAAGAGGAAGCTGCCTATAAAAGTCACGACTTGGAGGAACTCTCAGTGATCTCAACTAATTTCAACTAGCAGAGGTTCCTGACTGATGAGCATATCAAAGCTTTAGCTCTGAAGCTCAAAGTTAATAGTAAATCGTAAAGAGGAAAGTCCAAAGTTTGCTTACAGTTTTCTGTTCATTGTTAATGAAATAATAAGCTTCAAGCCTACATCTACGAGAGAGTTACTGAAGAGCAAATGTCTGCTACTGCATGGTTAGTTCCGGTGTCACGATCATTAGCAATGGCTGGTTTTGGGTTAAAAATATAAATGCAATGAATGCAAGTGGTGGTTGATGGGACTAGCTTGTTTTGTCCACTTTGACCGAACCCTGCCCACAGATTTGGTTGCCTCATCCGATACCAGCAACAACACGTTCGGGCTGTTATTGTGAACAAGATGTGCCCTGCTTAACCACCCCACCCCATCAATAATATCAGCAGGTGGAGCCGCTTCACAGCTCTGCTCTGCGTGTGGTGGTCAGTTGACGTGGCCTGTAGATGATAGATATCTCAAACTGGAATAATTAACTGGTAAGATTGTTTTTTTTGATCAAAAATGAAAAAAAGGGTTGAATATAATTGATTTTTTTTGGATCTTCGCAAAACGAGTGAACTTATTTGCTGTAATTATTGTTGTATGCGTCTCAAACTCCTAAATTAAAGCTCAACGCAATCTTCTCTTTTTGCATTAACCAAAATTTCATCTACTGTACGCTCTGAGCGTCCGGCAACTTGAAACCAATCAACCAAATGAGATAACGAGTGCGTTGGGATGGGTGAGTGTCCGTAGCGAATCCTTGCACAGTATGAAGCCACCAAATGCATAATAACAAACATGCAAAGAAGATATCCTCCAAGCTGTTAAAACGAGGAACCCGCATCTTCCATGTCCTCTATCATTTTGAAGAAGAAGAAGCCTCTGTCATGCTCTAGCTAAGAAGCGTATTTCACATGCACAGGAACAAGATCCTCTGATCAGTTTTATGGTGTCTTATTGTGTCCAGTGAATCTCAGTCATTTATTTATACGGGTCCTGCTCTGTATAAATAAACGTGGAGTCCGCATAAATGAATGACTGAGATTCACTGGACACAATAAGATACCATAAAAACTGGACAGAGAATCTGAACTCCATGCAAAGAAGATATGGCGCCAGATGTGCACAAATCAATACTTGCAAACTGTACAAGATTCAAAAACTGTAACATTAATATTACTCACTCAACCGGCTGACACGGAAGAATTTACAATTAGTCATAAAATTTAAATAGTAATCGCGAAACCAACGATCTCATTTCTAAATGAGGTCTAGTGGAAATTAAGTCATAGGCTTCTTTTTCTCTTCCTCAAGCTAGCTACTGCATCTGTACTAATCTTTGTGCCCACTCTCTCTCCCTTGCAACTGCAGCCATCTTCCGCTCTACCCTCTTAAACATTTGTTGATTTGTGTTGTTTCTTGCGACCTGCTATGTTGAAATTTGTGGAGGAGTTTGCAAATTCAGTGAGAGAGAAGAAGAGAAGCAGAATGAAGGACAAGATTCTTGTGTTTAAGAGGAAGCTAGAGATGATGATTTTGAGAGCAATTAATCAGAAATGCTTGGATCCAAAGAACAGAATCTGAATGGTTGAGAATCAGTGCAGAAATGAAAATCAATGCAAGATAAGTGAGAAGAATGAAGCAACATGCAATGGGAAGCTGAGGAATGAAGAATCCAAAGATGTGAAGCAAGGGTAGAGCTGACTTTACATCAGCTGAAGAAAAACCTGAAGCAGAGTTTATCAACTTCTGAAGCAAATCCTGAAGCAAACACCTGAAGCAATTGAAGAGAAGTCTTACAAGTCAATGAAGTAGAGGAATTCAAAGTCAAAGTATCAATTGTCATTACATTTCCTAATTTTTTATTTTTCATTCCAAATTTTTAATAACTAATTTTACTGATCTATTTTTAATATTCTACCTTATATATTTTTAATAATTCTATCATAATTTTAACATTTTTAAAAATATTTTTCAGTCACGGGTGTGACTTAAATAAGTCACATATGTGACTGATGATATTATATTTTCTAATTTTTTTTATTTTTCATTCCAAAATTTTACTAACTAATTTTACTAATTCATATTTAATATTCTAAGTTATATATTTTTGATAATTCTATCATAATTCTTTTCTTATTATATATTTCAAAATTTAAATATTTATAATTTTACACAAAATTTTAAATTACACAAAATCTAGTTATTTGTAACTTATTTTGTTTGAGTCACACCCACCATATATGTTTTACTTTTTAGTTACATATTATAATATTTTTAATTTAGTTTATATATTTTATCCATTTGTAACAAATACATTACACTATAAATTTCTTTAATTTTTAAATTTTTCATTCCAAATTTTTTCTAACTAATTTTACTTATTCATTTCTAATATTCCAACTTATATATTTTTAATATAACAAAATTTAACCTTTTTTAAAAAATATACATTCAAATTTTAAATATTTATCATTTTATTACAAAATTTTAAATTATTCGATATTCATTTATATATTAAATAATATAATAATATAATATATTTAGAATAAATAATTGTAAAATTAAATTAAATAGCATTATATTACTGCGCATGTGGCCCTGACTCACAATCCAAGCACCATTTTTATAGAATTCGAGATCAGTACCCCGTGAAACACTATATCTTTCTCCAAATCCACATCAACAAAACCTTAAAAGCAGCGCAAAGAGTAATCAAAATCTGAAATATTTTTCTACTTGATTGATCACCCGAAGGTCTCAAGTTGGGCCTTTTACGGCGAGGTTTATCGACTGGTCTTCGCTTCGGAAATCTTGGGTCAGTCAAGCTATCATAATGGGTCGATTCGGCGAAGATGCTGTACTGGTTCGATAACTGCGCCCATTGGAACCAACCCCGAGCTACAGCTCCTTCAAACTGGGATCTTGGAGGCAAAAATGATTGCTGCAAGGCAATAGAGGTGCGGGATATTAAAGTTGTTGATAGGGGTCGAGCGATGCTTCTTAGAACGCCGAAACCCATCTCCAAAACCACCACACTAGAGTTTTAGCTTCGTCTGCAATCTCAGTGTTTAGCTTGTAGAAGACTGGCCGACGCAGCCCTTTTAATTGTAGCATTTTGTTTTGTTTCTTTTGGGGCTGTGGAATGGGTTGGGCTTCTGGAACAATTGTTAACAGCCCAAATTCTGAGAATTGATTCCATATCTGCTCAAGTGCCAATCTTCACCATTGCATCAAATAGCTTGAGAGAACATTTGTGTCATGAGGATGCAAAAGATCACAAGATGGATAGACCGGGAAGGAGATTTCCATGTCTTTGGGCTCCAACCTACAATATTGTGTAAAGGCCAATCCTTTCAAAATAATAAAAACATGCCCTTAGGATGGAGTAATAACACATTAAAACAAAACAAGCCAGTATATTAAGGTCTATGCGGCAGCCAAATCCGTTGGTTTCTATCTTTTGTGGTTGGCTTCTTTAAATCAAGGTCTAAGCAGCAGCCAAATCCACAGTTTGTATCTTGTGTGGCTTTGTATAGTCATGAAAATGAATCCCTTCTTCGTTGAAAAGGGAAAGTAAGTTTAGAAACTCATCATTAGACAGCTTTGAAGGTCTCTTATCTGAATATCCATTAGCTTCAAGAATTTGAAGGATCTTCTCTTTGAATAACTTCAATTCGCTGTTGAACCCAGAAGATGAAAATCTGTCTTCTACATCACTTTCCTCTTCATCACTCTCGTCATGATGACAATCATAGTAGGAAGTAGTAGCTATACATTCACTATTAGATGAACCTTTCATTTTAGATAACCCCAATAGCTCTATGATCTTCTTCTTTTGCTTAAATGTTGCCCCCAGTGTCTTGTTTTTCTTGCTAAAGCATGTTCTTGTGAATCCAGCCCACTCATCAAAATTCACGATGGGAATCTCGGCTTTTGGGTGTATTTTTATAACAGAAGAATCAACTTTTGGACAAGGAACAAAGTCCCTCTTGCTTACATTCATCACAAACTCCACCTCAGCAACCAACTTAACGTTTGCAGCCAATCTGTTGAACTCAGAATCACCAGGTTTAGCTAATAACCTTCTTGCAAACTCTTTCTGAAGGAGAAGAGTGGCACTTCGAAACGAATTCACCCCATACACCAATTTAGCTATAAGAGGTGAAGAAATTCCATATGGGATGTTTGCCACAACAAGATCAAATTGAGGGAACTTAGCCTTCAATGCATCCTCACAAACAACCTGCAACACACAGAGAACGATATCTTGTAGTTAAAAAGCCACAACTTGCTCGTTTCAGTCCTAATGATAGATAACTTACGCTGAGCCTATCTTGAAGTCCACGCTCAGACACACGTCTATGCAGAACTTCTACCATTCTTCTATCAATTTCTACTGCAACAACTTTTCTAGCAACCTCAAGAAGCCTTGTGGTGAGATTTCCAGTACCAGGCCCAATCTCCAGAACTGTGTCCGTTGGCCGTATTGCCGACTTTTGGACGATTGTGTCAAGAACTCGCGGATTGGTCAGGAGGTGTTGACCCTTGCTCTTATGTAGATACAAAATTCCTTCTTGACCTTCCTTTTCCCCTCTAGTCTTCTCCCCATGATCACATTGGTATGAATTAGAAAAGGAAGAAGATGCCTTGGTTCGAAGGCCATGAACAAAACATGATCGGAAATTACAATGAAAAAGCTTGAAAATCGAACACTTTGGCTGAGTAAATACATACTCCTTCACTGAGCAACTCATATATATTATAAATCTCCAACACAACCTTGATCAACTCAACTCCTCCAAACTCACAATAACTGTCACAAACCCATAAAAGAAAAATTCAATATCACCATTCATCTTCAGATTTACAAATAGTCTTCAGGCAACTAAGCAAAGAAACAAGTGGAAACCACGGCGAACTCTGTTCCCCATGAAAATCTTTGTAAAAACAAGTCACTGAGAATCCAAAACTCAACAACTAATATCCAAACAGCAAATCACAAAGTTTAATCTGTACCAGAGAACATACCTGAATTAATCATAAACTACAGCGTTAAGGCCGGTGAATCCACGAACTACTGTATAGACTAGGAAACCCTTGAAACTCTGGCTAGTTTACCGGTTCAAGAAGGGTACGGAGGCCCAATAGGAACTATTGGATCAGATTTCTTAATAGCTTCATTTCTCTCCATTTTAATTTTAATTTTAATTTTAAATGTTTTATATTTGACTTTAATTCATATAAATAGTTATATAATGCATACTTATTATTTCTATCAATGTAATTATTTAATATTTTATTAAATATCCGTGTCTTTTTATTTTTATTTTATTTAAAGTAAATCCTTATTAATTATTATAAATAATTTACTTCTTATGAGTAAGTATAATATTCTATAGACATATATTAAATTTTATAATGTTAAGAATCATTTTCAATGTTTCATAAGTTTAGAATGAATATGTCATAAATAATTATTTTTATTAAAAATTTGAACAGACCAATATAATTAAGTTTAAAATAATTTTATATAATATGAATATAGACTACTTATAATAAAATATTAATATATTATAAAAATTCTCATTCAATATTAAATAAATAGAACCAAACACCGACCCGGCTGAGATGACGTGTTATCTTTGATCGATGATACGATCCAACCAACAGGCGGCATAGAGGAACCTATACTCGTGTAAATTATAAAATTTCAAACTTAAAAGTTTTTATCTTTTCACATATTTAACAAAAAAAACTCTAAATCAAACTATTTTTTCATAACTTTTTATTAACTTCTTTTGTAGTATCCATTCTTAAAAATTATAAGAAATTAAATCAAATATGAATTATTTTTAACAATATGTAATTAATGAAATATCAAAATATAAATAATTATCTAATAATAAATATTATAGAAATAATTTAAAATGTTTACTTTTAACGTACAAATACTACTTATAAATATAAGAAAATGAATTTAAGAATCATTAAAATTATATGTATAATTATTAATTAATATATATGTATATATATTTATAAATATGTAAAAGTTTAAAAGTATTATATTATAAACTTAAAAGACTTACTTTGAAAAGTCTAATATATTACTCATGATGCATAAATGTGAAAAATAACTATAACAATTACTGAACTATGTAAAGATAGTATTTGAAATCAATTTCACCTTGTTGGTCCTTGGATGACATACACGAATGGGTAAATTATATGGTTGCCCTATTTGTAAATTAATGAATAAATTGCATATTATGAATGATTATGACAAATTGATATTTGATAATAAAAAAGGAATCATAATAATAATTAAAAGGAGAGTATAAAAAAGGGGAAAATCCATTTATAATAGTTTGGCAAAACAATTTTTAGCCTAGATCCACTCTTTAAAGCCAAGAAAGAAATTTATTATTTTCTTCCTTTAATAATTGAAGGGTAACTTTCCGTACAATATCTTATTTTCTATGAGTAAAAAGGAATCCTTACAATCATTTTGCTTTGCCAAAAGTGAATAATCTTTTTATAAATCATATTTAAGAACAAACGAAACTCTCACAAAGTATATCAAAAGCAATATCCCATTTCAATAATTACACAAAACTCATGTTATTCGCACCAATAAATAAATACTCAATATGTGTTCTATAATACACTGTCTAGCCTCTTAAAACTCTTTAAAACCCTCTAGGATGTCAAATCTTCTTCTCGTAACATATATGTGGCCTATTTATACAAAATAACCTAAAATAGTCGTTAAAAAATAGTCATTATAATGACTAATAGGAGTAGCATATGCCACATTATTCGATTAATATGGTTACAAACTCATGGTACATGTTTTCAAAAGACACTCTTTTAGTCAATCTAAAACCATAACATTAGTCACCTAATCATTATATTGATTGACCAAACTTTTTGAAGTAATTTTTTCAAAACTTCTTAAGTTCTTTCAAACATTAGACACGTTCTTTTGACAAAAACTTGATTTAAACTATTTCAAAAGTTTTCCAAAATTTTGTTTACAAATCAAAATGTTTTCATTAAGGATCAAAATGAATTTTCTTTTAATTATGAATGGATTTATACATTATGTCCTACATACAAATGATCATGTAATGCTTAAACCTTTAACTTATTAAATTGTCTAAGATAATATTACAAAAGGATTAAATGATTTGCTTAAGTCTTAATCTACTTGATTTCTCCTAATTCTTGGTTATTCACTTAAATTACATATAAGCTCCAATTTTCTCATTTTATTCATCTTTTGGTAGCTCAATTGATTAAATTATCTTCTTTACTCACTTTATCATTACATGAGCTTAATCTTTCATATGTTAATTTTCTAATAACAATAAGTATAAAATATTAGTAGTAATATGTTTTGTTATCATCAAAACTATGAGTTAACCTCACTTGACCAATGATCTCCTTTTTATGAACATTAATTACTAAAAAATCTCAAACTTTATTGAATTTTATAATTATATCTTGGATTTTAAAAAGTGAAGATAACATGCTCAAATTGATGTTTTGATGATAAAAAACATAAATATTAATAATGTGTTTATTATTTTGATGAAAAGTAATATTAGAGAAAAATGAAGTCATAAACTCAAGATGATAGTGTATGAAGTTGATAAAGAGAAGTTGAAGTTTGTAATCGATGAAATGAAGATCAAAATAAGAACAAAAGGAGATCAATGCTTGTCAAGGTCATTTCACATATTGTATTATTATTTTTAAGCTCACTTTGTTAATTTGATGACCCAAAAAGCTCACTATGCATAATCATTTCATCTTACTTCATTGTATGAGTCTTTACATTCAACAAGAGACATTGAAGCTTTTGATTTTAATATAAAAGACTTTTTTTCTTTCACAAAATCTTTGAGGAATATTTTGAGAAGTGTTAATCATATTTGGATTAAACAAATTGGTTTTGAGTATTTGAAGTTGTTAAAATCATATTTTTAGGGTGATTAATTGACCTACATGGGTTAATGGTCAACCAATATAAGTTAAAATTGTTATATTTGACATATGGAGAGTTTATAGCAACATTGGTTGATGTATTAGTCAATGTGCCATATTAATTGACCAATATATGTAATAGTCAAAAAATGTTCTAATAGCTAGTGAATATGAAGTTGTAAATGCATACTGGTCGACCAATTTGTATATAGTCATTGTAATGGCTAATTCTTGACCCCAACTACTATTTTGGGTCCCAAAATACTATAAATAGTTGTTTTCTCTTCGATTTGATATCAAGAAGTTTTTGAATGTTGTATTCACACATTTCAAAACTTTTTTCATTCATTTGAGAATCATTATGTCACATTTGTGTGAATGAATTATTTTGGAGTCATCAAGTGAATAAGTGAGATTTTTTTAGTTGTAATACTTTATCGGGGTGTTGCATATTATATTGGGGGTGAACTAAGTGGTATTGAGTTTCTTCTTCACCTTAGAAGAATATTGTAAGAAAGGTTCTTCTTTACAGTGAAAGGTTGTATAAAGGTTGTTCTTCGCATTAAAAGAAAAATTATAGTAGAATTCTAAGAAGAGCCTTATAGGTAGATGTAGGAAACGGTTGTTTACCAAACTACTATAAATTATTTTTCACTTTCTTGTCCTTTTCCTCTTTAATTTATTGCTCAATTACTTGATTAATTTATATCAAGAAATTTTCTTATCCTTGTTTATATTGATTGTTATTAATTGAGTATAGCGGTTAAAATTTTATAAACACCCAATTCACCCTCCCTCTTGGGTGTCATTAAGAACTAACAAGTGGTATTATAGCAGGTTTATTAGGCTAGCATTTCTAATGAAATCCTATAAAAAAAGATCATAATGACATATTTAGGAGCAACATCATCATCATTCAAACAAGAGGGACAAAGCATTTGCTGACCACCTTTCTTTGATGGAAATGATTACCTTTATTGGAAAATTAGGATGAGATTCTTTTTAATGGCCAAAAGTGTGGACTTATAGGAAATAGTTTCTGATGATCCCTTTATTCCAACGAAAATTGTAGATAACAAAAAGGTACCTAAATTAAAGAAAGAATGAGAACCTCAAGATAAGAGATTAGTATCCTTGAATAGTAGGGTCATACACATCCTATTTTGTGCTTTAGAAAGAAATGAAAGGGTCTCTATGTATTAAATGGTTTATGACATTTAGCATTTATTAGAAATTACTCATAAGAGCCCAAATCAAGTTAAGTAAGCATGTTAACACATCAATATTAATTGTTTCAATTGAAAAATGATGAAAGCATCTCTACTAGATTCATTGATATTATTATTGCTCTCAAATGTCTTGGAAAGACTTATAATAATGTTGGGTTAGTAAGAAAGTTGCTTAGGTCACTTCTAAAGTTGTGGGAAGCTAAACTGACAACTATATAAGAAGCTAAGGATCTAACAACATTACCAATAGAGGAACTTATTAGATCTTTCCTCACATATGAAATGAGGCTTCAAGATATAAAAGAAGAGACGATGCTTTCAAAGAATGAGAAGTATGAGAGAAAATATAAAAAGAAGAAGAAGGATAATAAGACAACAGTAAAAGCATCAAGTTAGGATGACACAAGCGAATCTGAAGGCGAGCATTTAAAAGAAGAGATAGATCATATGTTCTTTACCGCTATGTACAATGATGGGGTAACATCTAACCCTAATTCTTATAATAATGATGGTGATGTTGATTTGACATATGATGAATTAATAGAAAGTTTAGAAATCATTAGTAAGAAAAGGAAGAAATTGTCTTCCCAGCTTAAGGAAGTTCAAAAGGAGTTAGATGCTTGCATAACTTAGAATTAGAAGATGACAAATGAATTATATAACATTAAAGCATCCAAAAATGTGATTATTAATGGCAATCATGACTTAGAAAACAAGACATGAAAATGAAACATTGAAAAAGGAAATAAATTCCCTTAATGATTCTTTATCCAAGTTTACTAAAGGGAGTGAAAAACTAGAAAGCATGTTAGGAGCCTAAAAGAATTCTAATGATAGGCATGGAATTGGATATAATTGTGAGAGTGCTTCTAACACTAAGACTATTTTTATCAGGGGAAAATATTTGTATAGTGAAGAACCATTTTTCTAAGATGACAAATGAGCATAGAGCATCTACATCTAAGCATGCACATGCATCTAACACGCCCGTTAAGGCTCAACCTAATAGCAAACATCATGCCTTCATATATGGCTCACAACCTAAGTATAGAGTTAAATTCTCTCAAGGAAAGAATAGGCATAATTTTTATGATAAAATGAAAATCCATCCACACTCATATAGAAACATGCATCACGACTTCATTCATAGTAGCATCACACATATAATCATGGTAGGAATTTTCACCATTCTAGGA
Organism: Erythroxylum mucronatum; assembly: GCA_027563825.1. Lineage (NCBI taxonomy): Eukaryota > Viridiplantae > Streptophyta > Magnoliopsida > Malpighiales > Erythroxylaceae > Erythroxylum > Erythroxylum mucronatum. Next base: position 8,255,395 of record JAOSBP010000206.1, read on the forward strand.
GACCTTTCATCAACTTATTTAATATCCAAAGATATCTTCCTCGTTATGTATACGCACATAGAATTCCAAGCAATGCATTTATGCATCATCATTACTCATTTAAAATGGCATGTCATTTTGGTGGTACGTTTGAATATATTGATATAATTTTCTTTATTAAACAAGGAATGTTAAGCAAACCTTAAAAAATGTGGGTTGAAAAGAATAAGGAATGAAACAATCAAGGAACTAAGCATATTTGTGTTCCTAAAACACATTAATTGGATTATTTGAAGGAGTAAATGGTAAGAAGTAAAGACATTAGCTATTAAATTGAGCATTATTTTTAGAATTTATTTTTTTATCTTGATGAATATAAAATTCTTGCCTCAAAGAGAGTGTTGAAGATGTTATTATAGGATATAGAGAATTTAACTCCTAAAACTAACCATCAAGACTTCTCAAATTGTTGAACTAAGTAAGCATGATGAGAAGGATGAGATTCCACTAATAAAATGATTTTAAAGAAGTTCTCAAATCTTCCACACTTTTAACTTTTAAAATATAAAAGGTTTTTAACAGTTAAATGACTTGGCTTTACGGGCCCTTCGGTTGAGTTAGATATCGATTGGAGGGCTACCGTGGGGTCGCCAGGAGGGATCCACTCGGGTTCCTGAAGGGGACTCCAGGTTGGGTCCTTTCAATGATTATTTGAGTTTGAATTATAAATAAGGTATTTTTAAAGTGTGAACTTTCGTACCTAGAATTAGAAACTATATGTAAAAGAATGTCTCTAAGTTATAATTTACATTAATTGTGTTATTATTTCTCTAAACTTTTGAATAACGATAAATCATGCTTAATTAAAAAAAATAGTTTGTGTTTAATGGAATTTTTTTATAAATCCCTTTATATGATCAAATTCTTTGTTATTGATATTTAGTTGGTAGATATGTGTTTTAATATTATTTTGTTGAAGTTTTGCTATTTTAATTTGAGTTTTAAAGATGGTTCCTTAAGCTATATGGTTAACTATTGGACCAATATCTTAGTATGGTCAACTGATATCTTTAAAATTCATTCTTTTTTACTTTCTAGTGAGGTTGGCAATTTTCTGATTGTTTATCTAGTTGCCAAATAGTATCATTGATCGATCGATGTCCTTTTGTGGTCGACCAATTTTTCAATATTTGACATTCTTTCTTTTCCATTGAGTTTGTTCTTTACTTAGTCAAAGATCTGATCGTCTAATTACTCGCATTGGTTGGCTAATATAACTCCATGGTTGACCAATGTAGTGACTTCAAAGCAAAATTTTAGCCTCCTCCTCGTCTGCTCAAAACTTGCTCCATATATCCTATTTAAGACAAACTTTGGCTGACCAGTATAGCTTTATGGTCGACTACTATTTATGATCTAAGAGCTTTCTCCTTATTTTTATTATATTTTTCATCTTTTACCTATATATCCTCCAAAATCCCATACAATTAACTCTTTTCCTTTAAAAACAACAATTTTAATTAAAAGTTAATTTATAAAATTGATGCCTCCATAATTAAATTGTTAAAAGAGTTAAGGTTGTTTACCTTCCAATTATATTGATAAATCTTTAATTTTTTCTTAATTTTGTTATTTTCAGCACTTCCTTATGCTTCTTTTTTTTTGAAATTTTAGGTCTTTCAAAATTACAGTTCTTTTATGAAATTGATTGTTGGATAATGAAATTATGTTATATTTGTTACAATTTCATCCACTAATTTTGTGAAAACTTGCCTTTGGTGTTTTTAGTTGAAATTTTTAACTTAGGCATCATACCAAAATTGGAGATTTTTCAAATTATACACAATTAGGGATATCTTTATAAAAATTGACCTTTTGTGTTTGACTTTGTAAATATTCAATAGCACTCTATAATGAGAAAGTTTGATAGTCTTGATCAAATTCATCTTTTTAACTAAGTTAACTTGATGTGTGAAACTTTACGTTGTGTATTTTTGGATTTCTTTTTGACGATTCCAAAAAGAGAGAAAGTTTGGTGATATTAGATTAGGGGAGTGATTGTTTTGTCATCCTTGTATTTCTTGTATCATGCATTTTATGTGATTTGTTTAAGTAAAATTATGTTATCTTCATAGATATTTCTTTATCTTTTGCTCTTCATATTGAAATATGATTTGTACATGAATTAAGGCGGGAGCTAATCATTATCTTGATAATATTTTGTGTGCTTAACTTCATTATTATTCTATAATATCACAAATATTTTTTCATCATCAAAATAAAGAAGATTGTTGAATCAAGAGAGGTTCCAATTGATTTTTTGACGATAACAAAACTTAGTTACTACTAATGTCTTTATTATTTTGATGAAAAGCAATACTAAAACAAAATAAAGTCGTAAACTCAAGAAGATAAGTCATAAACTTAAGAAGATAGTATATGAAATTGATAAAGCGAAGATGAAGTTTGTAATCGATGAAATGAAGATCGAAGCAAGAACAAAATTAGGAGATCAAGGCTCATCAAGTTCATTTCACATATTGTATTATTATTTGTGAGCTTACTTTATTAATTTGATGTCCCAAAAGGCTCGCCATGCATAATCGTTTTATCTTACTTTATTGCATGAGTCTTTACATTTATCAAGAGGCATTAAAGCTTTTGATTTTAATATAAAAGTATCTTGTTCTTTCAAATAATCTTTGGGGAACATTTTGGGAAGTGTTTTAATCATATCTGGATTAAATAAATTGGTTTTAAGCATTTGAAGTTGTTAAAATCATATTTTTGGAATGATTGGTCAACTAATATAGGTTAATGGTCGACCAATATAGGTTATATTTACTAAATTTGATGTATCAAGAATTTGTAGCAACATTGGTTGATGTATTGGTTGACTAATGTGCCATATTGGTTGACCAATATTCTAACAACTAGTGAATTTGGTGTTGTAAATACATGTTGGTCAATTAGTGTACTGTATATAGCCATTATAACGGCTAATTCTTGACTCCAACGACTACTTTGGTTCTCAAAACATTATAAATAGGTGTTTTTTTTTATTTTTTTATCATCAAGAAGGTTTTGGATGTTGCATACCCACATTTCAAAAATCTTTTCAATCATTTGAGCATCATTGTGTCACATTTGTTTAAGTGAGCTATTTTGGAGTTATCAAATGAATAAGTGAGATATTTTTGAGTGGTAATACTTTGTTGGGGTGTTAAATATTATACTTATGGGTGGTCCAAGGTATTGAGATTTCTTTTCACCATGAAAGAAGATTGTAAAAAAAGTTCCTATTTATGTGAAAGATTGTATAAAATGCTGTTCTTTATCTTGAAAAAAGAATTATAGTAAAATTTCAAGAAGAGTCTTGGGAATGGACGTAGGCAATAATTATTTATCTAATCACTATAAATCAATTTGCACTCTCTCTTCCCTGTCCTCTTTAATTTATTCCTCAATTGTTTAATTAATTTATATTAAGAAATCTTCTCATCCTGTTTATATTGATTCTTATTAATTGAATACATTGGTTAGAAAAATTATTAAATTTTATAAATATTCAATTCACTCCCCTCTTGAGTGCCATTAGGAACTAATAACATGAATACAAATGAAAATATCTTCATATCGTATTTTAATTATATAGTATATGTAAATTTTTAATAAAATAAATAGTTATTGTTGTCATAATGTACCATACATGTATATTTTATGATAAAAGTTAATTTTATATTCTTTTAAATATTGATACATTATGATTAATAAAGAGACTAATTATTTTTAAGACTTTTATTAATAAATATTTATATGTTTAATAATATTTATATACATATTAGTAGATGTGGAACGTAAAATAAAAAAGTTTAAATACAATAAAATCATATTGATTTCTTTTAATATATGTATAAAAATAAACAAATCTATTTATTTAAGTATTATCCACATGTATGTATTGGTATGTATAGTAAACATAAAACTAATGAAACATCAAAATTATAAAAGTGTTTTTACGTAACTCTAAAATAAAAATATCTTAGTATATAAAGTTTGTTTGAAATTAAAATTAATGTACATGAATCTTTTTACTTTTATTTTATGTGTTAATTTTATAATAAAAGTTTAATATATTGCTAGTTTAAAGCTTAGGTCACTTTTAATGTGTGAAATAGTTATGTTCGTTTGTTTATTAAAATCTTTGTATATGTAATCATATTAAAATTTAAAGAAATAAATATGAGATTAATTCAATTTGTTATCATTTAATATATATTGTTAAAACTTTGAGTTTATAAATCAAATACAAACATTTAATGATGGATGCATTTTTAATAGTAAAATTTAAATAAAGAATCATATCCTTTCGACTCAATATAATATTAGAAAACGTAACATATGTATAATTAGTTATAAATAATTATTTAAATCAAAGAAATTACTTCACCATTTTTTATGAATTATTTATTAGAAAATTAGATATATTTGAAATAATTAAAATTTACTAACAGTTAATATTTTGTATTTATATACTGATATTAGTTTACAAATAAACATTTATTATTTTACCTAATTAACATTTATTTAATATATTTTAAAAAATTTAAATTATATTCACTAAAATTTATCATTTAGGAATTTTGGTGAATGTAATCCTTCTTTATATAGAGAAATGGATATCTACTGTTAAGTGACTATTTCACTACAATAGCTTAAGCTTTTGTGTGAGACCAACTTAATTGGTTTTATATATTCACTAACACACCCCCTCAAGTGAAAGCCCTTTAGGTTTGAAACTTGCACAGGTCCACTCTACCTTGTGCTGAATAATAGGTGGGTGGTAGGATTTGAACTCACGACCACTTGGTCATAAAGGCTCTGATACCATGTTAAGTGACCATTTCATCACAATAGCTTAAGCTTTTGTGTGAGGCCAACTTAATTAGTTTTATATATTAAGAAAATTGGAATAGAATAACCAGTTTTCTAGGCCCTCCTCGCAAAATTAAACAATAACAAAAAAGGGCTAAAGAATTGGAGAATCCGATTCACTTAACAAAGTGAGTTTGTTGAAAGAGAACAACAAGAATACCTAGTAATAATCTCGCTAATACGAGAGGCTTGAAAATGTACTAACAGTAAGCAACTTTTTCTGTAAGTAGTATAGGGTTTGTTGAAAAAAGAAGAAAAGCAAAAAGAAGCTTGAAGCTAGACTTTGTGAGATTGTGACCATAAATTGAAAAAAGAATCAACAACCTGGTCCCAAAGTGCGAACAACATGTCATGCTTATAATAATGAGCGAAAAAAGTAAGCAACTTTGATGAGTAAGTGTTTGCCTTCTAAACCAAGGAATGAGCATGGCAATACGACGTGCATGGTCCTAACGAGTGGGTCTCTAGTTGTTTTTATTTAGACCATGTTCACGAGGGATCCATGGCACCACACACAAGTCACGCACATATCTATATTAATCCAAGGAATTGGTTAGGAGTTCATTGAATTTCTAATAAACTAAAAGGTAAACTGCTAAAGAAAATGAAGATAGAGAAGATCGGTACAAAGTCAAAAGGCACTAGCTCTGACCACGTGGAGGGCAAGAATCCAACAAAGATATTCTTCTCTTTTAAGTCACCCAATTGCCACGTGTACTAATGAAATATTCCGTTACGGGGCAATAAAATAGGATAGTTAACGGTTATATTAATATCCCAATTAACGACAGGCAGGGAAACACTTGGGCCTCCGTAGTGACAATGATGGACGTCACGTGCACCGACGCATTTCTTGTTGGTGGACCCCACACGACAGCTATAATTCATTCAAGTGGATCATCACCAGATCCGGCAAATCTAAAGGCTCCGTACCCTCTTGTAGGTTTCACAAGCCTTACCCAGGCATTACACCGTAAAATGCTCTATCTACCTTGTTTCATAACTTTTCTGAAAAGCAAACAAACGTACTAAGATTACGTAGGCTCCTCTTAATAAGTCGACTGTCATTTATATAGACAAAGAATAATGGAAATTTTTAGTCTAAAATAAGTACTGGTTCCCAAATAGGGATGGCAATTGTACCCGAATCCGATGGGTACCCGATAAAATTACCCGAACGAGGGCGGGTATGGGGAGCAAATTTTTACCCGTTTACCCGAATGGGGGGTATATGAAAATACCCGTCGGGTATCGGGGC
>JAOSBP010000206.1:8271710-8285729 GCA_027563825.1 Erythroxylum mucronatum
CAAGGCAACATTGAAAGGTATAAAGCCAGACTTGTTGCCAAAGGTTACACTCAAAAGGATGGTATTGACTATAAAGAAACCTTCTCTCCAGTTTCAAAGAAGGACTCTTTAAGAATTGTTATGACACTGGTGGCTCATTATGGTTTAGAGCTTCACCAAATGGACGTAAAGATCACATTTCTAAATGGTGACTTGGAAGAAGAAGTATATATGGATCAATCGAAAGGTTTCGTGACCACAGGAAAGGAACGATTAGTGTGTAAATTAAAAAAGTCAATATATGGACTGAAGCAAACTTCTCGACAATGGTATCTTAAGTTTAATGATATCATTACGTCTTATGGTTTTGTAGAAAACATTGTTGATCGGTGTATCTATATGAAGGTTAGTGGGAGCAAGTTCATTATATTAGTCTTATATGTTGACGATATCTTTCTTGCTGCGAATAATGTTGTTTTGTTAAATGATGTAAAGAATTTTCTTTCTAATAATTTCGAAATGAAAGATATGGGTGAGGCATCCTATATGATAAGAATAGAAATATTCCGAGATAGATCACAAGGATCATTAGGATTGTCTCCGAAAGGTTATATTGAGAAAATATTAGGAAAAAATGCTCCGTAGGGATAGTTCCAATTTAAAAAGGGGACAAATTTAGTCTAATGCAATGTTCACAAAACAATTTGGAATGTAAGGACATAGAGTCTATTCCTTATGCGTCAGTAGTTGGGAGCTTAATGCATGCTCAAACATGCACTAGACCATATATCAGTTTTACTGTTGGAGTGCTAGGACGATATCAAAGCAATCCTGAAATGGATCACTGGAACACCAAGGACTATATGCTCACACATAGAAAATCAACCCATCTCGAAGTGATAGGTTACTTGGATTCAGACTATGCTAGTTGTGTAGACTCACGGAAATCTATATTCGGTTATATGTTCCTATTAATTGGAGGAGCAGTTTCGTGAAAAAATGAAAAGCAGTCCGTCATTGCTACTTCCACTATGGAAGCTGAATTTGTGGCGAGCTTTGAGGCCACGGTTCATGGATTGTGGTTGCGGAACTTTATCTTAAGTCTTGGTCTTGTCGACAGTATTACCAGATCGTTAAGAATTTATTGTGATAATTCTGCAGCTGTGTTCTTCTCTAAGAATGACAAATATTCAAAGGGTGCGAAACACATGGATTTGAAGTATTTGTCTGTGAAAGAAGAAGTGTAAAAATATAAAGTGTCAATTGAGCATACTGGTACCGATCTCATGATAGCGGATCCGTTAACGAAAGACTTTCCGCCCAAAACATTTATTGGTCATGTTGAACGGATGGGCCTGATAGATATGTCCTTGTTAGCATAGTATTATGACATGTATACATATCATTGTCTTACTTGAATTGTTATGACACTTGTGAATTCAATTACAGTCATATGTTTTTGCTCACTTACTAGTTATCCATATTATGTTGTATATAATAATTATTATTTGTGAGATAATAATTACCGAATTACCCACTTAAAGTTTGTTGAGTTGAGTTGATTCTTTGATACATAGAAGGAATCAGGTTACATAACTTGTGACCGTCATGATCCCATCAGCTTAATTCAGTTAAGGATGACTTGATCGATTCCATGTATTGTGTGCATTTAAAGTTGTTGGATCACCAAGTCGTAACATAGGCTAAGTGGGAGATTGTGAGACTATTTAATGTTCCATGTGACTTATAGATTTGAGTTTCATGAAAAGCACCAAAGATAATGGTTATTGGGTATTACATAATAGATCTCAAATGGGTCAAAGACCTTTTTCCTCTCTCTTCCAATTACCAAATGACATGTCGGTTGGTGATGCTATATAAGTTGAACAAACTTATTGAATAAATTTCTGAACTATTGAAGAAGTTGCTAAAGGAAGAAGATGAGAGGAAATAAAATAGTTTCAAGGAAATCAACATCATACGAAAAACAATCATGAATACAGGTACGATGTAAATAATTGTCAATCCATAAATGTCTTCCATTATTTTCTCAAAAGAAGACAAAATTTTGAATTAACCTAAATTATACATAAACTGATTGCATATTATAGTATACAAAAGATTAAAAGAAGTTAGCATCTAATAAAATGTTTGATATCTCCTTTGCTTGCCTAAGCAACTAATTCGATTCATGTAACGTTTTTTACATGGATGACGCTTTAAACCTCCGATGGTATTAAACCAGCAATATTTAAAAAAAAAATCAAGGAGGATGTATGGATCTTACACCGACGAATGGCAGGAGACACGCGAGAAGACAAGAGGGGGAACTAACAGACAGAAAGCGCACGTGGGTTGGTGGATTGTACGGTCCTTATATTACGACAAGCACAGAGTCACAGACTGCTTTTCCGATCCTATATCTAGACTACGGGACAAGATCCTCTGTCCAGTTTTATGGTGTCTTATTGTGTCCAGTGAATCTAAGCCATTTATTTATGCGGGCTCCACATTCATTTATGTGGAGCCCACGCGGGACCCGCATAAATAAATGGCTGAGATTCACTGAACACAATAAGACACCATAAAACTGGACAGAGGATCTGAACCCCTAGACTACAGCCCCACGACAATGAGTATTCCATTCCACGTTGCTTTCGGTGTCATTATCAGCTTTTTCATTAACAAAGACCAGGTACGAGAATCATAAAGCTAATTCTTAAATTTATTAAGTTTGTTACCATAGTGCTAATTTTAAAGCTTGTTCTATATATCCTTATTATGTACAACTTAAATTTAATTTGTTGTAATCCTATTTTTACATAAAAGTTTTGTATATATATGAGGTTCCTATTAATCAAAAGTTGCTCGGTTTCATCATCTTTCATTTGCCGAAGGTTTATCAGACAAATGTTGGTTCTGTCTTGAAGAGCCACTTGCTAGTTTGTGAGTCTTTTTTAGCTTAGGTTATAGTGATATATATCAAAACAACGAACAAATGAATGAAAGAATGAAACCTTACACTTGTGCTAAGAAAGATCATATCGACAATAACTTAATTACTGATGTGACGTTTGGTCTAACGATTCTTCATCTAAAATAACGTTGGAGGAGATTAAATTCTTGGGTTAACGTAAAAAATAAGGAGGATAACATGATTCATCCTTTCTTCCTAACTAATTAAAGTTTAAATATTTGATTTGTATAGAATATAGATGAAGGTGACTTAAAAGTTTACAGAAAAAGAAAATACAAAGAAACGGTTCAACAATTAAATACTGACTACGACACTATAATTGATTCACTGCTATATATCAGTTTGATTTATGGCTGTTCGTTCTGTCACCATTATAAAGGCGAGGGGACCAACATAATGAACCAAGGCATTAAATTCAACACATAGAGAACTAACTTGAGTAAAGCTTCTTATCACTACTGACTTATGCAGAAAAATATTGTTGGTTGCATTACTCACTGCAGCAGGAGGGTGGTGAAAATGACACTTGACTGATTGTATTGACCATTTATGTTTGCTCAGTTTTAAATTTCGGATTTTTGATGCTATGACCATAATTATAGTTGTAGTTTGTAACTTAAAACACTGATTTCAATTTTAAAGAAATTTAATAATTACTTAATTCGTATACCAAGTTTCAATTGTTCATTAATACGACATGCTTTGCAGCTGTTTTATGTCATAAAAATATTTTTACCTTTTTAATTTTAAAAAAAACCTGTTCTAAAGGATCAAGTAATAGTCAAAACTATAACTAGTTCATATCTTTAAATATATATGTATAAAATTGTCACACATCATTTAGAAGGAGTGCTAAATCAATGGCAATACTGAGTTGGGTAGGGTACGCTAAAGTTGTGACATAAAATTCTTTAGGTAAGTATCGATTAGCTATGACACAATGAGAACTGATGAGAGGCTTTCTTGTTTTTGAACAAATAGAATAATTTTGTCTATTCATGTGACAATACATTTGTTATACGTGGCTCTCAACTATGGAACGTAACAAGAGTGACATTTATTCTATTCTAAGAATAATATTTATTTTTCTAGGTTGTCGAACCCACCACTGCACCCATGAAGGATGCAATGAAGAATGCTTTACAAATAAGTTACGAATGGCACCAACAGTCAAGGGCAAATAGGAGTTCTGCACAGATGAAGACTAAAATGAATTTTCATAAGAGTCATCCTATATCAAAAGAAAGTACTTTCGAATATTCTATCTACTGGTTAGTTCAATTGAAAAAAAAGTATGAACTACTAGTTTTGCAATTCGGTTCATACTTGTAAACGTTATAACTAAAACTGACCATTTTTTTTACATAACTGGCCAATTTTTCCTTAATCATAATTAGGAATGTCAATGAGTCGGGTCCATTCAGTACTTGGGTCGCTCTTAGCCCAACCCGACCACGGGCTAGGATGACCCGTGGCTCGACATGTCGGGATAGGGTGACCCGTGACTCAATAAGTAAATACTCGGTTACCTACTTGACCCGGTAGTGGAGAAGACCCATTCAGCTATTACCTATAACATATGAATATTTAATGATTAATTTATTAATTGTTCTCATGAGATCTGTATTGGGTTAGATGAGTCATTTAGGTATTCCTTAAGGATTCAGTTATTGTTATTGACTTAATATTGTGACTTATAAGTTATGACCTATTGATTAACTTAGAGCCGGTTAGCTTATTTCTTATCTTGTTTCATATTATTGCAACTTAATAATTGCAAAATTATAACTAAGAATAAACATGTAAATTGTAAACATTAAAGTACTAAAGTTAATATTTCTTTGTATTTAGTAGTTATACAAGTGATCATTCTTCCAAATGCTTTCAATTATTATTTTCATTTCCTAAAATAACTCTATCAAGTGTGTTAATTGATGAAAATAATGCATTTATTTTTTTCGAATTCTTTTCAAAAATATGATATATATTAAATAAAAGCTTTTCGTCCACTTACTTGTATATTTGTATTTTTTAAGTTTTCTATTACCAATTCAAATGTAACTAAACTAGTTTGTCAAATATAATGTATTTAATAGTATTTTTTTTCAACATTTGTTGCTTTCTTAGAATTTCCAAATCATATTGTTGAGTACAAAACTTATAAAAATATTTTTCTTGTATTTTTAGATTGAAATTATAATGAAAAATATGTAACCATTAGAAAAAGATTCGATGAACTTAACATCCTTTACTTATAGTAAATCTGATTTTTTTCTTCTCAACCATTTGATGGGAATATTTAATATAATTGTATGTTTCATGGTAAAATATTTAAAGAGGGAGAAATTTATAGAATAAAAGAACATCTTGCTAGTGTTAAGGGTAATAATGCTTCTTGTAAAAATGTACTATTTGATGTATGTGAGAGGATTGGAAATTATTTACAGTAGCAAGTAAAAAAGAAAAAGGAAACTAACGAGCCTCATGATATATCTTTTAAAGATGATGAAGTACAATAAGTATTAGATAAAGAAAAAAGGAAAACCATTATTGACATAGATTCATATTGTCCTCCAAGAATTAAACTTGGCTCTCAACCTAGTTTTAAAAAAATTGTTTAATAATGATGTTGTTTTACGGTGTAATATGGCTAGATGATTCTATCATTCTTGTATTGCTTTAAATGCTTTAAATTCACCTTATTTTTAAGAAGCAATAGATGCTACAACAACCACAGGTCTAGAATTTGATGTACCTTCTTATCATGTGATTCGTGTGCCTTTACTTCAAGATTTAAAAAAAAGAATGTCATTTGATTGTGGATACAAATAAGTCTAATTGGGAATCAACATGATACTATTATTACAGATGGGTGGACTGATCAAAGACAAAGAACTTTGATTAATTTATTGGTTTATTGTAATATTGGAATAACTTCTATCAAGTTTTTCAAGAAAGACTCTGAGAGGAGAGCCACAACGTGACCCAGAAAGACCCATTTATGAGGAACGGCGTGACCCAGAGAGACTTAGAGACGGGAGCGACGTCACCTATACCTAGAGAGGAGAGCAGCATGAACCAGGGAGATATAAAGAGAGCGGAGACTCAGGCGTGGGGGGGGGGAGCAAACTTCCTTTACTTCCAGTTCTGACTAGATCCAGATTTGAAGAACGACGAGTTCTAGATCTATTGAGCGAAGTGAGTGGCGAGTAAGCTTTAGTAAACTTTTAGCATTTGCTTCCTCCGTTCTTAGGAAGGCCTTCTTAGGCCTTGCGAATGGACATTGAGGGAGACCCACCTCCCTCAAAGTTGTCTGATGATAATTTGCCAGCCCTCCCTTCTTCGCTAAATTAGAAATCCTTTCCCTCTAATTTGAAGCCCTCAGTCAAAGCTCGGAAATCTCAGCCACAGATTTAGTATAAGAGGGGAGAGTTAAAACATTTCCAAGATGTTATAAAGGATGGCATACTAATGCCTCCTATGGAACTCCCTAGAGTTGGAGCATCGGTATGGGCATCGACATTAGTTGGCGTTTTGTAGAATAAGAGGTTGGCTTTTTTGGTGGTGCAAGCTTAGGCCATGGCTCGATAGGGGAAGAAAGGGTTAGAGAAAGTGATGCTTAAAGATGACTACTCTTTTCTTTTCAAGTTCAACACTGAGGATAGCATTAGTGATATCCTAGAACAGGGGTCTTGGCATGTGAGTGGCTAGCCCATGTTCATCCAACGAGGAGGCTAGGTATAGAGTTTCATTCAGGTAATATTCAAACAATTTCATTACAGGTTCAATTTCATAATGTTTCGCTTGAGTTCTGGACTGTGGATGGGTTGAGCTACCTTGCAAGTGCTATAGGCAAACCCATAAGCATGGATGCCCAGATGGCTAGCATGGAGAGAGTTTGTTTCACTAAGCTCTGTCTAAAAGTGAGGAGGGACTTTCCTCTTTCGGACCATTTACCAATTATGAAATTAGATGAGAGTGGAGAGTTGATAAAATACAACTTGACTATCTCTTACTTATAGAAGCCACATAAAGGAAAAAATACTGGAAGTTGATAGGACATATGTTTATAACCAACATTAATGAGGAGTTAATAGGGTCAGTAGAATCTGAGAAAATTTCTGGGGAAACAAAGGAGGAATTGGAGAATTTGGCCAACATCTGTTCAGTTGGTAAAGAATCAAATAAGGGTAGTAAGGAATTGCAGCATAAGTATATAATGGAGCAACCTTATGTTGTTGACGATCTAACTAATCTGGAATTAAAGCAAACTTTTTCTGTTTCTCAGGAATTGTAGAAAACTAAGTTAGAGAACCGTACTATTGAATATGCAAGGGTTGATGTTACTAGTGTCATTTATGATACAATCCCTGTTGAGGCTGATAAAGATAGTTGTAGTGTAGATGATGAAAATACTAGTGATGTTGCTATAGATATGTGTTGTGGATGTTGTTAATGGTGGTGTAGTCAGTTTATGGGTTCCTGCTGATAAAATGGCCCAGATTGTAGACAATGGTAAGCAATTAGTTAGTTCGAGGATTGAAAATATTGTTGTTAATACTTTCCAACCTCAGGGAAATTTTCAAAAGGATTGTGCTTAGATGAAGACAACTTTAGAACATGTTGAATAATTGAAATTGTTGCGGTTAAAGTATCTTCGACTTAGCTTGCAAATGTAGAACAGACAACTATGGAAAAATCCAGTTCAAACAATGTGAAGAGTCTGGACAATGGAGTGAATGACTTCACCTCCTAGTAGTTGGAGCATTGTCAGATGGATTGGGCCAATATGTTAACTCCAGTAGCAACTATTAGGCAAATTGAGAATGTTTTTAATAAGACCTCTAAGGCTAGGTTGGAGTATGCATAACAAAGAGCAATGGTAAACTCCAGTGATGACTGTGTGGCTAGTCAATGGACAGGGGATATCATCTCTTAGAATTCAGAACAAGCAGAGGAATGTGATTCTCCATTAGGTGTAGCCTAAGTCCCTGACATCCCAGGAGATTTTTGTGTGCAATCCAAAACTGCAAAAAGGAAATTAGCAAGGAAGAAAAAACAAAATCCCAAATATTAGGGGACTTTCCCTAAGTAAGGCAGTCTTAGTGTGGAACATTAGGGCATTAAATGACCCTCATAAACAAGAAATGCCGAATGAGCCTTTTTATGGAAAAGAAACATAAGTGGTGCCTATAGTTGTTTCTTATTGTTGTCTATATTACAGACAGTCATATTGTCTTACCTAGGGAGTGTTTTAGTTATATTGTAATATGATGGTAAGCCTAATGCCTTGAACTCATTGTAATGTTGATATAGTTTTAACTATAATTAAAATCTTTTTTCATTTAAAAAAGATGTTTTTAATATGGTAAAAAGTTCTCACAATTTATCCGAATTATTTTTTAAAATTGTGAAGTGAGTTGAGCTAATGAATGTTATGCATTTCATTATAGATAATGCATCTAATTATGTATAAGCTAAATACCTGTTATAATTAAAGTGTGAGCATATTTATTGGTCTCTATACATTGCTCATTGTATAAATCTCATTTCAAAAGATATTGTTGGTATGTGCCATATTTCTAGTCTTGCTTTACGTGCATCTAAGATCACAATTTTTTAAATGATATTACATTTTTGTCTTGATTAAGAGCGCAAGAAAATTAGGTTAAGATTGTGCTTCCTACTTCTACTAGGGTTGCAACTATATTTATCACTTTGAAACATCTTTATGAACATAAACAACTACTTGAAAATTTAGTGATAAGTAAATATTTTTCAAGTCATAAGTTATCAAATAGGGTGAAAGGAAAATAAATTTGTGCTATTATTTTAGTTAATAAATTTTGGGATACCTGTTTGATCATTGTGAAGACTGTGGCTCCACTTATAAGGTTGTTGAGGGTTGTTGACTCATATGAGAAGCCTTCTTTTGAATATAATATATACATATATATATATACACACACACACCCTTATATAAATATTTTTGATCGGCAATAGGATAAGCATCTTACCTAAAGGATTCACTTAGTGGCTTATTTTTTAATCTTTATTGCTTATATAGTGGAGATGTATGTACAAAATATATTATGGGTAGTCTTTGTTATGTAATTGAATGCAAAAGTATTTTCTCTATTAAAGAGCAAACAAAAGCGATCAATGAAATTAAAATTTATCGTGAAAGTTTAGAGAGTTTTTCTAGATCATCTCTAAAGAGAGAACTTATGATAAAAGAGCAAACAAAAGCGATAAATGAAATTAAAATTTATCGTGAAAGTTTAGAGAGTTTTTCTAGATCATCTCTAAAGAGAGAACTTATGATAAAAATACAGCATGGTAACTTTTCATCTCTAAAGAGAGAACTTATGATAAAAAATACAGCATGGTAAGTTTGCTTTTAGTTCATCTTTTACTTTTTAATAATATATATTTTATATCTCATAACTATTAATTTAAATATAGATGGGTGGTAGAGATTATTAAGTGATCTAATATTGAGCAAAATTGCAATTAGATTACTCAGTCAAATAACATTTACATCAGGTTATGAACATAATTGGAGCATTTTTTAAAGTATTCATATAGAGAAACGAAATCATTTGGAACATCATAGATTCAATAACCTTGTTTACGTTACTTATAATCTGAGAATGAAGAACGTATATTTTATTGATTTGTTTTTCATTAATTTTATGATATTATTGACTTTATAAAATTTCTATTATATATTCAGAGCGCTTAGTAAGAAGAGAACGTATGGCCAATATAATGATCTAGTTGATATTAATTATATTGACCATACTGTATTTTGGATTGAAGAAGAAGAATCATCACCCGATCTTGATTATAATAAACTTGAAAGGGTGATATATGAAGAAAATGCATTTCTCACAATAAATCAATTAAGAACATCTATTGATAGTTAGTTGATATCTTATTTTGATCATATTTAACATTAAAAGTATGACGTATTATAAATTTGCAATAGAAAATAATTTCATACATTACCAATTTATAATTTATTTGAATGCAGTAGAAGAAGTTGATGTAAATACTTTGTAGGAAAGCATGATTTATCAGTCTTTAGATAGCGTTGAAGAATTTGAAAGTTTTGTCGATGATGAGACACAACCTCTTACAGAAATACAATTTTGATTTTTATTATTATTATAAGTTTTATGTTAGATTTAGATTTAGTTTGGATTATTAGATTTTTGTTAATATTAGTTCACTATATAATAGTAAACATTGATATATTCTTTTTATTGTTATAAAATATTTTATTTTTACTTATTCTTATATTTTTATTTTTTATATAGCAGTTTTATAGAATTTTAATACCAGTTAAATATTTCCTTTTATTGGTCCGATGTTTAGTCCAATTTTTAAAATATTGATGAAAAAAACATCATTTTAAAATTTATAGTTAATGGAAAATGATGATAAAAGGGATAAATATGATAAAACTGAACTTACAACAGAGTC
This sequence comes from Erythroxylum mucronatum, assembly GCA_027563825.1. Classification (NCBI taxonomy): domain Eukaryota; kingdom Viridiplantae; phylum Streptophyta; class Magnoliopsida; order Malpighiales; family Erythroxylaceae; genus Erythroxylum; species Erythroxylum mucronatum. The sequence continues at coordinate 8,282,155 of JAOSBP010000206.1, forward strand.
ATTCATACTTTTTAAAGATTAAAAGATACATTAATAACATGTCAAATAATAGGAGATTCTAATAAACTTAACTCTTAAAATAAAAATGTTCATATGAAAATATTTATAAATGTTATCAATTTTGGTATCTAAACCAATAATCAAATATATTCACAAATTCACGAAGATATAGAAAAACATACAAGATATTATACTTACATATCCATCATTTAAGTCTCTAAGAACAACGTCAATGTTTTGGATACCGGACTAGACTGGTCAGTTCAATCGACATAATTAAGGACTGTTCAAGATCACGATCTGGTCGGTTAAATCGACACAGTTAAAAATAGGCCAACATCACGATTTAGTTTAGAATAATAACATTCATATATACAAACAGGCCAATTAACTAATAAACTGGCTAGTTTTCTAAACCAATCTCTGTTAAACAGTAAACAAATTTTTTTTTATCTTTTCTTAGATCACAACGTTTTCAACTTTTTTCAATCTTACTACTTATTTCCTATTTCCATTACCATGTTAGCAATTCACGAATGCAATCAAGAGATCTAACCTTAACTACTAAACGAAGAGGAATGCTACTTAAAAACCCATATTGTTTATTGAAACATAAATAAAAATGTCATTGTCTTGAAGGGTATAAACACATTCAAGCCGTCTTTAACTTGCTACTAAATGTAATGGTTTGGCTCCTTTAATCCATGCATATTTCTAAGAAGTAGAGACAAGATTAGATTTAGCAATGATACAAATAGTTCCAAGACAATCAAAATGGTTGTAGTAAATAAATGGTATGTTGAAATAGGTAAGAACAGGGCAAGTAGCTCTCTTAGCTTTTACTTTAAAAGAACGTGACCAAAAAAAAGTGGAGAGAGAACAACACTCCAGAGAAACCTCTCATAGAGAAAAGAATGAAGTATTGCCGCAGAAAAATTGGGATATAATATTCAATTAAATGATTGCCTACTTATAGGCTTACAATCCCAATGTTTTCCCACTTTCACAGGAGCACATTGCAAGACGGATCCATTATCAAGAACAGCTAACAACCTACTAAAACTAGAGACTCGGTAACAGTAAAACTACCAATAATAATAATAAACAATGAAGGGAAAATGGCGATAAACTCGGTCAACAAATGACCATGTGTTGGTGTTTAACAATAGTGAACAGTACATGAGCACTCCATGCACGTGAACAGTATCCTTCAATACTCCCCCTCAACACCAGCTTCTATCCTTTTCATCATGCCTAGCTGATGACAAAAACTTTCAATCTTGTTAACACTTAAGCCTTTTGTAAACAGGTCTGCAACTTGATCCTCTATTCTGATATGCTCCAATGCAATCTCTCCTTGCAAAACTTTCTCCCTAATAAAGTGATAATGCACTTCTACTTATTTAGTTCTTGCATGAAAAATTGGATTTTCTGCCAACCAAATTGCTGACTAATTGTTGCAATACAATAAAATTGCATAATCTATTGGTTGACGTAAATCCTTCATCAATTGTACAAGCCTTGTACTCTCTTGGGCAGCCATTGTTGTCGTTTAATACTCCGCCTCTGTTGTTGACAAGGACATAGTTGGTTGCCATTTGCTGCACCAAGATATTGCTTCTGCTTCAAGCTTAAACACATACCCAATAGTTGAACGACGGGTATCATGATCTCCTGCGTTGTCAGCATCACAATAACGACGGGTATCATTATCTTCACCTTTCTTGTACAGAATACCATTATCAATTGTACTTTTCACATATCTTAACATTCGTCGGACAGCTTCCGTATGAGACTTCTTTGGATTCTGCATATACTGACTCATCACATCAACTGCAAAAGAAAGATCCGGTCATGTCAAGATCAAATAGATCATACTTCCTACTAATTTATGATACATTGTCGCATCTTCCAAATCTTTCCCCTTATGCGCACATATTTTGATATTTGGCTCTATTGGTATTGAAATTAGCTTGCACCTCAGCATTCCAAACTTCTACAATAAATCCTTGGAGTACTTTTGTTGATGAAGAAAAATTCCATCTCAAGTACGATCAACCTCTAAGCTAAGAAAACGCTTGAGCTGTCCAAGTTCCTTCATATGAAAACGGACTGATAAATTCTTCCTTGTTTGAAGAATTTCTTCTTCATTATCACCAGTTATGACTAAGTCATCAACATACAGTACCACAATAGCTAGCTTCCCTCCACATTGGCTTTGACAAATAAGCTAGAATCTACAGGTGTAACAAAATAATCACTTTGAGTTAAAAATTCAGCAATCTTACCATACTAGGCTCTTAGTGATTGCTTTTAATCCATAGAGTGCCTTTCGTAGCTTGCAAACATATTCAGGATGTTTTTGATTCTGAAAATCCACTAGTTGAATTATGTAAATCTCCCAATCTAACTCTCCATGCAGAAATGAGTTTTTAACGTCCATTTGCCATAAATCCCACTCTTTGCTAGCTACAAGTGCAAGTAATACTCGCACAGTTGTAAGCTTTATCACTGGACTAAATGTTTCATCATAATTTAGTATATATTATTGAGTGAAACCTCAAACTTCCAAATGAGCTTTGTGTCTCTCAATTGATCCGTCCATGCCATGCTTTATTTTATAAACCCACTTACAGGAAATAGGCTTTGCATCTTTTGGCTTTGGCACTAGCTCCTAAGTTTGATTTTGTTCTAATGGAACAATTTCTTCTTCCATGGCCTTGGTCCACACTAAATCTTGAGATGCTTTGCTACATTGGCATATTTTGGATTTGGCTTTCGGATCCGTGTTGACTTTTAGAGTTGGGAATATGGAGCTGGTACTTCTGCTTCACTTGTCTCACCTTCTTCATTTAGTCGTTGGTACACACCGGTTTGCCAAGAATTCTGAGTAACTCCTTATTCAACATCATAGCTTTCCTTTGACTTAAAATGAGCAATTTGCAACTCATTTTTCAATTCTCTTGAGTATGATAATATCTCCTTCTCCGAAGACCACCATAAAGAGGCTTCATCAAATACGACATGTCGTGATATGTAACACCTTCCAATTGTAGGGTCACAACATTTCCACCCTTTTATTTGATTGTCGTAGCCCACAAAAATACATCTAACAACTTTCTTATCAAATTTGTTACGTAAATGACATGGTACAAAAACATAGCACACATACCCAAATACTCGAAAGTAGCTAACATTAGCTTTCATATCCCATAACTTCTCAAAAGGTGAAAGAAAATTTAACCTTTGTTGAGGAAGTCTGTTAATAACAAATGTTGCAGTCCTCATTGCTTCTGCCCAAAACCGTCCCGACACACTCTTTGCATATAGCATACTACGACAAATTTCTGCTAGATGCTTGTTCTTTCTTTTTGCGATAGCGTTTTATTGTGGCGTGTTGGCATAGGTATACTGATGATGAATGATACGCTCATATTTTCATATATGTTTAGGACTTAATTCATAGTCTTTTACATTCATTTTACGTTCATCTATGGTTGGTTTATCATGTTTTAGCATTATTTGAGGTCCAATGACATAAAATGCATAAATGATACAAAATGACTTGAATTGCA
>JAOSBP010000206.1:8304990-8336297 GCA_027563825.1 Erythroxylum mucronatum
ATTGTTTGGACAAAATTAAGGTAAGGGAAAGTAAGAGAATGTAGGAGAATAGAAGTGAAATTTGCTCCAAATACATTTCCCACCAAATTGGTGGGAAAGGAGGAGAAATGGAAGAGAAGATAACCTTATCTTTTGGAAATTACCATTATATCCTTTGTTGCTACGATGATAACGGTGGTGGCTTATTATGAAATGAACAGTTTACTTCATGTTCTAGTTGTTTCAATCAATTTGCACTATGTGTTAACACTACTTTAATGCTTTTCTAAGAGTAGATTATCACTATCGTCATACTATTTTGAAGTTATCAATCTCCCATAACTGATTTTCCCTCTCTTGGAGGCAGGTTAAAGAGGCAAGGGAGAAAGGAATAGAAATTGAGTTCCGACCTGATGTAAAAGTAATGCACTTGTAGCAATTCCTTGCATGTTGTCTTCCTTGTGCTTAGTAGCTTCCCTCAACCATATCTTCCTTTACATGCAAAAAAAAAACATAGGGGGAGAGGGACGGCAAAGAACTTTTTTTTAATTATTCTAATGAAAGCGATGCTGAAGTGGTTTTATCTTTAGAAAGTGAATTTCTTTGGTCTTATCACTGTTAGGCTACATTTCTGAGGATGCTACCCTTACGCTCCATTTCTAGGCTTTAGGGTTCTTTGACAAGCGTGGTGAGTACACTTGCTATTGTCACAATACGTCTCTTAACTGTTACTTCAGAGGTAGTTGGATATTTTGACCTGACTTGCTGAAGGAAATCCAAAACCTTTATCTTTTGGATGATTAAAATATGAATGTTTAAATTCTAAATCATGTAAATATACATATAGTTATATGTAACTTGTTTTATTTTAATTACCACAGAGAAGTTGACATAAAAACAATTTCTATATGTATATTTACTAACCACGTGAAGCATCATCGGCATCTACATACCAACTTCCTCTACCTTTGCCTTATGTTTTCCTCTGTATTGCGCTTTCTACAAAATCTAGGCTTTCTACAGAAGATATAAAGCTGTAATTCCTTACGAATTTCCCATAAATTACAGTTGCGAAGGGTTAAAGATAGTAAAGAAATGTGTTACAAAGAATGCGTCCAACGCCTAATAACTTCAGCTACATCAACAGTGGGGTGGGATCTCCGAGTTTAGATCCTCTGTCGGAAATAACTCTGTCTTACTCTGTCTAAGAGTAAAACGGTGTCGTTTGTTCTTTAATTTTTTTTATAATTACTAATTTTCTTTTTATTATTATTAACTTTATTATTCTTATTAATTTAATTATTATTATTATTTTTTCTGACTGGAGTATATATACTTATTATTATAAATCTTAATAAGGCAAAGCACTTCCAAAGTCTGAGCAACGACTTGCGTCTGAGAATCCTCCGCTTCAGCAAAGAGAATAAGATCATCGGTAAAGAAAAGATGGGAAATAAGAGGTCCGGTACTGTTCAACTTGACCGGTTTCCAGTGCCCTTGTTCTACTGCTTGGGATATGGACTAACCCAGTCGTTCCATGCACAAAAAAAAAGAGGTAAGGGGAAAGCGGATCCCCCTACCAAAGACCGAGGGTGGGAGTGAAGGGATCTGTCAGCTGACCTTGCCAATCAACTTGCATCAACACCGTCGTCACACATTGCATAACGAGCTAAATGAAAGCCTTAGGAAAGTCAATATCTTGAAGGGTATGTTGGAGAAAATCCCATCGTAGACGATCGTACGCTTTCTCCAGGTCCACCTTGATAGCAAAATAGCCAGTTTTACCCGTATTTTTACGCATGGAATGAATAATTTCCTAGACAATGATGATGTTGTCAGTAATTTGCCGACCCTAAATAAAGCTACATTGGTGAGCCCCTACCAAGTAGTCCATATGACTTTTCATTCTGTTCACAAGAATTTTTGAGATGATCTTGTGAAGAACAATGCAGAGGCTAATCTGATGAAATTGAGTCATAGTCTAAAGGGAAGGGATTTTGGGGATCCACACCAAAATAGTATGATTTAGATCCTTGTCCCAACGTTGGGAATTGAAGACTTCTTTGATGTACTCAATCACTTTGGGGCCGATAGCTCCCAATGCTTCTGAAAAAAGAGCGCATTAAACCCATCGATGCCAGGGGCTTTATACGGGTTCATATCAAAAATCATTGTCTTGATCTCAAGATCATGGTGAGGCTGCGAGATCAGATGAAGCCTGTCGTCGGAAAGCGAAAGGAACATTCCAGAGAGTGGAAAAGGTTGTATAGGGTTGTCTTCGTGAAGGTAAAGTTGGCAAAGAAAGACCTGGCTTCGAGCCCTAATTGCACAGGATCAGAGAGTAGGATGCTGTCGAAGTTAACAAGGCCTTCGACCCTCAGTTTCTTTCACCGAGAGAGTGTGAGGGTGTGGTAGTATCTCGTATTCCTATCCCCTTAGGAGATCCAGTCACATTGGGCTTTCTGGTGCCAAAAAATGTCCTCTTCGCAGAGAGTTTGCGTCAGTTCCCTACTAAGCTAATCCTCCAACAGTAATAGAGAGTCCCTTTGGTCGGCCCCCATATTCTGTTGGATACCCTCTAACCGAGCGAGTAACCGTTTTTTCGAGAGAAGATATTACCAAAATCCGTGCGGTTCCAGCTCATGAGATGCTCTGCGAATTTAGCCAAAGCCTTGAGCATGGTCATTTCCTCGGGGAGCCAATGCGCAACAACCACTTTCAGAAAATCAGGGTGAGTCAGCCACGCATTCTGGAATCTGAACAGCGAGGGACCTCGATGTGTACGAGGTGAATTAACAAAGGCCTATGATCGGACCCTAAAAAAGGATGGTGGTGAATCGTCGTTTCGGGAAAGCGTGCAACCACGACATCAACCCTAACATTCTATCCAGTCGAGCTTGGACCACTCCTCGCCTCCACATAAATTTGGAGTCCACATAACCCAGGTCATGGAGGCCGTTCATGTGGATCCAATCTTTAAACTTTGTATTCACTATCCTAGTGGATGGGGCAGCCCCGCGCTTGTCTGAGATGTCCAACTTAGCATTAAAATTGCCACCTATGAGCGAAGGGTGAGGCGTAGACTGGTCGAGCCAATTCAGGAGGGGCCAGAGGATGTTTTGGGTCAAAGCTTGAGGACTGGCATAGACCGCAGTAAAATCGATCGATCCTAAAGCGTGCTTGATCGTAGTATGAAGGAATTGGCGATGAGCTATTATGATTGAGATATCATAAATATCCTTCCATAATAGCCAGATCCCGCCCGAAAAGTCGTCTGCTTCGAATCGGAACGAGTAATCAAAACCCAACTTATTTACTATAACCGTCGCCCGAGAATCACTAATTTGGGTTTATAGTAATACTAGGATACCAAGATTATAATGCCTAAGGTAATTTCGCAGGATGGTTTGAAAACGAGACCTCCCTGCCCCTTGACAGTTCCAAATGATAATAGACATAAAAATACCAAAAATAATCGAACCTACTCTACACCGGAGTAGGGGGTACCTCCCAAAGGGTCTCCAGATGGACCCTCAACGTGCTGAACAGTGTCCATAACCATATTCGAGTGCGTCTGTGGTGGGTCGACCTGCTCTCCCAGTCCCGCATCGAGATCCGGCGGGTCATTGGGATGATGGCCTGAACTATCCGCCAAGGCAGTCAGGGTCGCCAGGGTTTCAATACCGTCCATTGGGTGTAAGGGTTCTACAACCCTCTGTTCGCAATCCTCTAGGAACTGAGGATCACAGATCATTTCCGTATGGGAGGGAAGCTCAATAGCTAAATGGTTTTCCTGGATTTAGGGTTTTAACGGAATAACAGTCACTCTTGTGGACCCCGTTTCCATGTGGATAGGCCCTTGAGAGCTGTCACCCGTAGTTTTGAGGATGGAAAGTTTTTTCTAGCTTGTCTGACTCTTCGAGGAGGTACGGTGGGCCCAGTAGCGGAAAAGACTGGCCCTATTTCGACTTGTTTACCCTTGGCCATGAAACTAGACAGGTGAAAGCCCTGTCAAAAACCAACTAGACTAGAAGTCTTCGGGTCCTGAGTAACTGGCACCATCCCTTCACGTCTAACTTCTGTCTCTGACAGAATAGAAAATCTAGAGCCCCCTGCAGAGCCGTTGGCTTGTGCACGTCCCATCTTCAACGGACGACTCGTCTGACGTCGTTGCTGTGGTTGATGTTGAACGAGCATCCATGGGCCGTAGCTGGTAGGAGCGTCGTCCACGGTGACCCTCCCTGGATCGTTCGTAGTCGTCTTCTCCATTGGGTTTCGTCGTCCAGTATCAACGTGGTTTCGTGTCTCGCTCATCGTAGTAGTAACTCCACCTTCCTGCTGTATGGAGCTAGCCGCAGACGTTGGAGGACTTTCGGGCAGGCGACAACCGCATGGCCGACCATGCCACAGATAAAACACATCTGTGGCAGCCCTCCGTAGGCTGCCCTCAACGTCAGCCCATCGAGCTCCACTGAATGGCACAACGGTTTGCTCAAATCAACCTCAACAACTACCCTGGCGTATTTTCCACGTTGAAGCTGCAGGGTGGTCTCATTTATTTTCACGGTGTGGCCAACGATGTTGCCCAACGCAACTAGAATTTGGGGATGATACCGGGCGATGGACAACTCGGGAAACCGTATCCAGACCACCACCTTGTCAAGCGTCACATGTGAGGATTGGAAGTCGGGAGCCTACCTCTGCACGACAACCGCCTGGCCAAAGAATGTCTATGGTCCCCGTGTTAAAACGCGCAGATAGTCGTCATCCTCTTTGAAACGAGCCAGGACGAAGTCGTTTTCTAGATCAATGAGTTTGGTGGCGACGTGAGGTTTCCATTGAGCCTGAAGTCGTGTGTTGAACGTACGGAAACCAATTCGACGACCAAGCAACTTGACCACGACGGTGTTGGTCCAGCGGCTATCCAGCTTGGTGCGCAGCGACTGGGAGAGTTGAAGTCCCCCGGCTAGGTCCTAGTAAGCTGAACGATATCACCTTCCTCAATTTCGACCGGGTCCTCGTCTGGCCAACTGGACGCATCCAAAGGAATTTGTGTCGGCAGGGAACCTGCAACAGCGGAGCTATAGGTCGGTTTCGAGCGTAGCTCAACATCTTCATCGCGCTTTCTGGTCCGCACACGCTTAGAAGTTTGTTCCTCAACATCTGGGGGGTCCATGCATGCCCCAATAGCGTTCGTGGAGGTGGCGGTAATGTCGGACGGTGAGTAGCCTAAGTAATAACGTGCGGTGATCGGAAAACAAATGCCAACTTTCTCTCTCTAGAGTTTTTAACTCTTTGTCTTGTAATGAATCAAATGTTTAATCATGTAAAAGTTCTCCGTGATGATACAATTTTAGAATGAAGGGAAAATTAATGTAATATAACGTAAAGGTTTACTATTTTATACATTAACTGTCTAGAAATGATGGAAAGCGCTTGCTTCTTAGGATTCATACAAAACAACTTTATAGACTGCTCCAAAGCTCACCCTCTCATTGGATAAAATATGTGACCACCAAATATAAAAGGTGTTTCTTTTTTTGAGTTATCGCTTTGTTTCTTTAAATTCCATTAAGCTGCTTTTGTTAAAGAGACAATATAATACTCCCTCCTATTTAAAACAAGTGTCGTTTTAGAGGAATGCACACTTATTAAGAAAGTTAATAAAATGTCTAATCTACCCTTATTAATTACATGTTAAAGTGCCTTGAAAATATAATCTGTGTAATTAAGATGTGAGAGAAATTAAAGGGTAATTTTGGAAGTAAAATCATAAATATGCATAAAAAGTCACAAACGACACTTATTTTGAATAATTAAAATCCCTCTAAAACGACACTTATTTTGAATAGGAAGGCGTATAATTCAATTATGTAACAAGATTAACATGTGACACATTAAATGCGTCATTTGCGTATGAAATTGGAGCTTCTATGTGACTTAGAGCATGTCAATACTCAAAACATTAATTTTCTAGATATTTTCTGTTTTGAGTATAAGCCAGTTGTCGAGGAATGGTCTCATGGGAATGGTTTTTAACCAAATATAACAAAAGAAAAAGGCTGTTTTGCTTTGAATTATTAGCAAATTTTAGATTGGTAATATCTTATTTTGGTACAAAGATATAGGTACATGCCTCAGTGGTTGACCTTTTACAACTCTTTGGATCAAATCCTAGGAGGATTTGTGGCTCAGAAGAAGGTTGCCACCATAAATTGGTTAAGTCGAAGGAAAAAGAATAGTGCATGGGCTGAGCTCGCAGTGCAGCCCCAGAAACGGTCACCTTTCACTGGAATCAGTATATCTGTCTGAATTGCTTAAGGTAATTCGTATGTTGCCGAAATTAGTTTGAGTTCATTAGACAATACTTCTTGTACATGTAACATCTTCATTAACATAAAATTACAGTTGGATCAAATCCTTGAAGCAATAAGTAGCAAGTAAAAACCAACCAATGAGAAGGATTGCAAAGAAAGCCATAAAGATTACAAAAGGGAAACCACCCAATACAAGTCCCATACCACACACTATGAGAAATGGTAAGTAAGACCTCACCATTGCTCCTGTACTTACCCACTGACCCTTCAGGAAAATGAAAGCAGCAAGGTTCACCACATTCCACCCACCAGATTGAAATCCTAACCGGTTTAGATTGTTGGCAACAAATGAGTGGCAATTGCAAGTGAAAAGGCTGTATGAATGATGCTGGAACTCCTGTGTGCCCTTTCTTAACGCATAATCCCATGTTATTGGGTCTCTTCCCGAAGAATCCAAATCATATTGATCCTCGCTCTCAAACGCAGATGGATATGGAGACAAAGAACATTCCTGGTCATAATTACATACTATAGATCACAAAAAAGTGGAAGCTGAAACAAGTAATCAGAAGCATTTCTTGCTTAAGGGACTTGGCACTTCATCAAGAAAACCAAAGACAATATAATAAGCCAACATAACTTCTGTTTGGAGGAAAATAGTTGCATTTTTGTGTTCCAATGGAGATCATGAGATATCTATGACCCTGGTTTCAGTTAAGAAAGAAATTTACCTTGTCCTTGTTTATTTGAATGTACCGAGTTACTGCCCCAAATGCAAAATTGTCTACGCAAACAAAATTAGGTCCTGCAAAGTCCAGGATAACTCCATCTTCTCTGCATATGCCCATGTGACCAACAAAAGGAAGCAGCCATGATATTACAGGGAGGGGTGTCCAGACGATGCAACATGGGAAGCGAGCCCTTTTAGGATCAATTCCTGGACAATGTTCTTCAAACATCATCTGTTGCTCAGGATCCTCATTTTCTCCCATGTTGCTAGATGGATTTTCCCTTCTGTATAATAAGCTCATTAACGCTAGATCAAAATGTTTTAACACGTCTAACATAAACAAAACAACTCTGTTCTCTGACTTCAACGTTTTGCTTGAAAACACAAGCTCATGAAAAATAACTACTTATACCTACTATGTTTGGAAACTTAATGAGCTTCCAAGAAATGGTCTTACAAACTTCTATGGAAAGATCCAGCCTTTCAAACCAGGTAATAAATCTGAATGATGAAAAACTTGAGCAGTGAGCAAGAAGGTATCACGAATCCAGGACGCTCGCACAGCATTCATTATGCTTGACCATTCATTACCTACGTGAAATATTCATTCTATGCACCAAAAAAAATCTGCAAGCAGACTCTCAAAGAGGTGATTCTATACCAACACCGGTGCCTATCCTACTCCTTAACAGCAAACATGTCTTGAAATGTTACATTTCAAGTAACTGGATCCTCACTTAGAATAGTTCACATATCATCAATGCCCAAACGAATCAAAACCGCAAAATTTCCAAACTTAATAACGTTACGAACGAGAGAGATGGAATCACATTTGATGAGCTCCATAATCCAAATTCAGTAGCTAAACATTCGAAAAATGGAGGCAATATCACAACTTATAGATCAATAGAACAAAGCAAAACAAAAGATCAAAAGAGTAAAAGTTCATAGACCAAAAAGAAGCTACCTTTCGATGAGATAAGGGTGTCAAGAGATTTACTTGGTGAGGCTGTAGAGTTTCCCCAAAAGATCGATGAATTTGGAGCAAGTTGTTTAATGAATTTCAATTAGACCTTTTCGTTTGATCGGGTCGGGTCATGACTTCGAGAGGCTGTGGGCTTCTCCATGTGCGTTGCCTCCGATTGTAGTTTCCTAGTCGTTAAAGGCATAATTATTTACAAGGAATGATTTGCGGTATTTAATTTATTAGTAAATATGAAATTTTTTCTATACATATCACTAACTAATTAGTTAGCATGTTTGTAATGGTACGCCAATTACAACTTGATTTTATTAAAAAAATATAATTGATATTGGATTTCAAATAAATATTAATTTATAAATAAAATTTTGATTTTTAAATTATTTAAATAATATAATTTTATTAATAATTTATTAATAAATATTATATAAGAGATTAAATAAATTTATATAATTAAAAATAATTTATCTTTAAATTTTATCTTAAAGTGTGATTCATACAAAACTTCTTTTGGTGAATAAACTTGGTTTTCTTCACCCCTTTAGATGAAAACTTCTGGCCATTCAACAAATATTTCATCATGCAAGTGGTTATTCAAATCGGTAAATCCAACGTTCAATTGATATACATTTTATCCTTTTCGAACAACAATTTCAATCAATTATATCGTTACATCAAATATTACAACCGGAGCAAATGTCTCGTTAAATCCACTTCTTGTTTTCTAGAGTATCCTTTCATAACTAGTATGAATTTGCATGTACTTGTGGAGATGTCTAAATTAAGTTTCAATATGAATACCGATTTAACAATAATAACCCTTTAATTAAAGGGTTTTTTAACCAACTCCTAAATAGCAATTTTTTTGAATCATTACGATCTCCTCCTTCGTTACTGCTTCCTATTGCCTCTTGAAAATTTACAGGTTCAAAGAACAATTAGATTTCCTATAGAATTCTTATTCTTCATTGTATTCTTTCTATCATCATCATAATTAACCTCATCTTGTACTATAATGGCCTCAAGATCTCGGTTGAAATCTTCAATAGCATTTTTTTAAGAATTAATTAACAACTAGTGACTTGTTCTAATCCCAAGCAGCATCCTTATACAACTTTTTTCTATTTTTGACTATCCGTAATCTTTTTTTCTTTTTCTTATAGTTAAAGACTTTACACCCCTTCTTTGAATGTTGTACCCATAAATAAACCAACCAAGTCTCTACAATCAAGTTTCCCTATTTTTACATTGGGAATTTGTATACAACAAACATAGACAAACATTTTAAGATGCTTTATGCTTGGTTTGTGCTCAAGATGTATAATAGGAACTCTTTTTTAAGTAAATACAATGAAAGTGTTTATATATATTAATAAATGTTTTTAAAGCATATTCCCAAACATCAAACACCATGTTATATTTATAATAGACATATTTTCCCTTTCACTTACTCTAATTTGTTATGGAATATAAGTGATTATGCATTAATGATGAATTTTAGCTTCTTGGAAATTGGTTTTAATTTGTTTTGAATTATACTATAAGTCATTATCAAACACCATGATTAAATGGTAATATTACTTCTCCACATTAGCTTGGAACTTTTCAAAGATATTAAAAACTTATATATTTTTTGTCGCGTAAATAAAACCTAACACAATCTATTATAGACGTTAATAAATGTCATCGAATATTTTTCTTTCACCAAATGATGGTGTTGTTATATGTCCACAAACATCCAATAGCACAAGTTGTAGTTTCTTATATGCTCTCCATGCTTGATTCACTAGATATAGGATTTTGGCCAATTTCATTTTCTAATATATTTTATAGATTTGTTGATTTTGCTTTCAAAAGGCATATTAGTCATAAGACCTTTATTTTCATTTGATTCATGAAATTATAGTTAAAATTTCCTAATATTTTATGCCATAACATATATTCATTAATAATATTGGTGTATGCTTAAGCATGAGATTGATTTCACTCAATTGGATAACTTATGTCAAGCATTTTAACTTCAAAAACATTCACACCATTTTATCAAAATTTTCACACATAATTTTGTGGAAAGTTAATGTATAATTAATTTTTAGTAATTATCCAACACTTAATAAATTTTCACGTAGTTCAGGCATAAAGAAACCTCTATAAATCAACCATGTACCTAAGGGAGTGTTGACACTAACCACACCTTTTGATTATTGGGGACATCTATCACCAACTATCAGTCTTGAAATATAAGTTCTATTAAATCTTTAAAAAGATTTTTGCATCAAAAGGCAAGTGATGACTGCATCTCTTACCTAATAGCCAGATATCATTGATACAAATTATAGTTCAACATTCTTTATGCTTGAGAATAATGAATATTTTTTGCTTATTGAATTCTATTTTTTTAACTACTTATGCTATTTGTTCTTATGACTATGTTTTCAATTTACACACTTTTTATTGTGTGCGACTCATATGGTTATTTCTAAAAAAATGGTAGTTTTTAAAGTCTTTAGGCAAACACAGTCTAGAATATGGTTGTGTATTAGGGCATGTTTTACTTTGGATTGTAATGCTGAAGACATAGACTAGAGCACATGTGTGTTAATATGGCAAAGAAATTTTTAAAGAAGAACACAATGTAGGATAAAGGTGTGTCAAAGTCTATGTTTATATGTTGAAAAAAATTAGTGACTTTCATAACTTGGGAGACAGGTGTGTCAAAGCTCGTGTCCATATTTTATCATAGTGAATTACACGACTTAATACATTATCGTATCCTAAGTTATATCCACAATAGATTGCCTTATCTAGAAGAATATTTTTAGTGGATTTCAAACTTTAGAAAGAATATAAGACTTATTAGAATAATATGTAAATTAGGTAGGATTCAATAAGAGAAAAGTTGTGTAGGATTGTACCAATTAGAGTTTTATATATAACTACATTTCTATATACCTATTCTATATAAGAGATTTGTAATATTTATGATTATTGATCAATCTAGTGAAGACACCTGCTTTTGTTGATGATGGAGACGCACCCAATTGGTCGAACGTTGTTAAAATATTATTATTATTCTTGTTATTTTTTATACTACTTAATTTCTTGTTGCCTATACTTTCTCAATAAGTGATATCAGAACACAGTTAAGACAATAATGTCTTTGGTTTCAAGGTTTAAAATAGAAAATTTTAATGCAACTAAAAATTTTAGACTATAGTAATAGAGAGTTAAGGATTTTTTTAATGTAACAAGTGCATATTAAAGGGCTACGAAAGAATAAGTTAGAAGTTATAGATGAGCTCAACTAAGAGGAGCTATAGATGTGAGTTGCTAAGACCTTACAATTATGTTTAACATATGAGTCATATACTACATTATGGATAGTATATATGTTATAGAGATTTGGGAAAAATTGAAGAGTTGAAATGTGTTAAAGTTTTTTATAAACAAGTTATATATGAGATAGAGATTGTATAAGTTAAGATGTAGGTGGGAACAAATCTGGAATACCATATCAATCTATTTAACTAAATAGTCAGTGACTTATTAAGGCTTGAGATGATAATTACAGATGATGATAAATAATGATTTTGCTTTATTCTTCACCTATTTTTTATAAACATCTAGTGATCATACTCACATTCGGTAAGGATACAATTATTATGGAGGACATCACCAATGCACTATTGGATCATAACCAATGAAGATAGAACACTGACGAAGGCTCTCAAAGTGAAGGGTTGTATTTAAGAGGAAATTAAAATCGTAATAAAAAACCATAGGAAAGATGGTTTGTCAATATGAAGTATATGTTGAATTTTGAGGTTGTAAAGATAAGTTGATACTATATTTTTTAGCAAATTGGATAGATCATAAGGACTTTCCGAACAAGAATAAGTAGAGTGATGAAAGAAAAACAAACGATTTGTTAATGTTTGATAATGTAATACATGGAAAGGAATTGGATTGAAGTAATGAAAACATGCTTCATGTTTCAGCCAATTAACTCTAGGACTCATAGATATTGAACACATGATGCTCATCTCATATGACACCAATCATGGATTGGTTTATGTCTTATTGATAAGTGCTAATTAGGTTATACTTTTAACAAAATTTTGAGAGTGTTTTGGTTATATTTAGATATTTTTATAGGATTTAATGCTTAATTTGGTTTATATTTTATTTATAGCCCTTGTTTTAGCTCTCTAATGAAGAAGGAATGTATTCGAGCAAGTTGAGCCAAGTTGCAAAAGTTTTAGCATAATTTTAAAGAAACATAAATCAATATAAGGCACCAAAATAACACCCTATTAAAGTTATTTTGTATGTCAAGGAACATAAGTTCATGTTTTAGACCCGTATTGGTGATTATTTTTTTATAAAATAGAGAGTTTTTAATAAAAGAACAAGATTCAATTTTAGTTTTAAGCCTATATTGAACATATGTTTATTAAGATATCTTGAAATTATAGGGTTTTGGATATAAAGGAGAGACACACACAAATGGGTTAGAGTTTAGATAGCTACACATCAATTTAGGCATAATTAAAGCAGCTTGAGATAACAAGAAAGCAACTTTGGATAGAAAAGAAAGGATTTCAATCAAGTTAACTAATATTTTTCAGTTTTCTTTATCTTATAGCTAAGTTAGGATAGACCTAAATAGGATGAGTCTTAGAACTATGTGTTTATATTAGTTCTTTAATTTAACTAAAGATGTGTTTTAATTCATGAATTATTCATGATTACTTCTTATGTTTGAATTGAGATATTCTATCATTTTGATTCAATTTCATATTTCATATATAGGTATTGAGAAATAATATATATGAATTGACATAAATAATAATAGTTACATAGAACCTTAAAAATATAACCACATAAATTTTCTGGGTTAGTGTCAAATCTAATAACAAAAGTCATAGGACAAGTTAGTGCATTCTTAAGATTTTAATTATAAAGATATTTCAATTAATCAACTTAAGGATATAAGTTGTATTTTTAAAAAGGAATATGACATAACTTTGAAAATTTTACTGATCCAAGAAACTTAGGTTAATAATTGAATTAAAATAAGTTCCAGAATAGAAAGGTTTTAAGGGAATTCTACACTTGTGTCTTATTTATTAATCAGTTGTTTCAGTCTTATTTACTACTTTGCTTTGTTTTTTTTAAATTAGTTGTTCAGTTAATGATTCCTTTTAAATCAGTCATTCAGTTTGTGCTAGACTGCTAGTACTTAAAGTCCATATAAGATTAACACTATAAGAATGATAGAAATACCCTTTCTTAGTGATTTTTAGTATTGCTTAAAAAATACACAAAATCATATACGTATTAGGGAACTTTGGCATTGTCTAGTTAGGAATGATAAAGCTTGCAAATTTATTAGAACAGGAAAGGTTAGGATCAAGATGTTTAACATTCAACATTACCAAATTTGATAAAGAAGTTGATCTCTTTGGTCATCATACATGCAAATGATTTTGGATATAAAACCAACAAAAATAATATTAAGGATGTGATAATTGCAAAGAAAGGGAAAGACTGATGAGAAACATTTATAAATGACTACAGACCACAGTTCTAAGTGGACAAATTATAATACTAAAATCCAAAGAAGATAGAAAAGTTCTATGAAACATGAAGTTAGATCATCTCAATGACTAGGGGATGATATAACTTCGTAACGGAAGCTTATTAAAGGGTGTCAAACATTAGATGTTACACTTTTGTAAATTTTATGTTTTTTGTAAGTTTAGGACAACCTTCAAGAATCTAATATTTAAAGATAAATATATGTTGAGGAAAACATATAAAGAAGATATGTCAAGGTTAGTAAAGAATAATACTAATTTAAATGTGGTATAACTAGAACTAGAACAACCTAGAGCAAAAGAAAGAAGAATAACTTTAGGAAAAGAGCAAAATTGCAATGTAGCGATTTATAAAGTAAGAAGTATCATCAAGCCACCAATTAGAAATAATAGTGATGACTTAGAAATATACACTCTTACCACTAACTACTTTTCAGAAGATTATGGATAGTTAGGAGAAGGATAAATGAATGAATGTTATGATCAAAGATGTGAGGTTTTAAAAGATCAATGAATTATTGCATTTGGTCACATCTTATTAGAAAAGATTCATACTTTGGAGGATGCAGATGATATAGTAACAAAGTCAATTACTGTGGAGAAGCTCAAACATTGCTTGGACTTGATTAATGTCTCAAGGGGCCAGACACTGCTATAACCTAACATGTGTAGAGTATACTCATCAAAGTGGAGATTTTTATATGTTGTTCATATACATAGACATACAATTTTAGAAGAATTTCTTAGAGTGTCTTGGTTAAACACGGTATATTCTCCAAGGTCAAGATTATTGTATATGGATCATATATACATACGTTTGTAATCTTAGAGTATTTTTGAAAGAATATGTGTGTTTTTATGAAAGTCTTTGGGTGAACATAACTTAGCATATGGTCAAGTGTTAGGTCGTGTTCTTCTTTAGAATGTAGAAGTGAAGACATAGGCTAGAGCACAGGTATGTTAATACGGTAAAGGATATCAAAGAAAAACACAAATATGTCATTATGGTAGTGGATTTTTTAAAGAAAGACACAACTTGGGATAAAGGCGTATTAAAGCCTGTCTCTTTTTATTAATAGTAATAATAAGTTAAACAACTTGAGATATAGGTGTTTCAGAATTTTTGTCTATGTGTTAGAAAGAAATAATGAGTTATATGGCCTAAAACATGATGATATTCATGATAGAGTGGCTTGTTTGAAATTTTTTTTGGGTAGATTTCAAACTCTAAAAGGATTCTAGAACTTATTAGTATTATATTTAAGTTAGGTTGGGTATGGTAAGGGGCAAGTTGTGTAAGATGTATCAATTAGAGTTTACATATAATTATACTTATAGAAACCTAGTCTATATAAGAAAATTATGATCTTTATATTAATTAATCAATATAGTAAAATCTACTACTTTTCTTATCAAAGACATAGCACACCCAATTATACGAACCTTTTTTAAAAAAAATTGTTTTCTTTCATACTACTCAATTTCTTATTACATATACTTTCTCAACACTTTTTCTATATGACTAAATTACTTGCATGACTTACAATGAACACTAGGTGAAAACCAATAAAACTTTTTTAAATGTTCCTTTTTATTATAATAAGCACAATTAAAATAACATAAAATTTCACTTTTTTTCCTTTGTCGTAATATCTTTGTTAACCTTTTTTGTCCTTATGTCGTCTTTCACTAATGTATTTCATACCTCTTATACAAAATTCATCATGTTTTGATTTGTAAAATAGCTAATTCACTTGATTTCCTAACCTATAATTAAGGGTAACAATGGGTCAGATTAGAAGTGACTTGGGCTCGAGCCACAACCATTAACAAGATAATGTTACTTTAGTCTTTAGATTCTTAAAAATATTGAACAAAACGAAGTTATTTTGATCTGTTATACTAAAATGATATCATCTTAATGGCTTAAGTCAGGTCAGACTGACCACCTAACCCCAAACAGCCTAAAGTCTAGTCAACTTAGGCCAATCTTGTTGACTTTGGACCAAGATAAAACTATCACCCTTACTAATAATCTATTCTTTTCTCCATAAATTCCAAAGAATTTACCAAGGCAACCAATTTCAACTAAGTTGAATATCTAAATTATACTAAAAAGAAATCTTATACGTAAATTTTTAGGCAAGTTAACTGATGAGAATCAAACATTACATGCTTTAAAACAAGGGAGCCATAAAAAGGGACTTAGACAGATAGCGAAGGCTTAGTGAAATGTCAAGTTTATAGAGATCCATCAAGGGACCATTGCCAAGAGGAAAAAAAAGGAAGGCCAAAGAAACTCATAATGATTTAATGATAGAACTTCATGCAAGAAGTGAAGCTTTACTACTTTAAGAGATTGAATTCAAGCTTGTAATGTTGATTTAAGTAAGAAAGAATTGCTTTTAAAAAAGGTGACATAATGTAACCAACACCAATGTCATGTTGGTAACTAGTATCAATTATGTACGGACTTTTAAAGGTTTGACAAATAGAATGTAGTTGACACTACAGTCATACTAGTGATAGGCATCGAACTTGCATTGGTTTTATAGACTAAAGAAATATAAGCAAACCAATACCAAACTGATCCTCTTACATAACCTCCAGAACAAATAGATGCCAAACTAAAAGCTATAGAGGCATTGAACTCATGGTTTAGTTATTTATGGTTTTAAATTTTCATATTGTTATTTCCTTTTTGGATATAGTTATTAGGGTTTTATGCCTATAAAAGGTTGTTTTATCCTTTCTGTAAGTATGGCAATTCATATCCTTCTTTTGTGTTTGAGTTTGTTTTCTTGGATTAAACTTATCTTAATAGAATGATCCTTAGTCCTTGTTTATATTAATATCAAATCTCACTAGTCCTATTAGTGAGAGTTATATTAGAATTTTGTTATCGAAGTTGTCTTCTATATCTAGGTTTGATATTTGAATTCTTTTCTTCACATTTTTAATATTCTTGTTTCTTCTTATTATACAATTAATTTTCTTGTTTGTTTCATTCATAGATAACATTTATAATAATATATCATTTTTTTAGTTTCTTATTTCTCGATTTTGCATGTTACTTCAAAAGAAGAAAAGGAAAAAATATATATTCATTTACAAAAGAAGGTTTTGTCAAGATAAGCTCTTAAAAGTCTCATATGGAAAATAAATGAAAAGCCAACAATTACATTATTCTCGTTATTGTTTTTTCTAACAAGAACAAGGTACTACATACTTCAAATACATTTTTAGTTATTTTTTCTTTTCATGTTATTATAATTCTTTCTTGTTGAATTCTTGTTCTTTATTAAATCTAAATGGGTTATGTGGAACTTAATTCTCTATTTTCGAGTGCTTTTTGGCTTCTAATTACATCTTCTTTATTTGTTTTTGTTTTTTTTTGCTTCTTTAGGAGTTCTTTGATAAAAGGAAGGTTAAAACTAACCTTTTTAGTAGAACGAGTCTGTACATAACTTTTATTTAAGAGTTTAAGTTATAAGCGGAGTGAGTTTTAAGAGAAATAAATAAGGACAGGCTTTTGCTACTAACATTTTCTTACAAATTCATTATGACTCAAACCACACACAAAAAAAATCCATAGATGGCCCTACCTAAGAAAAAAAAGCTATTGAAAAAAGATCCTTGGTGAATGCCAAATGAAATCAACTGAATTCGTACTAGCTTTAAGACAAATAAAAGAATGAAAGAAGTAATGAGGATATAGTGGAGATAATCCAGATGTTTTATCATTAATGTAATATAAAGTCAATATGAGCATCTCATTAGGCAATTTGGTGAAGTGATGTATAAGTTGGAGATAAATGAAGTTAATTATTATATCCAATATATAATATAACTCATCTTTACCTATTAAAGTGGATAAATTTGAGGTTTATGAAGAGGTTGGGAGTGATATCAACTAGTTAGAGGAGTTAAACCTAAAGGCAAGTAGGGGAGAAAGAAGTAAAAAAGGAGGCAGAATACGAATATAAGGAGGAGATATATTTGGTTTAGGCTATGATTGAGGTTATGAGGAATGGATGGATAACAATATAAGTATATTAAGGTGAATATATCACTTTTTTTAGGAAAGAAAGACCAAAATGTATATTTAGAGTGGGAAAAGCATATGGAGTTAGTTTTTGCTTATTACATATTTTTAAAGGATAAAAAAGTTAAATTGGTTGTTATGATGTTTAGGGATTATGCTATAAATTGGTGGGAGCAACAAATCCTCATTGGAAGAAGAAATCGAGAGCCACAATTAGAACTTGTAAGGAGATGAAAGTGGTGATAAGGAAACATTTTGTGTCAAGTTCCTACTATAAGGATCACTATCAAAGGTTGCAAAATTGAGCTCAAGGTTCCAAGAGTATGGAAAACTATACAAAGATGGAGGTTTCCATAGTTAGGGTGAATGTAAAAAAAGATATGGAAGCAATAAATCAATAACGACCTACTTTATTTATAGACTAAATCTATAAATTGTTAATGTTGTAGAGCTACACCACTATGTGGAGTTGGAGGATGCAACTCACATCGCCATGAAGGTAAAATGATAACTCAAAAAGAGGCATATTAACCATTTTAGTGTTTCTAGAGCAAGTTCATCATAAAACAAATTATGGAGTGAAAAGGATAACAAATATTTGAAGCCTAAATATGAAGTAATCAAACTAAAATTGTAAGCAGCAAATGAAAGAAAGCTAAACTCGAAAAATTGATCATGTGCTTCAAGTACTTAAAAAGAGTGTATATAAGTTCATAATTTCCTAATAAGAGGATGATGATATCAAGGAAGCATGGGGAGGATAGCAAGTATATGTCCAAGAGTGAAGAGAAGGTAGAGAAAGATATATGTAGTTTGGAGAATACAAGTTATGATTAGTGTCTTGACAGACCTAGAAAGAGAAAGGTATTGGTTAATAGCAGGGCATTAAGGATGTATACGGGAGAAGATGATGTGAATAAGCAACGGGATAATATCTTCCATATAAGGTATCCTAAGTTGGGATTGCCAATTATAAAACAATCTAAACTATATAATTAAAAATGGTTAAGTAAGAGGGAAAAGTTTATAGTAACAAAGTAAGTGTTATTTTTTTTCCGTTATTGGAGATACAAGGATGAGGTGTAATGTGATGTGGAGCATATACATAATAGATATAATAATTTTTATTCCTTTACCATTAATGACAAACCGATTATCATTACTCTATTATAACTAAAGCAAACATATATAAATAATTTAAACACTTTTGGAAAAGAAAAAAAGAGATAAATACGAAGAGAAAAGAGAAAGTTTGATAGCAAGAATAAGTGATGTGAGAGATGCATTCTTGGCCAAGTGACAAATGTTTTTTCTTATTTAAAAAATTATTTTCTTTCTCTTGATGTTGACACTAATGATTCTTTCCCTAGGGTTGTTATTTTAACTTATAAAAAGGATAAAGCACTAAATCAATTTCATTTCTGGAAGAGACAAAAGAAATACAAATGAGAACAAATTTGGAAGAGATAAAAGAGATACAAAAATAAGTGAATAAACTTTTGGATAAGGGTGATGTGAGAAAGAGTTTGAGCTTTTGCATCATTCCTTTTTTTAATAATAAGTAAGGATAGATCTTATAGAATGTGTGTCGATTGTTTCATAATTATCAAATCATTATAAAATATAGACATCATATCCCTAAGTTAAATGAGATGCTTGATGAGTTGTATGATGCATACTTGTTCTCTAAAATTGATCTAGAATTATATTACTATAATATTAGGATTTAAAAAGGTGAAGAATAGAAAATTTCCTTTAAAATTAAATATGATTTGTATAACTAGTTAGTAATTTCTTTTATTTTAATAAATTCACTTAAAAACTTATGAGATTAATGAAGAATATTTTACGTAAGTTTTTAGGCAAGTTTATTGTTGTTGTAAATTATTTCTCAATGAGATAGTTAGATTGCATGCAGTTCTTAGAACAGTTACTTTATATAGGAATATTTAATACTTTCTAGTTAGTTAGGTCTTAATTAAGGGCTGCTACCCCCAATGAGGTTTGACTTTTGCTTTTTTCCTTTATTGATATACAAGCTTCAAGCCTAGTTAATATGATTCTTTCAATTTCATAAGAACAAGTTAGGAAATTAGTTGTTTTCTACAACTTGCTATCCACAAACTAGTGGCAAAACTAAGATGATTAAAAGATCTCTAAGTGTTTTATTCCATGCTATTGTTGGTAAGAATCTTAAAACTTGAGAAATGTTGATGCATTTTATTGAGTTTGCTTATAATTAGATTGTCCATAATGCTACGGATTATTCTCCTTTTGAGATTATTTATAGATTATTATGTCCTTTAAATTTTACACCTCTTCCTTTAAGAGAAAGAGATGGCTTTAATGGAAAGAAGAAAGCTAAATTGGTGAAAAAGTTAAATGAGAAGGTAATGTTTAACATTAAAGAAAAGGTCCAACAATACATTAAGTAAGCTAATAAGTGGAGAAAATAAGTGATACTTGAGCCTAGCTAATAAGTGGAGAAAATAAGTGATACTTGAACCTAGAGATCGAGTTTAGGTACACCTAAGAAAAGAGAGGTTTTCAAGCAAACAAAATTCTTAGTTGCAACCAAAAAGAGATGGACCCTTTAAGTCATAGCAAGAATGAGTATTAATGCTTATAAGATCAGCTCGCTAAGTCAATATTGTGTTCATACTATTTTCATTATTGTTAATTTATCTCCTTTTAATTTTGCATATGAAGATGATGATTTGAGGGAAAATCTTTTTGAGTAAAGAGAAAATAATGGGAATCAAACAACTCAAGCTACATTAGCTTTAAAGCAACGTGATCATGAAGAGGGGTTTAGAAAAATTGCAAAGGATTCAAGTGAAGCATTGAAAATTGTTAGAGATTCATTGAAGGACATTAAAGGATCATTAATAAGAAGTATATCCAAAAAGGCCAGAGAAACTCTTAATGATCTAATGGTGGATCTTTATGCAAGGAGTGAAGCTTTGTTACTTCAAAATACTGAAGCCAAGCTATAGTTTTGATTCAAATAAAAGAGCAAGCTTTAGAAACAAGTTACAACATATAACTGGTATTGGGGTTATATTAGTGACCAACATCAGTTATAGCAAGCTTTAGAAACAAGTTACAAAATATAATTGGTGTTGGGGTTATATTAGTGACCAACATCAGTCATATACTAACTTTTTTGAAGGTTTGAAAAAAAGAACATAACCAATACCCATAAAATTCTAAAATAAAATTGACACTGAACTGAAACCTAAACAAATGCTAGACTCATGATGTAGTTGTTTATGGCTTTGAAATTTTAAAATGTTATTTCATTTTTAGACCTTATTTTTTGGATTTTTATATCCCTAAGATTTTATGCCTATAAAAAGGTACTTTTTAGATGTAATAGAAAGAACACATAATTATTACTATTTAATCAAGAATACTTAGAAAAATTTTTCTTTATTTTTGATTAGAGAAGGTCTTATTTTAGGTTCTCTAACAACTTATGTTCTTAGTTAGCTTACTAGTGACGATCAACCCTAGAACCTTATCAGTCTCGTCCTACCTCTACTGTGAGAATGGCGATTTATATCCTTCTTTTGTATTTGAGTTTATGTTTGTGAGAATGGTGATTTTTATCCTTCTTTTGTATTTGAGATTATGTTTATGAATCAAACTTGTCTTGACAAAATAATCATCGATCTTGTTCATATTGATATCAAATTTCATTAGTTCTATTAGTAAGGGTTGTACCATTAACCATCACCATTTTCACCACTCTCTTCTTAAAGATATCTTCATCGAATGGTTATACTTATTTATGGTCTTCATGAGCCTATTAGAATACTTGTTTACTCATTTAGTCTCCTTCATTTTAGGAATTTCAAACTCCCTTCTCAAATTCAACATTTGCATTTGTTTGGTTTATCATCCCTTGAAATTTATGTTTGAGTTTAGTTACTTGTCTAATAAGCTATTATTATTGTGAAGATTTTCTTTGTTTTATTAGCACGAATAAGAGACAAGGATTTGAATTGTTTAGTATATTGCTCAAAACAATGCCACTGTAGTAGGCTTAGCAAAACAAATCGAGCCCTGCTCGCCCCAACTCGAAGTCAATAGGCTCGAGCTAGTTTGATGAAGGTTAAAACTTTCTTAAAAACAATTTGTTTTTCAAATTTTAAACTAAAAAGAAGAAAAAATTAGGATCGGGCTTAAGCCCAGGCTAGTCGATTGTCACCTTTACACCATAAGATTATTCCTTTGGATCCCGCATAATTTGGAATGTTTTTTACTTTAATCACTTATTTTTAAAGTTATGTTTTTAATATCATCCGTATCTCTTGATATTATTTTTTATTATAAAAATATGAAACAACATTGTATTACTTGTGTAGGTGTTACATAACACACACTTGTATTGGTCATGCCACGTGATACAAGCAATATGACTACAATTCACTATGTTCTTTTAAGTTTTTTAATGGATAATGACATTGGATGATACAAACATATAATTTTAAGAGAATAAATGATAATTTCTAAAAATTAAGTACTAAAATAAAAAGAGTGCAAATTCGCGTAATTGAATCTTTAATTTTATAAAAAAATTGATCTAATTAAATCTTTAATTTTTTATGAAGGGCTACCTTGCTGGTTTTCTCTCACTCATAGGTTCTTTAAAAATTAAAGAAGACTCTTGTATTAGTCACTAGAACTTTACAAAGAAATAAGAGTTAAAAAAAGTTGTTTTAGAGAAAATATAATTCGATTCATTTCGTACAAAACATATCTATCAATACAAAAACAGTCTAAGACAATACTAGGTCAAGAACTACTTTTCTAAAATTTTGATAATATGCTTCTAAGTCAAAAGCTCAAAATATGTTGCACCATTTATTTAACAATTACATTCATCAGAAAATATAGAATTAGATTGTCAGATTTTTATTGAAAAACACAACAAAATATTTTTAAGGCTACAACATGTGAGTCACAACAAATTTGTTTCAGCATCCTCACTTTTTCTGAGGTCTGATAGCCATAACATGTAAAAAAATGCTACTGTTGATCTGACCATTCTAATCGCAGAATGTAACATTTCCATGTTCTTAGCAAATTAAACATCCCTGCGAGGAAGCAGTGGCTGAACAAGTAATGACTTGCCTGGACCTTTGGCTTGACTGTTCTCAGACACAAGGGAACTTGCATCTATTGTTTCCCCTAGCTTGATTTCTTCACCTTTTCCCCAAACAACTAGGTAAAGACCAACTATTATTAACACTGCTCCGATGATGCTGCAGGTTCAAATTTTCAACAGAGAAATGCTTGTAAAATTGTCTGCAGATATACTCACCACTCTGTCTTGAAGGACCAGAATTCAAAGAGAATATAAACAGACTTGTTTCAGGATACAGAGCTTACCCTCCCAAATGGAATTCTTCACCCAGAACAACAGAAGCCATTATGGCTACCAGCATGGTCTGCATAGGCAGATAGCCAGAAACGAACACGGGTCCTCCCTTCTGTATGACCCATATCTGGATCGTGAATCCCAAACCTGAAACAATCAACCCCTGCAAACTGCCCTATTCAGTAAAACATTTGTAATGGATGCAAAGATTGTAAATCAATCACCATTGGTGAGCCACACTATCACCAGTATTAGTTACGAACCGCATAGAAGACACTAAAGAGCTCGCCAGCTGATTGAATTTTCCAGGATTGATAATCTCTCTCAGTGCTGACTGCAATTGCCAAAAGCTGCAGAATACCGAAGAAGCAAGTAAATGAATAAACTGAAAACCGAGCAGGGTACTTCTTTAACAGGATCGCTTGTAATACAATCCAGCCGGACCAACATAAACAGTGACCTAGGCAACAGATGCAACCCAAGGTCCAGTTTTTCGAATTGGCATCTCCTAATGCAGACAACAGATGTGATTGGCCTGAAGGCGAATTTGACCCGTAGACAATTGGCCCCTTGTAAAGGGTTATAACTGTAGCTCCAAGGAAGGAAGTTGCAGTACCAAGAACCTTAGCTACCCCATCTCTCCTGTTCAAATGGACCTGCTCCAATCTGGAAACCATGTTAGTGCTTTAAGATGCTTTCCCATTGAAGGAGTAAAGTTGAAACGGTTGCATTAGCATACCCGAGCAAGATTGCAAAGACAAAGGTCAAAGCAGGAACAGCATTCTCAATAGCAGAAGAAAAGGTAGGTGAGGTGTTGTCCAAACCTACTAGGTAAAACACTTGATTTGACGTTATGCTGCCACAAAAGCATTTTCTATTTTCAGAAGAAAACAAGGGCCAAATTTTGCAAACATTTGGGGCGCTAGACAGGATCATTCATACCCAACAAATCCAATGATAATTAGCTGCATCAGGACAGAAGTGGTAAGAATTGGCCTGTCTTTCCTACAGAAAACAACAAAGACAACAGTTGTGATGACCATCGGTAAGATCTGAAACTACCTGTTAGATCAAAACTGAATTGAGATGGTTTCTGGACACAGGAGGGTATAGGCGTATAGCTAAAGCACGTACTTTTCCAGGAAATAAGCTAAAGGAGCGAGCAGAACCAGGGCAATCATGTTCCTATAAACTGGGAAGACGAGTTTGCTTATGCCCAAGTTAAGTGCAGCTCTCAAGATGACATGGTTCCCTGCATAGCCCAACTGGAAGATTGTCATAGCCAAGTGCAGTTTGGTCTGCTCGGATGCAGAACACATCCTGTTAATTGCAACTGCAGAATCACAAGATCAATGAATCAAATTAAGAGCTGCGCCTTCAAGGTTGCCAAAGGGCACTTGATAATGTTTATTACAAGTACTAATGATTGATATGGACGCTTGATCAAGCTGGAGGATTGTACCTTAAAGAAAAATATCAGAAATTTAGTATTAATGTTATATAATATTATATAAAGCGTCAATTAATTAACACTGAGACTCTCATTTATTACAGATCCAGTGTACTGTATCAACTCAATAAGTTAAACAGTGTATGCATCCTTCTCCCTCTTCTTCTTGTTGCAGCTTCCACTGTTTACTCATTGAGAATCCAGATATTGGTATCAGTCCCCCTCCAAAATGAGGAAACGAGATTTGGCCATTCTCATGCTCTCCGCTTTTGCCATTTTCTTCTCGCTCCAGGTAGCTCTCTTAAACCCTATGAACAGGTACTGTTCCCTATTTTCGATGATTTACTTGAGATGGTTTTTTGGTATAATTTTGTAGCACGAGGGTGATTTTCAATTCAGGGAGGCCTGGTTTCACCTCTTCGATGATTACCCAATGAAATACGAAGCCGAGCGCCTCCCTCCTTCGATCGTTTCCGACCTTAACGGCGACGGAAAGAAAGAAGTGCTCGTCGCCACCCACGACGCCAAAATTCAGGTTCGAAGAACTGGTTTTTCTTTTATTGTTTTTCTCATAATTATTTTGGCTGAAGAGGAAAACTGTTACTTTTAGGTTTTGAAGCCGCACTGGAGGAAAGTGGACGAGGGTTTCAGCGAATCGAGAGTGATTGTGGAGGTCTCGCTGTTGCCTGACAAAGTTCGTGTTGCGAGTGGTAGGCGTGCAGTGGCTATGGCCACTGGTGTTATAGACAAAATCTATAAGCAAGGGCAGCCACTCAAGCAGGTTTTGGTAGTTGTTACTTCCGGTTGGTCGGTCATGTGCTTTGATCACAACCTCAACAAGCTTTGGGAAAAGAATCTGCAGGTTTGGAAAAATTGATGGTGTTTTATACGTGCAGATTATCGTCACTTGGGGTGATTATGATTATCTTTCTATGCAGGAGGAGTTTCCGCATAATGCTCACCACAGGGAGGTTGCCATTTCGATCAGTAATTATACCTTGAAGTCTGCGGATAAGGGATTGATTATTGTTGGTGGTAGAATGGAAAAGCAGCCCCATGTGAGTTTTTCTTTTCCTTTTTTCACAAATGTGTTTATTACTGGTTGATAAAGCTTTTATGATCTTTGGCCCTAGTATCAAATTTAGGTGACGCCCTTTTGTGCATCTTTTTCTACCATTTCAGCTTTACTTAGATCCCTTTGAAGAGATCGGTATAGCTGAAAAAAATGCTGAGCTGCACAGAAGAAGTGCTAGTGAGAAGGAGGTGAAAACATTTGTCTTGTGATTCTATTTTCTTCGTATATACAGTTCCTTTATATAGATATACGTGAAGTTTCAAGCTGAGTATAATTATACGGGAATACAAGACATACAATTTTCTGAAATGCCTTAAAGATAGTTCCAGATCCAGCAAGTTGATATCTTTTGTTTCTTTTGCTTTTTGGGCAGTGGATATTTAACAATCTATTGATTCTTACAGGATTCAGAGAACACTGGAACTGTGGATCTACGCCATTTTGCTTTTTTTGCTTTTGCTGGTCGAAGTGGTGAAATCCGTTGGAGTAGAAAGAATGAGGTGGCAAATTTATCTGTTGAACTTGATGTTGGCCTATTTGCAGTTATATCTAGGTTTAGTTTTAAGGGCATGTACTTTTCCAATAGCAAAGCCAAAATTTTGATATTTTGATACTCTCCAAAAATGTCCAGTTCATGCAAAGTTTCTTACAGCTTGTTATTATTATAGTTCTAATCTCAAAACATCTTTAAGTATTTGTTCATCCAACCAGGGCATTCCTTTAGAAATAGCTAACCTGATGATTGGATGATATAACAAAATTCGACTTTCAGGATCTGTCTTATCGTCTTTGTCATTGTTATTCTGCTGTTGTATAGGTGTCTTTTTTCTAGAAAAATCTGTTGGGCATAATTTTTATTTGTTCAAAACTTATATGAAATATGCTAACCATATTTTATATATAGGGACAATCTAAGGAATTATTGAAATAATTGAGGTGCAAACAACCCAATGTGTGCATGTACTAGTAAACAACTACTTTTAATGGCAACTTCTTACTGGAAGTTACTTGTTGTGTTAGCACAGAATTTATTAAATTTACCTTTCATAAGCATTGCTCCATTTACTGGTATCACTGTCTCCTCTTTTACTCAATATTTTCTGTTGATGCAGAATATTGAAGCACAATCTTTAGATGCGTCTCAGTTGATTCCACAGCATAACTACAAGCTTGATGTGCAGGCTTTAAATACCAGACATCCTGGAGAGGTATCATCTTATGCGATTCTGGACTGGGATAACTATGGTTCAGTACTGCTCACTGATGGTAGAAAGCAAACTTCATGTCTTGGATAATACTCTAGTCATTTGGAAAAATGGTACAAGGTTGACATGAGGCTGATAATAACTTAGTTCTGCAGCTATATTTGTTAGGGTTATTGTTTTCCCCATTTTTTTTTCCTTTTGCGCATCTGTTTAGATTGATTGTTTGGTAAATGCAGTCTTCCAGATCAGCTTCTTTGATTAATTTAAACCATTTCTAATCTGCACCAAAATCCAACCCTCACGAGAGAAGGGGATTGTAGGGTGTTCTATCCACTTTGTGAAGCTTTTTCCTAAAGTAGTTATTTCCATTTGGATTGTAATTCCATTGTAAATAAAAGTGTGCTTATGCAAATTAAGTGTTAGTTTGAATGCAGAGAATTCAGGGAATCAATTCTTGGAGTTATGCCACATCATTGGGTAAGCATTTTGGAAGTAATCTTTCCATGATTCAGCTAGTTGTATAATCTGGGAGCTTCAATCTCTGTATTAGGATAGGAGAGAGGATACTGTATTGCAGTTGGCACACTTCAGGCGTCACAAAAGGAAAACATTGAAAAAAGTACCTGGAAAGACAACAAACTATCCTTTCCAAAAGCCTGAAGAGAATCATCCTCCTGGGAAGGATTCGACTAAAAAAATTTCAAATTTGATTGGAAAAGCTGCCAATTATGCGGGCTCAGCAAAATCTAAAAAGGTAAATCTACTGAGTTTGCCTTTGTGCAGGTTGTGCTTGAGTCTTGAGAAATTTATGCCATTGTTGTGTAATTTTTGTTTTCTTGATCCCATTCAAGTTATAGCTTTTGGATTTCTGACGAATAACACCTTTCTTATATATTACCATTATCTTAAAGTGTGGGTATATTATTATTGTTTTGAGCCCTATAATTTGTTACTAGTCCAGACAAAAAGCAACAAATGAGAAGTTATTAGAAATCCCTAAATCTCACTAGGTGTGGGCGCATCATTACAGTGGATATGATCACTGAACTTGCCAATCAAATCTTATCTTATAGATTTCCGTGTCTTTTCATTGACTATTTGACTTTACTTTTGTAGCCGGTAACTTATATTCCAACCATAACAAACTACACCCAGCTATGGTGGGTTCCTAATGTTGTTGTGGCTCACCAAAAAGAAGGGATAGAAGCTGTTCATTTGGCATCTGGTCGTACCATTTGCAAGGTAACTCTTAAGCCATGTGATGCTTTCTCCAATTTGTTTGGGTTACTTTTCAATAGGCTATTTGCTGCCTTACGAAAAGGTCCTAATGGGGTTGGGAAGGCATTATGTTATTGTTAATGTTAGGTAAGAATGTCCTCTTTTTATCCTAAGAACTACTTTTGAAATACGTTAAAAATGCCTGCCTATGTATGTCGTGTCTTATTCTGCAATTCTTAAAAAGAGATTGA
Organism: Erythroxylum mucronatum; assembly: GCA_027563825.1. NCBI lineage: Eukaryota > Viridiplantae > Streptophyta > Magnoliopsida > Malpighiales > Erythroxylaceae > Erythroxylum > Erythroxylum mucronatum. The sequence continues at coordinate 8,333,229 of JAOSBP010000206.1, forward strand.
AATTTCACCAATTTCGACAGCTTCATCTCCAAGAAGGTGGGCTTCATGCTGATATTAATGGGGATGGAGTCCTTGACCATGTTCAGGTAAATTGATTGACCTCTCATTCTCCAAATCATTACTTATATAAATTAAAATGGCAATGACATTTGGGTTTCTATATATGTCCTGGATCTTAGGTTGACTACACATGCTCTAATTAGGCACTATGGAAACTGCATGTGACATTATACTAAACTTGGACTCACTGCTTTTGGGTCTTTTCTATTGTGCTAAACACCATCATAAGGACAAACCCTGTACGCAGTGAACTTTTTTGTTTCCGCTGTTTTTGTTCAAGTCTCCATAAGTGAGATCCGAAAGGTAGATAAAATGATGATGGATTACGAATTTTGGTAATATGTTTTGATTTAAAATATAAAGCAAAAAACTTTTCTGGAAAAGATGGCTGGAATATTTTAGTGTTAAATGGAAACAGAAATATTACATTTCCTTTTTTTTAGGCTGTTGGTGGAAATGGAGCTGAGAAAACTGTTGTTAGTGGATCCATGGAAGTGCTGCGTCCCTGTTGGGCTGTTGCAACTTCTGGTGTACCAGTGCGGGAGCAACTTTTTAATGCTTCCATATGTCATCATTCCCCACTTAACTTCTTTCATCATGGAGAGTTCTCAAGAAATTATGGTCGGCCTGATGTGTCTGCTTTAGAGGTGGCTACTCCCATTCTCATTCCAAAAAGTGATGGCCATTGGCATCGGAAGGGAAGTCATGGTGATGTCGTGTTCTTAACCAATCGTGGGGAGGTATGACTTTATCTATAGTTTGTTTCATGGTATAATATAACAGAAGTGCATCAAGAATTATTTGCTTTTAGTTATCAACTATTTTTACTGCCTTTGAAAATTTTGAGATTAAGTCTGCTCTATATAATTGAGTACCGATCATTATATTGTCTCAAGGTTTCTATTTTTTGGTGGAATACTCATATGAACACGATGGGGAAGTTGCTAATGAGATTGGTGTAACTAGATGATTGCGTTCAGTATTATTCACCCCCATATAATTACTGTTAGTATCATCACTTGTACTGCCTATAGTGCATCTTACCATGATTGGTGCGGTCAATGTTTCAGGTGACATGCTACTCTCCTGGGTTGCATGGCCATGATGCTGTTTGGCAATGGCAGCTCTTGACAGATGCTACGTGGTCAAATCTTCCTTCACCATCTGGCATGATGGAAGCTGGCACAGTGGTTCCCACACTGAAGACTTTCTCTTTGCGAGCGCATGACAATCAACAAATGATACTTGCAGCAGGAGATCAAGAGGCGGTGGTGATATCTCCTGGGGGAAGTAGACAAACGTCCATTGATCTTCCTGCACCTCCAACCCATGCCTTGATCTGTGATGATTTCTCAAATGACGGACTTACTGACCTCATTGTCATGACATCAAATGGGGTGTATGGTTTTGTCCAGACCAGGACACCAGGTGCTCTATTCTTCAGCACTCTGGTAGGCTGTCTTCTAATGGTCATGGGCATCATCTTTGTCACTCAACACTTGAATTCCATTAAGGGGAAGCCGCGGCTCGCATCTGTTCATTGATGAAAACAACCTATTGATGCTTATGTTGTAAAAGAATTAAAGCGTACAAGCTTAAAAAGCAGAAAGGAGTTACATTTAGGATTTTGTAAGGTGAAGTAAATCAAGATCTTCAGAGTAGGCATAAACTGACAAAACCAAGAGATCCCGTTGAAAGGAATTCATGGAATACTTGATCTTAGGTCAGACTTCTAGCTAGACCGACGGTTTATGTAGAAAATTTTTACTACTTACTATACGAGATGGTTCTTTTTGCAATTGATTGTCGTGTTCTACCTTAGAAACTTCAAGAAAATGACAAAGACTAGCATCTTCTGTTCACTAAATTACATGTTAAAGAGTGAAAGATTGATAATGTGGACCTTCTGACATGAATACATGCTTTGCTTCTGTAGATTCTGTTCCAGATGCTCTTTTTTGCAGTATTTATTGGAACAAAATAAATGGATAAGAAGGGAAAGAACAAGTATATATCAATATCTACACTAATGAATTTCGTGCTTTTAGACACAAAAGAACAAGCAAGGACAGTTAATTTAGACAAAAAGGACAGTTATATGGGTCTCGTGATGTATACCTAAACCTGCCATTTTTACTCGTTTACAAGAAATGGTCGACCCGTTTAATTTTACACGTCTCCAAAACAGATGGTTAGACAATGGCTTGTTTAGTCTCCTATTGTCTAACACCTTGTTGGTAGGCCCATAACCCATTAGGCCTCAAGAAATCTTTCATACAAGCATTATGTTCCTGCACTAGTTACGGATTTCGCCATACCAAGCATCCGGAAGCAGAGATAGAGAAGAGGGAGAGCGCAATCTGCGAGAAGAAAAGGAACATAGATAGTGGCAATTACGAGGAAACTGTAAAAAATGAAACACATGAACAGGGTCACCAAGAAAATTTGTGACAGTGCCATATTACTATTTTGGGCGGTGCATCACTTCTACGGTGCAGTGAGTCCCTCAACGTATAAATTGGATGCTTGCTTAATCTCTGCTTGCCTAACGGAGGCAAATCTCTAAACCCAACTAGTAACTACCATTTCCTAATTTCGCGGAATTCTTATAAATCTAAATTTTCTATATATGAAATTTGATTTAACCTCTTAGGCATTTATCCCAACTTGAGAATTTTGTTGACTGTTACTTAATGGTTCTTTGACTTTTCCTACGACAATGTGTATGCCATCCTTGGAATCATAAAATACTCTTTATTAATTCAGGGTAAAGGATCTGAAGCAATAGTTGAGTTTTAGCTTGTTCTATCATTTATCAGAAGCTACGCAAGTCTATTCCTTCAATTATACCATCCGCTTGCTTCACAGTGAAAATTTCAGAAAGAATATTCGAAAAATGTTTTGTATTTCACTGTAAAGAATGCTACAAAGTAAAGCGTGTATATTTATATACACCTGTGTTGCTAGAATGTTCTATATATTGTTACAACAGAAAGAATGTCAGTACAG